>CAJQZP010000081.1:1197500-1292500 GCA_907164705.1 Parnassius apollo
CTTTAAGAAAGGGGACAACGCTCTCTTGAAGAACTACAGACCGATTTCCCTTCTGAGCTGCGTCTACGTGCTGTTTTCGAGAGTCATTACGAATCGTCTCGCACGCAGCCTCCCGAACAAGTCGGTTTCCGAAAAGGCTTCAGTACCATAGACCACATACATACCCTGCGGCAGATTGCACAGAAGACCGAAGAGTACAATCTGCCACTTTGACTGGCGTATGTGGCCTATGATTCCGTCTAAATTTGGGTTGTGCTAAAGTTCCTTCAGCGGTGCTAAGTTGACTGTCGGTATATCGAAGTGCTGAAGTGTTCGTACAGTAGGGCTACGATGGCTATCCGAGTACAGAACCAGAGTTCGAAACCTATCAAACTGCAGAGAGGTGTAAGACAGGGTGACGTTATATCCCCGAAACTCTTCACCGCTGCATTGGAAGACGTTTTCAAGCTACTGGACTGAAAAGGATACGGTATTAACATCAATGGCGAGTACATCACTCACCTTCGATTTGCCGACGATATAGTCCTTATGGCAGAATCGCTGGAGGACCTAAGCACTATGCTCAATGACCTCAATGGTGTCTCCCAACGGATAGGTTTTAAGATGAACATGGACAAAACAAAGATCATGTTTAATGTACACTATGCTCGAAGTTGTTGACGAGTACGTTTACCTGGGACAAATAGTCCGACTAGGTAAGTCCAACTTCGACCGAGAGGTCAATCGACGGATTCAACTCGGCTGGCCAGAAGGAAATTACGCAGGAAATTACGGCATATCTTCTCGTCAGGTATACCTCAAACTCCGAAAACTAGATTGTACAACCAGTGCGAGTCGCCAGTGATAACTTACGGATCTGAGACGTTATCCTTCACTGCTGGCCGTATGAGGACGCTCAAGTAGTTTCTCTGCGTGATAGACTCAGAAATGAGCATATCTGCAGTAAAACCAAAGTGACCGACATATCCCAACGGATTAGTAAGCTGAAGTGGCAAATGTGCCGGCCATATAGCTTGAAGAACCGCTAACCGATGGGGAAGAAAGGTTCTCGAGTGGCAGCCTCGTACCGGTAGGCGTAGTGTAGGGCGACCCTCACTAGATGAAGAGACAACCTGGTAAGATATGCAGGAAGTAGATGGACGCAGGTGGCTCAGGACCGTGATTTGTGGCATTACTTGGGGGGAGCCCTATGTTCAACAGTGGACTTGTGAAGGTCTGTAATGATGAGGATGTTTATGTGAAGACTGCCCTTTGAAGCTGTAAAAGCTAAAAGGTTTACAGTGTTAACATCATCAGAAACTAGCCAAAGTTTGCAATCTTGTAACAAATTTACACAAAAAAGAAACTTATAACAGAACCCTAAATCACGTCAAACTTTTCTCATTCCATCGTAGCGAAGTAAAAAAATCACACGCTTACAATGCTAAAAATAGTTAGCCTTGGGGCGTTCAATAAAAAAAGAGGCTTTTAATTAAATTGAGAACAAGCCGAGTTCACTTCGGGGAATAAAAACAATGTATATTAATTATTGCGTTGATTGTAGTATATTGGTGAAATTGTAGTATATTGGAAAAAAGTCTAAAGCACAAAATCATTTTCTATAAAACGCAAATTCGGTCTTTGAATATAATGTATACAAGCATATCTTTCTGGGAAGGATTCACGCTCTCGTAAATTTATGGCGCCAATCAACACACAGTGCATTTTATATTATATATCCCTATTGCATTTTAGTTTTAAGTTAAGATGTCCGTGTATTAGAGATGTAAGAATATTTACTACCCTATATCGTCCCGTCGATGCCGTAAGAGGCGACACGGAGACATTGGAACAGGGGAGGGGCAGTAGCAACTTCGTGATAAAAGTTCGGAATAAATAAAGAAGTACGGCTGAGGCAATCTGTAGAGGTCTATGTTCATCAGTGAACTTTTATAGGCTGTAAAGAGTGACGTAAGACATGTAGCGTATGTTGGTAGACATGTCACGACAACCTTTTGGAGTTATGCCGTCTTTTGGAGGAATGGATGCCGATGTACAATGGCCTGCTAACATTTGGCAACAAGTCAACTGAAAATTAATTTAAAATTATTAACAAGAACATGAAACATTTGTGGAAGAAAATACGGATAATAATAATAATAATGCGAGTAAAAGACGTCAAGTGTATAGATCATAGATCACAGTTAGTATTACGTGCCTAAATTACATCTGAATGACGTACAAATAATGAAGAGTATAAATACAGCATATTAAAAAAATTGTCATTTTTCTCTAATATTGTTTGGCAACATGTCGTTGAATATTTATTTATTTAAAGAAAAATAGCATTACACTAACACTAGTATATTTTTTCCTATATCGCGAAAGAAGTTTACATACAAAAATTCAGGACAATCATCATTATAGACTAATATAATGACCCGGAATAATTAATTTTAAGCCATACAAATACGTGCTCCGTGCGGGATTCAAACGCATGTACTGAGGAAAATGCAATTTAATGCTAAACCACTGCACCACGTAGTCGTCTTATGGATATTACGTAAATATTCATAACTTTCTTTTAAACTGCTTTCCTGCCCATATTTATGAAGAAATATATCAGGACGAATGAATGTGACCATGTTAATGCATGGGTACAGTTTTTAAACATTATCAATCTTTTGATTTTGTTGCTTTTTTGAGTTTCCATTTCATTGTGAATTTTAATTACATTTAAAAAAGGCAATTTTATGCTGCAGCTACATTATGGTTGTAGAAGGAATGGAAGAAAGCGGCTAAGCCGGGGTAGGACCACGCTCTCACAAATACCAGCGTAAAATAGCAGCTTAATGCTGCTGACTTTCTTATGGTGAGTATAGAGAATCGGAGACGAGTCATCCCATCTTAGTCCTGAGGGGTGATAACGCATCTGCATTTTGATTCTTAATTGAGGATAAATGTAAATTACGGGCCACATCATCCTATCTTACCATCAGGTAGACTGTGTGCTCGTTTGTCACCCTTTTCTATAAATTAATAATTGGGATTGTCGACTATGCCGTTAAAAAAGTTGAAACGTGAACAGAAGAAAACTTCCTTAGCTATTGCTTAAATTATAGGATCTAGAAGAACGTAAAATGTTAGTATATAGCGGGTCTCTTTTTAAGCATACTATTTACATTAAGTGTATAGGCCGAATAGTTTTTGAGTTATAACACAGTATAAATAATAGTAAAAGACGGTTATAGGGTGATTTGAAAGTAGCTCGTCGAAATGGTTCGCGTGTAAATATACACACTGCCGTTGCCGGTACGAACATGACTGACATAGCGGCCGTGTGTTCAGATATCAATAGGTAGTGTAATTTATAGCGACTTATGTCAATGTTGGTTCAACGTTGCGGTTGTATCGTGGTTGCACGAATACGTCGCGCACATAATACGAGCGTAAAAATTTATACTGATGCTGTGTTTCACATGGTTAGTGCACAAATTCGAAGCCATGTTTACAAGCCACGGAGGGAGGTAACATTATGTACGTACGTAATACATGTTTTGAGAGTTGTGGCATTAGAGAATCCACTTCCTCAATATCATCCCGTTAGTGTTTGTAGGAAGTGACAGTGGAAAATGAAACACGAGACGGCCATCATCATCTTCTTCAAACAACTTAAAATACGAGTATCAAAAGCTATGGTCAATTTGCTTACCAAGTGACTATGGCAAATATGCCCCTACGCAACACTTTAGTGTTGTTGTTGTAGATGGTAAAAAATCTATAGATGTGTCAATGGGATACCATTATATATATACCATTAACTTATCATCAGGTAAAATTTCGGTAACACCGAAATTAGACAGAGTTAGATACACGTTGCTTATATGTATTTGTGGTATTTATTAAAGCAACTTTTTTATAATTTTTACATTTTATAGAAACCTAGTAAAGGTATATCGTAAATCGAAAACATATAAAACTCAAAGCAACAAAGAAAGCACTTTTACGGGATACCTTTACGGCAAGCTTTTTGTGTGAGCAATTTATAAACTTTAGATGTGCTTTATTTATAAAACATTTATTATATTTTAACTAGAGTTTCTGTGGGCGGACTTATATTTAAGAAAAAGTCACAATAATGTCTCAGATATAATACTGATCTACTAAGTACCTTGCTTCCTCTGTTTTTTATACAATTAAGAATGACAATACTGGTAATCGAAGTGTTCAGTGGCCAACCATTAGATGGATGCAGGTGGCTTAGGACTGTGCTGTGTGGCATTTCTTTAGGAGGCCCATGTTCAGCAGTGGACTTGTGAAGGCCCGTAAATATGATGATGCAGGCTACTTGATAGTAATGTATGTATTTTTACGAGTAGTACGAGTGCAGACTCATACTATAGTGTATTCTTTTCTTGTTTATGTATTGATTTATGGGACACTTTTAACGAATGTGCCTTTATTTTTAATTCTTAGGAAATAAAGGGCAACAAAATAGATATCTGTGAATTTTATTTTATTTTTAGCTTTTTCGCGCGGCTTCGCTCGTGTGAAGACTGAAAATGAACAGACATCATTTCGAAAAATCACAGTAATGTGTTATTCTACGATCTAAATCAGCATAAAGAGGGTATTAAAGGATTACACTCCAGATCATTCTGAAAGTAACCATGCATTTTCCAGGATAAGAAGCCTATGTTACTCTGCGGCCCTTAAACTATCTCTATGCAAAATATCTTGTCGACCCGTCACCCCATTGCTGCTTAAAAGAAGGATAAACTTACAAACACACTTTAGTGTTTATAATATTAGGGAGTTATTTAAAATTTCGTAGTTCTGTGTACAAAGTTTTGCAAAGGTCGGCACATGATTATTTTATTTTGCGAGAGAGTGATTGAGTAGTACCAAGCTCAACCATACTGCACGACTTCACGTTAAAATGTCACATAATAATCTTTCTTATATAAAAATTCCATGTCACATTGTTTGTCCGCGATGTACTATTAAATTACTGCACTGAATTCAATGAAAATTTTGCACATTTTGGTCCAATTTAAGAGATAGGATAGTTTTTATCCTGATAAGTGACCTTCGATATTTTTTAATTTTTTATAGGACAAAGGGTCGTCGGAGAGGACAAAACAACATCTGACTAGCCAGCTAGTATCATATAAACAAATGATTGTTCTAAACAAATTTTTATTTATTATCAGTGCCACTTTTGGGAATTAATCTGACAACTGAGGTTTTTCTTTTTTATTCAATTCGTATCGTAAGCATGAAAGATGAAGATAATTAGGTACAGTAATGTTTATTTCCAGGCGTTCACCGTGAGACAAATGCCGTGTAATCAATATCTAAATCTAGGGAGAGAAGGAAACTCGTAAATCTGTTTATAACATCTTGTTTGTCAAAAAATTTAATTTTGTTTTGGGGTTACTTTACTTTTTAATTTAAAATAGTTGAAGCTGATTTTTTCATTTTAAATTAACATCATCCCCACACTAGAACTTCCTACTGTATCGAGGAGGCAGTTTATATATATATATATATATATATATATATATATATATATATATATATATATATATATATATATTTTGCACAAAGGCAAACGTCCAGATCCGAAACAATTATTTGTAAGCCATACGAATACTTGTTCCTTGCGGGATTCGAATCCACGGTCCTCAGCTCACAAGTCATTACTAAGCCACTGCGCCACGGGACCATAAAATAAACTTTCTTTTCTAGTTTAATCAGTTAAAAGATTTATCTGTTCCTAAAGCTGACATTTTATTTTCTGTAATAATCATGTCACAAAATTTACAAACATTAAATGCTCTTATGTGGTATCGAATATGAGTCTTATTTATGCTTAATTTATAAGACAATTGAATCTCACTTAAAATTGATTTGATGAGGAAAAAAACGGAAACTGACAATTTTTCCTTTTACTTCGGTAATTTGCTCTTAACGTAAATTGATTCAATTTTCTCGAGCGACTGCCTAGTGTCAATCGTTGGTGCAGACTAAGGACGTCTATACACTTCTGTTTTAAATTCATACGTGATGATGTCACATTTTATGGAGTTTTCTTGCTAAAACATATGTCACAGCTTCAAAATAAGAGGAAAAACCAACAAAATATAAAATTATTACATTTTGCTCATTTATAAATTCTACCAACAACTTTCACGCGAATACAAAACTTTGATTTTATAGTAGCTTCATAGTTTTATTCATTCCATCTCATCATTATCATCATCACCATCATTACTGCCCAAGCCAAATAATGCCATCAAACTCAGCCCTGAACAAATGGACGCAACTACCATGGACTTCCTGCATGCCTTACCAGGTCGCCACTTCATCGAGCAGAGTGCCGCTCTACACTACGTATACCTGTACGAAGCTGCAACTCTAGAATCTGTCTTCGTCAATGGTTGTCGGTAATACAATTTATACCATTTTATCATTAATAAATTGTAGATAGATTTAATAGTGTGCTACTATTAAATCTATCTACGATTTATTAATTATAAGAGCTAGATTGCATCTTACATAATTATTAAAACAATAGTAATAGACTTACTGAGGCGTAAGGTAATTTGTCATGTTTTTTTTAGAAAACAAGCCCTCTATACACTCTTTGCCCGACCATGCTGTAGTGACCTGAAGGTATAGTAAGGTGAAATTACAGCCTTTATGTATGAAGCTATAGTGAGAAACTGGAACAGGAGATGGACAGCAGCACATTCTTATTAAAAAGCTCAAAATAATTAAAAAGAAAAGCTTCCCGGCAAGAGACTTAACTAAGACAAAATCTCCCCTATGAGCCAATCTATCGGGCAGGCCTTGTATGTACAGTAGTAGACTATTATGGGCTGCAATGGATAGAAGTCCCACAGATGTACACAGGCCCCTCTTATCATTTCTGAGATGGATTTTAGGGCAAAGAAGGGTTTATCGCGCTGCCCTAATGCGTGTTGGCGGACTTCACATATACTTGAATTTTTTTTTAATTACTCAAGCAGGTTTTCTTACGACGTTTTCCTTCACCTCCAAGGAGTGGTAAATCATTATTAAAAATACAATTAACAATTTCATAACTTCGTGGTCGCCAGCCCATCTGCTAAACATGAGAAACTCTTTTAAGAAATACAAGTCACTTGAGTGTTCGTTTGGAAAGACAAGTTATTGACGAATTTTATATTTATTGATCAAAGTGACTTATTTCCATAACACACGTTTGCTAAGTATTAAAAAATAAAGTCGATAAGTTTCACTGTGGTCGAGTTATTAATAATATTAATAATAAGGTCTCCAGACCGCGCAGGACAGGATGATAGTGCCCAAGTGTATGCGCAAGCACAGGTGCACTTGCTATTCCCTCACTCTTGTAATCCTATGAGACGGTAACAAATTACCTCTCTCTCTCTCTCCGGAGAGAGATCTAGCGCAGGACCAACGGCTTTACGTGCTTTCCGAGGCACGGCGGTGAGACACCACCAACTTCCTAACTCCGGGTTGCTACTGATTTTGACCCGACCAGGGATTCGGACCCGGGACCTCGTGATCTGCGGTTGAGTTTATGACCTAGAATAACGAGGCAGTCGCATTAATAAATTTATATTTACAATGTAAATGTATTATTACGTCTGTCATGTTACTAAACTTTAAGATATTGTAAGACTGATTGTAACTTTGCTAACCATGGAGCTTTCGCAGTGAAAATTTGTTTCCATTAGACTTCCTCAATATATTTTTATTTCTTAGCTATACAAGATTTCTTACAATGTTTTTCGTCACTGGCAAAAGTGTGATAATTCCGATTTAAATATTGAGATTAACGGCAGTGTTGCGTGGAATTGAATCCGTGTTTGCTTAGTAATGGCGATGACAGGCGAGGAAGAATTCCGTTCTTATGTAAACAAATTTTTTCTAAATTCTTATATAACTATCAAATTCATAACAAATTTTTCTTTAATAATTAATATAATAAATTATTGTTACAGGTATTTTGTGCAAAGCCAAAAAACTGATAGCTGCAGAAAAATCGACAAGTTAATATATTATGTAAGTTAATATTTTTAATAATTAAATGTTATTCAAATCAACTCATCTGCATCTGATTTCTTTATCTTGTTGTATTTCAGAATATTTGTCGTAACCCATTTTAAGTTCACTATTGTTGAATAATACCTAAGTAGAGTTATGAAACATCAACGTTAGAACAAAGGCAAGAAAAAGCCTGCCGAAAAGTTTTCCCGTATCGTTAAATAGCTTAACAATCCGTTTTTGACTCCCAGTTGGGAAAGAATAAACAGGGTTGTGTGAAAAATCTTACATTTTTCTAAATAATTTTTTCTAAAATACCAGTGGGATTTTAGTAGGCAACATTGGACGTATTTACCTCTATCGGTCAGAGCCTCATTTGCCAAACAGCAGGTGCACCATGTGCGGACATACACCATAGACCAAGTTGAAATTTAGAGAAAATATTGGTATAATTTAAATAAAAGATCGTAATATGGAAATAGGCTTTTGTTAAACTAAATCAGTGCGCTCTAGCATCCTGCATCATCACTTGCCATCAGTACGGCCTATTAGAATAGTAAAAAGAAAACCATATTTACTTATAATTCTTTTTACCGGAAGATGCAAACTTCTTTACCACGTCAAACGATTTTGGTGATTATATATTTGCTTTAAATAACGTTTTAAATTTTTATAAAAGTTTAATTATGTTGACATCGAATGCAAAAAGTCTTATTTTACAATAACCACTAGACAAAATAACCAATGAATTCTCTCATGCTGTTACGAGAAGTTTGATATATTTAAAAGAATAAAAACATTCTTCGCCTCTACTCGTTTCTGAAATAATTTGAACAGAATGAAATCAGCCGTGATGCTCCAATGACCACGATTTCATGTATGATTTTCATATCCCCCTCGAACCTTACGATGTAATTCTTGATCACCACGCACGTAGTATATCAGTATTCGAAATTTAAATTGATATATTTTAGGCTTCTGTAGCCAAAGGGTAAAACGGACCTCTATTAATGTGAACTTAAGCGCTTGCCGTAAATTTTATAGCACGCGAGCTACCCGGTCTGGGCACTTGATCCCCACTATATATATATATATATACTATATATATATATATATATCCCCACTATATATATATATATATATATATATATATATATATATATATATATCCCCACTATATATATATATATATATATATATATATCTGGGCACTGATCCCCACTATATATATATATATATACTATATATATATATATACCCCCTATATATATATATATATATATATATATATATATATATATATATATATATCCCCACTATATATATATATATATATATATATATATAGTGGGGATCAAGTGGCCAGACCGGGTAGCTCGCGTGCTATAAAATTTACGGCAAGCGCTTAAGTTCACATTAATAGAGGTCCGTTTTACCCCTTGGCTACAGAACCCTAAAAAATATCAATTTAAATTTCGAATACTGATATACTACTACGTGCGTGGTGATCAAGAATTACATCGAGGTTCGAGGGATATGAAAATCATATATATATATATATATATATATATATATATATATATATATATATATATATATATATATAACAATTTATTGGATGCAACTTTAAGCGCTGATTAACCACGTGTTCGGCGATGAAGGAGAACTCGAAAACCTGCTCGTCTGAGAAATATATATATAATATTTCGAAGTTTGAAACATTTGAGCTTCGCCATAAGTTCTCCCAAACAATCTCGTAGTAATAATAGGATCTTTGTGTTGAGCTGTGTGACACCACACACACACACACACACACACATATATATATATATATATATATATATATATATATATATATATATATGCTGTGACTTTACTTTACTGCTATCTGTTTGTCTGTTATATCAACATAACATCAATGAAATGTTTCAAATGATAGAATTTCTTATTCTATAAAGCCCTAAAAATCACTGCATTAGTTTCAAAACACCTTTAAAATATGTGAACAAATATATAGTTCTATAGTGTAAAATGTCAAACACATCCCTACTATACCGGAAAATTTTCAGGAAATTACAGTTCCCTTTATTTGCAGGCCCACATTGCTCGCTGGTCCGAACGAAACGAAGTCGGTTATTATGGACTTTTTCTTTGCTCTAAATCTTAAGCAATCTCATTTAAATGTGTAAGTAGTAAATGAAGTTGGTTATTAGGTTTTATATTTCTTTTTAATTTTTAATTATAAAAGGTAGTTTTGAAATGTAAATTTTACAGGAATAATTAGTGACGGCTCAAAATGGCATACACTGTTTGCCTGTAGCGCTACGGACCGTGTGATTTCTTCATGAAAAAATTTATATGACCTACAAATAATTGTTCAGATTTTTAAAATTTGTATGCGTACGAATTAAATTTACATAAATAGATTGCATACACAATGCCTTAAATTGAACTTCTGCTACTACAGGAAGGTGATTCAAATATCGCTTGAATGGGACAAGATTAAGTGCAATTACGAGTACAGACAGAAGTAATAATCTGGTTTTTCCTATTATTTATCGCGTGTTCCGTCAATCCATTTCATTTCGTGGACGTCGTAAGAGGCATTTTAGAGAAAAGCTCTGTAGATATTATTGCTTCTGGTAGATGTTATACTTATCTTATATTTATATCATAAAATCGAATCCGGCAGTGGGGGGGCCCTTATACGAATTATACGAGAATTACGTCGCAGCTATATTATGATTATATTAAGAGAGCCAGCCCGATGACGAAGAAACAACTTTTTTGCAGCTTTTTTATTTACTGCTGCTGTTTTTTGTATGGTGAGTACAGAGAACCGGAGACCCTTTTCACTGGAAACGAGAGATTCTATCTAAATTATTAGGGGTGACAACGCATCTGCATTTGAGTTTGAATCAAAAATAGACATAAATACATGTGAGCCACAGTATTTACCTATTATATTACCTACCATAGGGTGGACATTTTCTCACCCTTATTCTGTTTTAAAAACAGCGTCGAAGCAGTTAATGGTTGCGGATTAAGATCGATCTATATATGTGAAGTACGATTATTGCAAGTACTCTCTGTGAGAGAGTTATGTATAGCGATATTGCTTATGGTCTATAGTCCTCTATTATTCTATATGTATATTCAATGTAATTCTAATAATGTATATGTAATTTTATTCTAAATGAGTATAGAATATTTTCTTTTATTAAGATTGTTTAATATGTAAAATCTTTTCTCTCGCTTTCCCGTAATCCGTGGGATATTTTTCGTGAAAAGGGACGTAAGTGTATAACAGGAAGTCGGAAAACAAGCAATGTGTTAATAAAGTGTACTAATATATACACAAATTTATTATATATGTTTAAACTATTTTACATAGATGTATTTACTGTTTATAATAAGTGTCTGAAAAAGTGCGGATCATTGATAAAAATGCAAGTGAGTGATAATGAATAATTATTGGAATAAATATTTTAGTTAGGTATTATATTAGCTTTTATACATTTCGAGGTTAATTTCTGTCGCTGCTCAATTGTTATTTTTAATTTGATTTAAAAAAAAGAAGTAGTATTTTTCAGGATATAACGTGAATGTTGCTTATTATTACTAGGGTGAGATATCAAATGTTGGGTACCATTTATCGGTTGACAATGTAAGTATATTCCATATACTTACATTATCGTCCGATTCTAAGCTATGTTTAATTCTATATTTCTAAGCTATGGTATGTAAAAAAGTGATATACATTCTGTACATTCTGTATATCACTTTATTCACACAAGCTAATGATACCAGTTTCTCGACTCCATAGATTCAGTAATTCATTCTTGGGGCAATGTAAACAAAATCCCAGAAAATATAAAAAGTCTCTCTATTACCAGGTTTAAATATTTAACAAAAAACATATAAAAAGTGTTATAATAATATAAATGAATACATGGTTGATAATACCCCTGGGAATGAAGTGGTCGCTTCCAAGCTGTTTCTAAAATAAATTGACTAAATATTTTGTGATCATAGACCTTGTAAAATTATTAAAAAAAAGTCCCGCTGAGTTTCTTGCTAGTTCTTCACAGAACAGAGGTTTTTTTCGAACCAGTGGTAAAGTAAAAATGACTTTCAATAGGAATTACAACATGTAATCCACATTGATTAAAAAATGATTCTATTCCATTCTATTCTATTCTATTCTAAATTTCAACTATCTAGCGTATCGGGAAGTTAGTTTAGAATCAATTACTTAATTCGAACCACACAGATAAAACGAAAGTAAGTAAATAACAACAAATGATTGTGGCATTGCATCTTACTCTTCAATGACAAGGTTATACGTTCGCAACATCCACTTACTGTCAAGTGGACAGTATGCACGGTTACCACTACTCTTGATTCTTAAAAAAATTATACAAACAGACATATATATACATTTTCTTATTATGGCTAATTTTTAATTATTTATTTACCTTCAAATACCTTTTAATCTATATAATGCCTGAGGCATTATCTACCAGTCTACCTTAGAGTAATGCAGAGATAAAAGAGGTAGGTGAAATAATAAGTACAGAAATATAAATATATAACTGATTAATGTAATATTAGAATAAAAATAACCTAATGTACACATATAACAAAATAACAGATGAACGTAATAAAAGCTTATGGCACTAATATTTTTACAATATTTATTAAACACAGTTAATTAAGCACGCAAAAGTTGTTTCTGCCATTTTATTGACGAGAAGTTGTTGAATTTCGAACTACTTTTCCATTCCATAAATTTCTCAGTTACGGACGTGGCGGCCAGTTGTGAAAAATTGCCACCTTAAGCGTGACATGAATTTATGTATATTGAAAAATTCAATTTCTCCCTACGTGATAAGGAGTCATTTTGCGTCTTAGTAACATTACTTCGATAGAGTGATAAACGAGTTTGCCCCCAGCTAACAATGCTTGTAGGTAACCTTTAAACAAAGGAGGCCAAGGGTTACAAATGTCTTGTCATCCTTAGGACTAAGACGGAATAATTTATAGCTCGTGTAATTCCTGGCAATAAGATAAAAAACGTAGGTTAAAAAAAGGTTTTTTTAATGTGTTTGTGTAAACTTTAGTGTCAGAAGAACCATGTTATGTCAAGAGCTAAAAGGCTCGTTGTAAATGTCACAGTACGCTTGATTTTATCCCCGGGTTTAATCCCCACCGGCACCAATAAAATTATAAACTTCAATTTTAAGAGCTGATTTATCAATCTCGGTGAAAAAAAAAACATCGTGTGGATACCTGTATGTCTGAGAAATAAAGAATATATCGAAGACATGTTAAGTCCGCCATTATGCACTGGGGCAGCGTTTCGGACATTTTATTTCCGTAAAACACTCAGAAATAGAAGGTCTGTGCTCAGTAGTGCGGCGTATAAAGGCTGTAACTTTACTTACTTTACTTTACCTGTCAGGAGTTTTGTTTAATTTATACATGGTAGAGCCACACTGCGGCTATATTATGGTTGTAGCACGAAAGGGTAGGCTCGACCGGGGAAGGACCATGCTCTCAAGAATACCAGCGTAAAATAGCAGCTTAGCTTGCTGTGTTTTGTGTGGTGAGTGTAAAGATACGCAGACCCTTTTTAGTGGAAACGAGGCATTCTATCTTAGTCTTCAGGGGTGACAACGCATATACGTTTTGATTCTTAATCGAGGATAAATGGGCCACAGCGTCCACTTACCATCAGGTGGACTGTGTGTTCGTTTCTCACCTTTATTCTATAAAAAAAGTTCGTGCCTTCGTTCATAATAGTAATCTTAGCAGTCAAAATGCCATGCTGCTCTGGTTGTTTAAACCTTGTCTCAATTAATGCTATCCTTATGTATGGTGGTGGGCTTCTCCTCGAATATTTTTGTATCAATTCTCTGTGATTCAAAATTTCTCACGAGCACGATGCTCAACTTCTCCCCGCCAAGCATGTAATTGGCACTAAAATTTCACTTCGATTGAAGGGAATCAAAGAGTACATAGAGATTTCATACATTTAAATAACTTATTATTTTAGTACAATATCTAAAAAGAAAAGAATTTACACTCCTGCATTTTACCAGCGATAAAAGTTTTCTTTTTTATAAATATAATATCGTTACTTAAAAAACTTTTGAAGTTGGACTTACCTAGTCGGACAAATAGTCAGACTAGGTAGTCCAACTTCGACCGAGAAATCAATCGACGGATTCAACTCGGCTGGGCAGCGTTCGAGAAATTACGACACATCTTCTCGTCAGGTTTACCTCAAACTCTGAAAACTAGATTGTACAACCAGTGCGTGTTGCCAGTGATGACTTACGGATCTGAGATGTGGTCCTTCACTGACGGCCGTATGAGGACGCTCAAGGTCGCTCAGCAAGCTATGGAGAGGGCTATGCTCGGAGTTTCTCTGCGTGATAGACTCAGAGTTGAGCATATCCGCAGTAAAACCAGAGTGACTGACGTAGCCCAACGGATTAGTAAGCTGAAGTGGCAATGGGCCGGCCATATAGCTCGAAGAATCGATAACCAATGGGGAAGAAAGATTCTCGAGTGGCAGCCTCGTACCGGTAAGCGTAGTGTAGGGCGACCCCCCACTAGGTGGAGTGAAGACCTGGTAAGACATGCAGGAAGTCGATGGATGCAGGTGGCTCAGGACAGTGCTTTGTGGCATTACTTGGGGGAGGCCTATGTTCAGCAGTGGATTTGTGAAGAGCTGTAATGATGATGATGATGATACCATGATCATCATCACCACAGTCTATCAAACTCCAATACTAAACAAAGGCCTCTCTTATAGATTGCATTATATAGGGAGTTATTTGCCATAATTTCATCGCGTGACTGGTGGGTTAGTAACCACAGTTTTTATTACTTAGACCTGTTATCAGGAAGATTCGGCTGATACTTTACAAAATATCTGTTCCTTGTTTATCTGCAAACTGTTTAATTTGTTTTACATGCGACACCATCGCTTGATTAATAAGATAAAGCTTTGACGCAAATTAATTCATTTATATTTCGAACGCCAGTTTTTCGTACACGTGAAAATTTATCATAATGATAGAACAATTAAGTTCAAAATAACTTGCCAGGTTGATGGAATGAACTTGTACTACATGACGTGGTTTTATATGAAAGGCATAAAGTGAAAATAATGAATCTAAAAGTATAATTAAATGGAAGGTGAAAACCGACAAAGTGTTATAAGTCGAGCTAAAACGTTTTTGATACATTAGTGCTTTTATGAAGAGATAAAGTAAGCATACAATATTTATTAATAGTATTTGCTAATTTATAGTATTTAAATAGTTTGTGTATCAAATTAAGAAGCTTACATTGACAGGCCTCTCAGAGAAGTCTCTGCGATGAAAACACTGTAAGTGATAGGGAGGAGAAAAAAGGTCGCCATGATTGGTCATTGTGCCCGTTTGCTTCTTTTATTTGTAAATTGTTTATAAATAGGGTTCTATAGATTTAAAAAAATATAAATTGCTTTGCAACCTTCCGCTAACTAAATACAATGATGTGTCTTACCTGGATTGAAGAGCACCTCCCGCCCTCCCTCAATTGCATGCACTAACTCCGTCACCACTAGTCCCAGCACCACTACTCCCAACACCACTACTCCCGGCACCACTACTTCCAACACCACTATTCCAGGTAAGACACACCGTCGACGATAATACGACACGTGTTTCGCCTCTACACGAGGCATCCTCAGGTGACTTTCGCCGCTACACGAGAAATATAATTCGTTCAAAACAGGATTTGTGTTTGTGTTAAAGTTAATTTAGAAGGGTAGTATAGAGCCGTTATTATTCATATAAATGTACTCGTAATAAACTTGCATTGTATTTTACTGTCTCCGTTGTAACTCCGGCACCAATGAAATTGTTAATTGCAATTTTAAGTACTGATTTACCACGTGCTCGGCGGTGAAGGAAAACATCGTGAGGAAACCTGCATGTCTGAGGAATAAGAAAAAAAAATTATTTCGAAGACATGTGAAGTTCGCCAACACGCATTAGGGCAGCGCGGCGGACACTTCCTTGCCCTAAAACCCTCTCAGAAATGAGGGGAGGCCTGTGCCCAGCAGTGGGACGTATATAGGCTGTAACTTTACTTTACTTTACTTTACGTTGTAACTCAGGATCTAAGGGTTCGCTGTAAATTTCATAGTTCGTAAAAACCCAGGTTCGAGATCCGCAGGCACCAATGAAATTTTTATTGGGAATTATAAGTGCTTATTCGAAGACATTGAAATCTACATGTCTGATATACTAAAAAAATATTTGAAGACATGTAATGTCCGCTAGCACGGAATGGGCCAGCGTGGTGGACACTTTCTTGCTCTCCACTAAAACCTTCTTATAAATGAAATAGGCCTAAGAAATAAATGTCTACGAGCCACAGCTTCCACTTACCGTCAGGTAGACTGTGTTCTCATTTGTTACCCTAATTCTATGAAATAAAAAATAAACTATTGATCACTTTCTCCAGACGGAATCTCAACGGCCGGAGTCCAAAAAACCAGAGTCTCTGCGGCGACTAGCCATACAAGAATATGGTTCTGAGTGTATGCACAGGTGCACTTTCTATTCTCATTCTTATACTCATTCTAATAGTCCGATGTGGAATGGCAATCCGACACGACCGGAGAGAGGTCAGGCTCAGGACCAATGGCTTTCCGAGGCGCGGCAATGTAACACCGCTATTTTCCTGACTACCAGCTGCTATTGAGAATTAATGGGACGTAAGTTTAAAATCGATTAATATCAAGTCTACATAATATGAATTCTTTAATGTTTTTAAACGGTACAATGAAAATTTTAAGTTTTGTATTATACATTGTATTATACATAACGTGCTTTCACACAGATCATTTTTCAATAATATTGATCTATCATTGTCGTTTTATGTTGTAATCATAGAATACTATAATACATACCTGCCCTGCATGGTGCTCCTGTAGCCACTAATATGTCAATATACACCTATAAATGTCAACACATCTCTTTTGACGGGACGGTCGTTGCCAAATTTTTTTGTCAAGCGTTTCTGGGTGCAATTGCTTATTGTTGCTGTGTTTCATATGGTGAATATAGAGAACCGGAAACCCTTTTTACTGGAATCGAGGCCTTCCATCTTAGTCCTCACGGGTGATAACGCATATACATTTTGATTCGTAATCGAGGATAGCTGTAGATATCTACGGACCACAGCAACCATTTACCATCAGATTGGCTGTGTACTATATTATGCATTATGCATATATGTATAACTATTTGTATTTGATAAGTGATGTGGTTTAATAAATTAAAATTGGGCCCAAAATAGTAAAGTTTCACGCAAATTAATTACCAATATCATCAACAGCATCATTACAGTATGGACTAAATGTACGCGTATTCGGTTACGCGTACACGGGAACGCTAGTCCGTCCCTGCAGCAATACGTATGCAATTTGAGCACGCGTGTTGACTTGCGGCGAGTCGTTGCCATTCGGCTTTTGGTTACACAATGAGGAGAGCCGCAGTCTGATGGTGCACACGATATCTGTGTTTCGAGACATGGCTGGTATACCGGTGGTTGGCCGACTTGTGACTTGACCCCACGCGTTCATTATCCCGCAATGCATAAAGGTGCCCTGTACGCATATTTACCTGTACGCATATTAAACATACCTACATTATGAGTACGCGTACATTGGAAAGCTTAGTCCGTGCAAGCATTTACATTTCTCGCACGGGATATGTAAAATCATAAAATCATTCATGGCTTAATGGTATACAAACAACCCTCTGAACTGAAGTAAAGTTTCACGCAAATTAATTACCAATATCATCAACAGCATCATTACAGCCTATATAAAGTCCACTAATAAACATATGCCTTCATCATAGATTGTCTCATAGGGGTATATTTATCACAGTTGCTACGGTTGGTAGGCACTTTGGCAACTGTAGTTTTTTAAACTATGACATGTTATCAGAAAAGGCCCATCTCCAGTTTCATTTACCTTCACATACGACACTTACAGGACGATATGAGATAGTGTATATTCTTACGTCGCCACTTCACGGCGAATCACCAATTTATTGTGCTCATTTTTGATGGTTCCACGGCATCTTGAATATTCTGTTGGTTGTTCTATTGGAGGACGCCTTTCAAGTTACCGTTACGGCCTATCAAAAGTCCACTGAACGCATCCCCATCAATTACCCATACTTGCCATAGTTGTCACGTTTGGCTGGAGGGTTGGAAACCGTCATTTTTTATTTTGTTGTTATGAGAAAGACGCTACTACTGATCTTCAGGTATGTTTCCTCATTCGCATCTTACAACACCCACGGCACAGTACGGAGCTAGATAGTTTGGATAAGTGTTTTGAGTGTTAACCTATATATTTTTACGAATCAGAGAAGACAAAAGTATAGATGAATACTTGAATTTCCACCCCAACAAATCGTAATTGAAATAGTAAGAATGAGATATTTAAGTGAAATGTTTGTATTATTACTTCCTAATGACAAATCACGATCTGTAGGGTTACTTAATAATAATCTTTTATGGGCGTTTCTAAGCTTACAAATGTCCATTTCACGATTAATGATGGAAAATTATTATTGATATTGATATAACTTTATTCCATATCATCTTCTAAAAGTATGACAAGTTAAATTTTTACGTGTTAGAGCCACGCTCTAGCTATAGTTGTAGAACAAATGGGTCGGCTTAACCGGGGAAGGATAATACTCTCACAGAATACCAGCATAAAATATCAGCGTAATGCTGCTGTTTTGCATGGAGAGTGTAGAGAACTGGAGACTTTTTTACTGCAACGAGGCATTCCATCTTAGTCCTCAGAGGTGACAACGCATTTGAATTTTGATTCTTAATTGAGGTTAAATGTGGATGTTTGTCGGCCACAGCATCCACTCACCATCAGCTGGACTGTGTGCTTATTTGTCACCCAATGCTATAAAATAAGAGGCTAAGTAAGAGTTCGCTGCTTGCTTCAAATTTGATTTACACTGTCTCTGTATTTGCATGGCCTACAACTGATGGATATTATTGTTTGGTCATAAATATAGAATGCGTTAATATCTTGATTAAAGAGCCAACTATGAAACCTACTATCTACATTACATTACTACGATAAAACAAATATTATATATGAACTAGCAAACCCCCGGATTCCCCTAGATAGGAATGATTAACGTGGCGTTATTTATATTTAATGTTAATGAAAGATCGTTTTTCTTTAGTTTTTCGTTCTTTTTTCAAAGAAATCTTTAACTTTCTCGGGTAAAATATTACCTAGATCATCCCTGGAATTGCTCTCTGTATGTTCCTAAAGTTTTATGATAATGGGTTCAGTCATCCCAAAGATTAGTCCGTACGGACAGATTGACAGACATTTCTTTTAAAATGGTTATTTTATTTATTTATTGTGTCTACCAACGATTTTACATTGCATACATTGTTTATATTTCTTAAGCCGTCATCATCATCATCATTACAGCCCTTCACATGTCAACGCTGAATATAGGCCTCCCCTAAGGAGTGCTACAAAGCGTATACCTCACAAGAAGATGTGTCGTAATCTCCCGAACGCTGCCCAGTCAAGTTGAATCCGTAGATTAACCTCTCGGTCGAAGTTGGACTTACCTAATCGGACTACTTGTCCCGGGTAAACATACTCATCAACAACTTCCAGCTTTGTGCTCCCAAAAACCACCGGCATATGTGTGACATGGATATTACACATGACTTTTTTTGTCCATGTTCATCTTAAGACCGTTAGGAAACACCATTGAGGTCATTGAGCAAAGTGCTTAGGTTTTCCAGCGATTCTGCCATAAAGAATATATCGTTGGCAAATCGAAGGTGAGTGATGTACTCGCCATTGCCGTTATCACCGTATCCTTTCCAGTCCAGTAGCTTGAAAACGTCTTCCAATGCAGCGGCGAAGAGTTTTGGGGATGGTACGTCACCCTCTCTTACACCTCTCTGCAGTTGGATAGGTTTCGTACTCTGGTTCTGTACTCGGATAGCCATCATAGCCCTACTGTACAAAAGCTTTAGCACTTCGATATACCGACAGTCAACTTGGCCCCGGTGAAGTGACTGCAGCAACGCTTAAGTTTTGACGGAATCAAAGGCTTTCCCATGGTCCACATAAGCAAGACAAAGTGGCAGATTGTACTCTTCGGACTTTTGTGCAATTTTCCGAAAGGTATGTATGTGGTCTATGGTGCTAAAGCCTTTTCGAATACCGGCTTGTATGGGAGGCTGAGGTCATCGAGTCTGCGTGCGAGACGATTCGTAATGACTCTCGAAAACAGCATGTAGATGCGGCTTAGAAGGGAAATCAGTCTGTAGTTCTTCAAAAGCGCTTTGTCGTCTTTCTGTCGAGTTAGTGTCGGATGCTCTTGCATCGTTACTCACACTTGCTTGTGGCTCTAGCGATGACGGGTACAGCTGCCCATAGAACCTCTCAATCACATTTCAAATCTCACGTGTCCTGAAAACAATGCTGCCACATTGGGTCTTCAGCTTTGATAGTTGGCTCTTTCTGGCCGACAGATCTCTGGAGTTCTAGTTGCGCTCAATCGCTTTTTCAATACGAGCTGTATTGAAGTTGCGTAAGTCCCGCCGCGTGCATTTGGAGATCAGTGTGTTCAGTTGCCTGTATGTTGTCAAATCTGCTGAAGACTGCAGATTCATCTCACGTCTAACAAACCTGAGATTAAGAGTGTGATCAGAGTGTTTTTGTGTTCTTCTGCGACGAGTCTTGTAGAACTTAGCTCCGATCGCGTGTAAAGTTTCCACAAGTTTGTCATTCATATCGTCCATATCATTGCAGTCCCCTAGGCACTGAAAACGATTTTGTAACTCGAGCTGCAAGATTTTTGGGGCTTTGGATTAGAACAAGAGCGTAGACGGAGCGTTGACTTCATGAGACTTGACCTCTAAAAATTCACGTTTAGGTTCGGTGTGCCTCTCACTATTCGATGATCGCTGCCGGTTTTCACCCTTGCAATCTCTGAGATATCACTGAACAGTTGCTATCTGGACATCATAATGAAGTCAATCTCATTTTTTGTCGAGCCGTCGGGGCTTCACTATGTGTAAGTTGTGTGTTGCCGCTTGTGGAAGAAAGAGTTGATCATAAAGAGTCCCTCTTTCTCTATGAAGTTGGCCAGGCTGGCTGCTGGCCCCTTGGGTTTCGTTGCCCTATTCCAAATTTCCCTACTTTCAGCTCACTGTTCTACCATGTGCCTAGTTTTGTGTCGAAGTCTCCCATTAACGCCGTAGTCCTTATCAACACACTCCCAATCTTTACAACGTTGTAAACGAGATACTTGTGGACGATAAATCCGACACCTCCTTGGAACAGATGCTCGCCCTCACGGTGATAGAACAAGTTGCCGGATTCAAGGATAACAGTGTCGTCGCCCTCTCTTCGGACCTCAGATAATCCTGTAATATTCCAGCGCAACTACTCTATCTCTTCTTCTAGCTCCACGATCTTCTCTTCAGTCCGAAGGGTGCGTGCGTTATATGCCAGGTTGAGTCATTTTAGGTTGCAGCGAACCTCCACCGGAGATTCTTAGCACCTTCTGCTGCGCCGTTATCATGATCGCCTCCGTAGCCAGTAATAGTGGGAACGCCGGGTAGTTTGGCCAGCGGGTTGGCAACCGCAGTTTTTTTACCGCTTTTAGTTGTTATCAGAAAGATGCTGTTATCTATCTTCTGTCTCAGTTTCCCTCTGTCGCCTCTTACGACACCCACGGAAACATATGGGGTAGTAGACTATTCGGTTACGCGTACACGGGAACGTTAGTCCGTCCCTGCAGCAATGCGTATGCAATTTGAGCACGCGTGTCGACTTGCGGCGAGTCGTTGCCAGTCGGCTTTTGGTTACACAATGAGGAGAGCCGCAGTCTGATGGTGCACACGATATCTGTGTTTCGAGACATGGCTGGTATACCGGTGGCTGGCCGACTTGTGACTTGTCACCACGCGTTCATCATCTCGCAATGCATAAAGGTGCCCTGTACGCATATTTACCTGTACGCATACATACATTATGCATACCTACATTATGAGTACATTACGCGTACATTGGAACGCTTAGTCCGTACAAGGCTTTAGAGCATTTACATTTCTCGCACGGTGTATGTAAAAATCATAAAATCATTCATGGCTTAATGGCATATAAACGACCCTCTGAACTTAATAGAAGCAATCTATTTCAATATTCAATAGACACGTCAATTATATTTATGGGTATCGATGTCTCAATCTACTCTTTCAGAAGTTACACAATCGTTAGTAGAAGCTCCAACGATTATATAATTATATTAAAACCTATGAACAATGTCAAAATATATTTATCTCTCTGTTTCGCAAATGATAAAAGAAAAAAAGCTATTATTCGCAAAAATTTAAAAATTCTAAGTTTCAGCATTTAGACGACGTTATTATTCTTTATCTCCTTGTCTCTTCTCAGAAACGATATTATTGAGAAATTCTCAAGTATACACAAGAATTTAAAGCAGCGATTTCTTCAAATAACGCATATTGGTTTCGTGATATCGCGTTTTTTTAACATCACTTTCGTTCTTTTTTTATTAAGAAGAATATCGATCAATTATATAAAAAGGGCTTCATTTTTTTGAACTTTTCTGGAGAATTATTGGCATATATTTGTAAAACTCAAGATGCTTCCTATATTGTTTTATTTTTCATTTAATGTGCCTTGTGGCATTGACTAAAATGCCTTCAGGTAAAAAGAAAGCATCAAGCGCTTTTTATGGGATAATTTTCCCGAAATATAAATATGTTATCAGATTAATTTACAATATTGTTACGAGCTTGAGGTTCGTGACAATAAAAATTGCCGATAAAATTACCTAAATTAACTCTTTAATTTACTTTACACAAATTAAAACTTAAAACACTAATAATTAAACACACTAATTCACTTTATTCCGCTCCGAAGCTTCGATTGTCTCGCCAAAATCAACAGTTCCTCGATCGCACCTTGCAACGCCTATAAATACACATTAGTACCGAATCATCCAGAACATTCAAGTAAATACGCGCACCGATCGACAAAGCGTCGAAAATTCGAGAGTCAGCTTCCAGAAGCTTCGTTCTTCTGTTCGATACTAGATGGCGTCCTCCTAAGACATGCTCGTCCCGAGCATTATCGGCCCCATAATATCGCGCCAGGCGATCCACATGGACGATCTTAGGAGTCCCTCTTGCGCCTTTCTGTAACGGCTCCGCAATGTCAAGGGCTGTCCTATCCCATGGTGCACCAACATTGTACAATTTCAGTGCTCCTCTACTACGTGTCTGAGGTCCCCGCACTTCCGCACAACATGTACATGTACGACACCAAGCCTCGACATCGTCACGATAATGGACCCAGTAAAACTGTTCTAGGACCTTCAGTAGAGTTCGTTTAACTCCCAGATGGACTCTTGAACGACCATTATGGTACAGCTGTAGAACATTCGGCATTTTAGCTTTAGGGACAACCCTTTGCAAACGACAGCTGTCTCCTCGACCATTGTCCAGTTTACGGCACAGGACTCGACCCGAATCAGCAAGCTGTCCCATTGGGCCCAATAGCTTCTAGTGGTCGAACTCATCGCTGAGACGTCGCTCCACTTAGGCTTGGTAGCACGGGCCTTCATCCATTCCAGAATCGGCTTGATGGCCGGATCTTCCTGCTGTGCATGTCGTAGGCTGTCCTTCCACTCGTTGCTGAGGTGGTCTGTCCTGAGCATCCTCACGCATAGCACTTCCTTACTCTCTTGCCTAGTACAATGTTTCCAATCTTCAGGACAAGGTCTTCTTGACAATGCATCTGCGTTGCCGTGAAATTTCCCGCTGCGATGTCTGATAGTAAAAGCGTATCCCGGCTGCTGCTGGGCGGTGATGTTAGCCGCACTTCCCTTCTGAGATCGTTCACCTTCCCTTTCTAGGGTTCGCTTAGGGCAGCTTGATCGAAGATGGCCCCTTTCCCCACAGCCATAGCACCTAGGGCTGTATCCTTTATTGTGGTCGCGAACCGTAACTGCTGCAACCTCCCTAGCGTGAGGGGGAGCGATGATCCTGCCGCCGCCAGGTGGTGCCGTTAGCTGCACTACCCTCTCGAGATAGATCAACTTCCTTTTCTACAGTTCGCTTAGGGCAGATGGATCTAAGATGGCCCCTTTCCCCACAGCTATAGCACCTAGGGCTGTATCCTTTGTTGCGGTCGTGAACTGCAGCTGCTGCAACCTCCCTGACGCAATGAGAACGATGATCCTATCGCACGGCTTCCACTTCCAGTGCATGGGCCAAGGCATCCTTAAGTGTTTCGTGATGCCCCAGCCTCACAGCAGCTCTGACTTCAAGGTCGCGGATGCCGTCGATGAATGTCTGCACCAGGTTCCCTTCAATGAGCGCAGGTACAGACCGGTACGCTTTTCGCACCAGCTTCTCCACCTCTAGAGCCCACTGCTGCAGGTTTTCATTGATGCGCTGCACGCGATCTTTGGGTCTCAGCTTCCGATAGGTGGTTATCATGTTGAGCAACATTATCCTTCATCTCCCTTATCTCTTTCCCGAAGGTAGCGTGAAGGTCCATCATGAGAAGCTTCTGCTCTTCCTTATCGCATTTGAGCTGCTCTTATAAGCGACGGGCCTGTTCTTCCTGCTGCTCTTTCAACTGACGGGCCTGTTCCTCCTATCGGCGGGCCTGTTCCTCTTGTCCGCGCTTCAGCTGCTCTTCCAACCGACGGGCCTGCTCCTGCAGCATCACCATCAGAGCATCTAATTCAGGTGCTGCAGGTGTAGGAGCTGCTGATGGACCAGCTTGCGTGGCTGGCAGTTGGCCCTCTGACGTCTGCGGCGTTGCACCACCAAATCGTCTCTGGTCCGTCTCCTGCTGGCGTTGACTTCGGGTACGGACACCCTCCGTTTCCTCCTTAGGTAAAATCGGCATGATTTAATCCCACTTCTGACACCAATTATTACGAGCTTGAAGTTCGTGAAAATAAAAATTGCCGATAGAATTACCAAAATTAACTCTTTAATTCACTTTACACTAATTAAAACTTAGAACACTACTAATTAATGACACTGATTCACTTTATTTCGCTCCGAAGCTTCGCTTGTCTCGCCAAATTCAATACTTCCCCGATCGCATCTTGCAGCGCCTTTAAATAGGGTAAGGGTAGTGGACATTTTTAAATAAATCTTTATACAAAATAGTTATTATTAAATCAAGGACTACATGAATGAAAATAACCTCTGGGAATGAGATGATCGTCACCATGCTGATTCTATTAAAATTTATTTTAAAAATTGTAACGTGTAGTGAATCATGTTTAAAATAGTAATCCCGCTGGATTTCTTGCTGGTTCTTTCCAGGACAGAGGAACTTTTCGAACCGATGGTAAATAAATAATGACTTTCAATAATTATTACGTAATAATTTATGTTGAATAAGAATTATTCTATTCTATTCTTACACCTTCACTTCACCGTTCGCACTACATGCTATTTTAAACTCTAGTGTATTTCCCGCACCTATCATTTGTCTTTGGAATTGAAAATTATGAAAATTTAGCTTAGCTATTTTAAACTCTAGTGTATTTCCCGTACCTATCACTTGCCTTTGGAATTGAAAATTATGAAAATAAGAATTGAACTATGCACTATAGTGTTATATTCAGAAGTGCATTCCGTTCTATCTCGCGGGTAGCGGGTAGCGTCGTAGATGTAACTAGGACAATGCACTTGATGTGTTTGATTTAGGACACTTTAAAGTTATGTAAACAGCTCTAAAATGTTTAATACGCGTGCATTACCAGTTCAATTCTCGTAGCACGATCGAATCACAATTTTAAGTGATGATTATGTTGCTTTCGGTGTTGAAGGAAAATATGGTGAGCTAAATTGTATTCGTAGTACATTGAAAGTCTTCAGCACATATTCACATCGCATCAGCGAATTGTTACATTTTAAAGAGAAACGATCAATAGCACTTGAGGCTTGGACTGATTGGAAGTCAGCTATTTCAATACACTGAAACAAGACCCGCTATAAAATGTCGCAATCCAGTAGTAATTTCAACTTAGTTTCTTTTAATGCCGCTGCGTTGCTAACAGTAAATTATTTTCGCAAAAGTGTGTTTTTACGGAAGTAAACACTTTGTATATTTTTTAAATATTTACAATTTAAATATAGGATTCACTTGAGAATAATTGAATGGTGTAAAACTGAAACTTCCGTTGTACTCGATCGCCTTCAAAAACCGCAATAATTTTATTATTCAGATAGTTAAAATGTTACCTAGGCCTTTTTGTTAAGCGTTATGTTAATCTATTTGGCTAAATTAGCATTTTAGGCTTTTAAATAAATATTGTGGTATAAATATATAACATGAAACAAAAAACATGTGGTTCCCTTTAAGTACTTTATCAGAAAATACTCAAACATATATTTTTTTTATAGGATAAGGGTGAAAAACGATTACACAGTCCACCTGATGGTAAGTGGACGCTGTGGCTCATAGACATCTACATTTAACCTTGCTTAGCAATGAAAATGCAGATGCGTTATCACGCTTGAGGACTAAGATGGAATGCCTCGATTCTAGTAAAACGGGTCTCCGGTTCTCTACACTCACCATACGAAACACAGCAATAGGTTGCTATTTTACGCTGGTATTCTGTGAGAGCGTGGTCCTTCCCCGGTCGAGCCAACCAATTCATGCTATAACCATAATAGCTGCAGTGTGGCTCTACCACGTAAAAATACAGACATAACTTTATAAAACATATAGACATAACTTTAGAAAACTTAACCATAAAAAATAATTTAAATTAAAATAAATATTTATTTGCAAATTTTATGTGGGTTTCTTACCTCTGACTTTGAAATTTTATTTCGTCGGTTTTTATCGGTGTCTTTGACAATATAGGAGTACTTACTCCCTGACTAATGCTGAAGTAAAAAAAAAAACCACATACAATTTGCAAATAAAATTTTTCTTAAATTAAATTAATTTTAGAGGAATAATTTCTGTAAGTTTGAATACTGATTCTGATAACGCACTTAACAGGAACCACAGGGTTTTTATTATATGTTGTATGGACTGCAACATTTATACGGTCTGCAAATTTGTAACTTGAAAAAGTAAAACAGCTTCAAAGGTGCAGTACGTCTAGTAGAGATCGATAGTATACCAGTCACCAAGCAACCACACAGACCGTCAAGCGTGGCGATATGCACTATTTAAGGCTGGTAAGTATGTGGATAATTTACGAGTATGTTGCCGAGCTCCATTTGTTTAAAACTAGATTATAATAACTTTTATTTGCACACCAAGGTGAAGTCACTAGTAGACAAAGAAAGTCACTAGGTATTCTTTATCAGTCTACCTACAGATTAAGCAGAGAAGATAATATCTTTTCTGCTTAGATGTTATATATTATTTTAAAATGTACAAAGTTATTTTTGAAAGAGGAGCCGAATTTCAAACATAAGTTCAAATATATAAATAATGATATACTGTTACTCTAGTTTTTGAAAATACCAGTAAATAAGTCTTCTACTTTTATTTAGAATCATTGATTGATTTGACCCAAATTGAATGTGATTTATGGGCAACAACGTTTTCGCCTACCGATCGACCCTTAGGAATGTGTGCGTGCGCAATAAAATCAGTTAAAATAATGCATTAACATACATTTTGAATTTAAAAGATAAAAAGGACAAAATGTTTGAAATTTTTTTTCACCATTTGCTTATATTACTTATTCTGAACTTTCTCTGCAAATTTGGCCGGTTATTGCAAAATAACCCTGTATATTATGTTAAAATATATCATATATACACTACATAATATACATATACATACATATACAGACATAAACATAGCAATTTTTAATTAAAACGTGTAATATCCAATAAAATAATTAAATAGAAACGTGAAAATGAAAACTAAGAATTTGAAGGCTACATTGGAATAAAGCAACCACAAACTACTGATGCAGTGAAAGATATTGATTCTAGAGCAAGCTTTTGAACGCTCGCTCGAGGCTGCGCGTGTAATGCTTCTTAACAACCAAAAATAATTCTTCCCTAGTGGTGATACCTTGAAAATTTGGTGTTTTTTCTATTTCACATATTTTTTAAAATTTAATTTATTACGTACCAAATTTGTGGTATATAATTTTTTACTATATGACCACGGATTTCATAAAAAGAAAATACGATAACATGTAATTTTCTCAAAATTAAAGAGTCTCTAATTAGTTACATTTCTCCATGACACGAAAATATTTTAACGAATAAGTTCATGTAATTGTTTTTAAAACATAGCGTTACGAGCTTGAGGTTCGTGACAATAAAAACTGCCGATTTAATTATCAAGATTTACACTTTAATTCACTACACTAATTAAAACTTAGAAGACACTAATAATTAATCACACTGATTCACTTTATTTCGCTCCAAAGCTTCGCTTGTCTCGCCAAATTCAATACTTCACCGATCGCATCTTGTAGCGCCTATAAATACAAATTAGCACCGAAACATCATGTCATTTTCTGGAAAGCTCCCCTCGCTCTCGTCCCTGACACTACATGGCGCTAGTGCCGGATACATGTCGTCGACTTATTCGCGCAACACTACCCCCTCCTAAGACATGCTCGTCCCGAGCATTATCGGCCCCATAATAACGCGCCAAGCGATCCACATGGACGATTTTAGGAGTCCCTCTTGCGCCTTTCTGTATCCGGTACGTTACATCGTTGATCCTGGTTACAATCCGGTACGGGCCGTCCCATTTAGCTTGAAGCTTAGGAGAATTCCCTTTGCTGCGGACTGGATTGTGCAACCACACTAGTGAACCTTCGTCGAAGCCTTTATTGTTCATTTTGCGGTCGTACCGGGTTTTCATCTTCTCAGACATTTGCTGGCCTGATTGTCTGACGTGCTCATAAATGTCATTCATTTTGTTCCGCAAGTCATTTGCATAATCGGTTATACTGCGTGGGGCATCAAGTGGTATCCCGGTGATCAGGGCTGCAGGCAGCCGTAATTCTCTTCCAAAGTTTGCGAAAGCTGATGTCATTGCTGTACTTTCGTGAACAGCGCTTCGATATGACAACAAAAATCGTTGTATGTGCTTGTCCCAATCTCGTTGCCGATTGTCTACAACTTTTGCTAGGTACCTCTCCAATGTCTGATTAAATCGTTCTACCATTCCATCAAATTGCGGGTGATAAGAAGTCGTTCTTGTTTTATGAGTACCTATAACTCGGCAAGTTTCCTGGAATATTTGAGACTCAAAATTCCTTCCTTGATCGCTGTGAATCTATAAAGGTACTTCAAAACGATAAAAGACTTCATAAACTAGCTTATACGCAACTGTTGAAGCTTCTTGATTTGGAATGGCGTAGACTTCTGGCCACTTAGTGAAGTAATCCATCACAACCATGAAATACATACTTGTCACCGCTTTCACTCTCCGGAAACCGCCCCGCCACGACAATGGCTATTCTCTGCCATGATGTACCAACATTGCACAACTTCAATGCACCTCTACTACGAGTGTGAGGTCCCTTTACAGCCGCACAACTTGTACATTTGCGACACCAGTCCTCAACATCGTTTCGACAGTGGACCCAGTAAAACCGTTCTCGGATCTTCAGTAGAGTCCGTTTAACGCCCAGATGGCCTCCTGAACAATCATTATGGTACAGCTGTAGAACATCCGGTACTCTTGCTTTAGGGCTGGACGACCATTTGCAAATGACAGCTGTCTCCCTGAACATTTTCCCATTTACGACACAGAACTCCATCCTGAAGCAGCAAGCTTTCTCACTGGGCCCAATAGCCAATATATTTAGTGGTCGAACTCATCGCTGAGACGTCCCTCCACTTGGGCTTGGGAGCACTGGCCTTCATCCATTGCAGAATCGGCTTGAGGTCCGGATCTTCCTGCTGTGCATGTCGTAAGCTGTCCTTCCACTCTTTGCTGAGGTGGTCTGTCCTGAACTCTCTTGCCTAGTACAATGTTTGCAATCTTCAGGATAAGGTCTTCTTGACAATGCATCTGCGTTGCCATGAGATTTCCCGCTGCGATGTTCGATCTCAAAGTCGTATTCCTGCAGTAGTTCAATCCACCTCGCAACTTGTCCTTCTGGATTTTTAAACTATAATAGCCATTTTAGTGCAGCATGGTCATTTCGTAAGTGAAATTTCCGCCCCAGAAGATATTTGCTAAAATGCTGCAACGACTACCACAGCTAGCAATTCGCGTCTTGTGACACAATAGTTCCTTTCCGGTTTTGACAACGTCTTGCTGAAGTACGATACCACGACCTCTTGGTCACCATTCCGTTGAGGCAACACACCGCCAAGTTCTATATCACTTGCGTCCGTGTCAACTATAAATTATTTGCTTGCATCAGGGTATCCCAAAATAGGTGTTTTGCACAGACGGTCCTTGAGCTCCTGGAATGCGATATTGCAACTTTCATCGCAGCAGAAATGTCGCTTCTCCTCGGTTAGCTTGTGCAGAGGTTTGGCTATATCTGCAAAGTTCTTCACAAATCGCCGATAATAGGAGCACAAACTCAAAAATGCTCTAACCTGCGTCTTGTCTTTTGGAACCGGTCAATCCTTGACAGCGGCGATTTTCTCCGGATCCGTGCGGATACCTTCTTCCGACACTACATACCCCAAAAAGTTGACTTGCCGTTTGAATAGTGAACACTTCTTCGGACTCAACTTGAGGTTGGCACTATGAATCTTCATGAGCACGCGTTCCAGGTTTTGAAGGTGTTCCTCAAACGTACGGCCCACGATGATGATGTCATCCAAGTATACCAGACAGGCATCACCAATTAGCCCGGTAAGTACAAGCTCCATCAGTCTTTCAAACGTTGCTGGAGCATTGCACAATCCAAACGGCATTACTTTAAATTGCCACAGATCCTTTCCCGTCGAGAACGCAGTTTTCTCCTTGTCCTTAGGGTCAATTTCAACTTGCCAGTAGCCACTTTTTAGATCCAGCGTGCTAAACCACTTTACTCCTGTAAGCATGTCCAGCGTGTCATCAATTCTTGGCAAGGGATAGCTGTCCTTCTTTGTAACGTCGTTCAGACGGCGGTAATCAACACAGAACCGCATGCTGCCATCCTTCTTCTTTACCAGTACCACGGCTGAATACCATGGACTAGATGAAGGTTCAATAACACCATCCTCAACCATTCCCTCAATCATGGTTTGCACTTCCTTTTTACGTGCTACCGGCAATCTTCTTGGCCGCTGACGGATTGGCAATTCTTCTCCTGTGTTTATTTTGTGTTGAACTAAGCCAGTCTTTCCTATGTCAGCATCGTTTGATGAGAATACATCGGCGTACTTGAGTAACAACTTCTTCGCCTTGACCAACTCGTTCGGGGAGAGAACACTGCGACAGTCTTCCAAATGTGTGGTCACTCTCGTTTCTGAATCCTTGCTGGGGGTCCCACTCGATATATATTGGCACCTCACAAGTACCAACTAGTGTGCCTTTTTCTATAATCTGTTCCCGGTCACAAAGGTTCAGCACACGTACTCCTGAGATGTCAGTGGTCCTGACCAAGGTTCGAGCTACTTTCCATGGAAGGTCATTGTTTACCCTTTCCACAAGTACACAACGGTGAGCTTGCCCAGCGTTTCGAGGAAGACTAACCGGAACAATCGTTTCCGATCTCGGCGGAAGATCAATCTTCTTAAGGCTGTACACGTTCCCTGGTAACGCACCTTCCATAAAAAGTTCCTCCTGTCCACATTTTAAAACACCTTGCTTAACGTCGATCTCACAACAATTATTCCTCATAAAGTCTAGGCCTAGGATGCAGTCGTCCATTATATCAGCCACGACGACATTATGCAGGTAGGTCACGTTGCCTAGCTTCAACTCCATCTCCTTCTCTCCACGAACGGGTATACGCTGACCGTTGGCTGTTACCCCGGAGTCCGAACTGATTATAAGTGAACTACCAACCGTACGAGAGGTTCCAGTGTCTATGGTCAGTTTACACGGCATTCCGTTGACCTCGCCCTTGATGATTAGAGTGTTCCCATCATGGGTTTGTGAGGTCGAGATCCTTGGGGCTCTATTAACATCAGCCAGCACCCGCCCCGCAGTTCTGGCTATTACTCGTTTCCCTGCTGCTGCTGGGCGTTGCTGTTGGCCGCACTACCCTCCTGAGATCGTTCAACTTCCGTTTCTAGGGTTCGCTTAGGGCAGCTGGATTGAAGATGGCCCTTTTCCTCACAGGCGTACTTAAGCGCCTCGTGGTGCCCGAGCCTCACAGCAGCCCTGATTTCCAGATCGCGGATGCCGTCGATGAATGTTTGCACCACGTTCCCTTCAATGAGCGTAGGTACAGACCGGTATGATTTTCGCACCAGCTTCTCCACCTCTAGAGCCCACTGCTGCAGGTTTTCGTTGATGCGCTGCACGCGATCTTTAAGCTGCACACGAAAGACGTGTTCCAGGTGAGAGTCGCCATATCTCGCCTCCAATGCCTCAAGGAGTTGCTCATAAGTCACTTCCTCACCGAGAGCTTCCAGAACTGTTAAGGGCTGGTCGCGCAGGCCTAGTGTGAGAGCAGTCATGGCCTGACTTTTATTCCAGCCGTTCGCCTTCATAACGGCATCAAACTGGATTTTGTAAGCTGACCAGGAAGAAGTCCCGTCGAACGGTGCCACTTTGAACCCACGTAGCAAAGGTGTTGTAGCTACTACGGGAGCTGTAATTCCATCCCCCAGTTTGAGGTCGTCCAGCGTTTTCTTCACGTCAGCCACCACGTTGTCAATCCGATTGTTCACTTGGTCGATTCGGGTTTCAGCTTTCTCGATTCGGGTTTCAGCTTTCGCGATTTGGGTTTCAGCTTCCGACAGGCGGTTGTCATGCTGAGCAACCCTATTCTTCACTTCCTTTATCTCCTTTCCGAAGGTAGCGTGAAGGTTCTTCATGAGGAGCATGTTGCTATTCCAACCGACGGGCCTGTTCCTCTTGTCGGCGGGCCTGTTCATCCTGTCCACCCCGCAGCTGCTCTTCCAACCGACGGACCTGTTCCTCCTGTCGGCGAGCCTATTCCTCCTGTCGGCGAGCCTGTTCCTCCTGCTGCTCTTTCAACAGACGGGCCTGTTCCTCTCGTCCGCGCTGCAGCTGCTCCTGTAGCATCGCCATCAGAGCACCTAAGTCAGATGCTGCAGATGTAGGAGCTACTGACGGGCCTGCAGCCGGTGGCTGGCCCTCCGACGTCTGCGGCGTTACACCACCAAATCTCCTTTGGTCCGTCTCCTGCTGGCGTTGACTTCGGGTACGGACACCCTCCGTTTCCTCCTTAGGTAAAATCGGCATGATTTTATCCCACTTCTGACACCAATTGTTACGAGCTTGAGGTTCGTGACAATAAAAACTGCCGATTTAATTACCAAGATTTACACTTTAATTCACTACACTAATTAAAACTTAGAAGACACTAATAATTAATCACACTGATTCACTTTATTTCGCTCCGAAGCTTCGCTTGTCTCGCCAAATTCAATACTTCCCCGATCGCATATTGCAGCGCCTATAAATACAAATTAGCACCGAAACATCCAGAATATTCAAGTAAACACGCGCAAGGGGCCGAGAGTTCGAGTGTCGACTTCTAGAAGCTTAGTTCTTCGTTCCGAGACTAGATGGCGCTGTCGGTTGAAAGATTAGTGATGTCATTTTCTGGAAAGCTCCCCTCGCTCTCGTCCCTGACACTAGATGGCGCTAGTGCCGGATACATGTCGTTGACTTATTCGCGCAACAATAGTAAACAATCACATCTAAGTTCTCATAAACCTTTTTTAATCCATACCAAAGTTATATTAAAAAAATAAAAATGTTGTTTGGCGCTTACTTAGTTTTTTCCCGAGCGCTTGCTCGGTATAGCTATCTCATAATTTGTGTATTATGAAGTCATTGCATTATTTTCATTTTGACACTCCCTCAGTCGTCCGTGAGCTGAAAATTTTCGCCTATAAAAAGCAATGCTTGGAGTAGTTTAGTTTAGTTATGTAGGTTTTTTATTAAAACCGAACATTGTTAAAATAGATGGTCTTTAAAAGACACTTTAATAAATCGTAGCCGGGTAAAGTCAGGGCGGATTGCGAGTATTTTGTAAAATTAATGTACAGAAAATTATAATGTATGTAATAAAATCGCCCCGTTCTGTTTCATACTTCCTTTCACACTTCATATAGATTCACGTCACACCGTCACAGTGTGGCAGGGCTACGACCACCGCACATTACGACTTCCGACACACGACATCGTTTCAGCTAAAAGTAATTAACAACTCCATCTGTGGGAGGATACTCATTAAAACTTTATTTTTAAATGAACTTGCTTTGCTGGCTGATTTAAAAATAATATTTGAGTATTTTAGTAGATTACTGTCTCAAAAGGCATAATTGACGGCACGTGGCACAGTGATTTAGCAATGAGTTGCAACACAAAGGGCCGCGGGTTCGAATCCCGCACGGAACAGAATATCAGCGTAAAATAGCAGCTTAATGCTGCTGTGTTTCGTATGGTGAGTGTAGAGAACCGGCGACCCTTTTTACTGGAAAAGAGGCATTCCATCGTAGTCCTCACGGGTGGCTACGCATCAGCATTTTTATTATCGTTATCGAGGATTGGTGTAGATGTCAATGGGCCGCAGCAACCACTCACCATCTGGTGGACTGTGTGCTCATTTGTCACCCTTATCTTATATTGGGAGTTTTGGCGGGAACTTGGCCGTAGACGGATTTTCGCTCCTGTTTTGTCGCTTGAATAATGGTTTGAAGTGGATTTTGATTCGTAAAAGTGATGCGATTTTGTGACTTAATTGTCGGCACGTGTGAACTATTAGAGAAAATGACGAAACAAGTGTTTTGATGTCGATATAAACCTCAAGTTATTTTGATTGCTTGGGCGCCTTATGAATATGCGCCTTATGTATTAAATTCTCCCAAGAACTTCGCAACGTGACGCATCGGCATATTCTGAAGAAAAAGAATATAAAATGAAGATTCCGAAAGAAATGATAGGCTCAGAAGGGTTAGAACCCAGAGCCGTAAAGCCAGTTAATAAAAAAATCCTTATTAAAAAAACGTGGCACGGTGGCTAAGCAATGAGTTGCAACTAGTGTTGCCCAAAATCGGTCTTGGTCTTGCAGTCTTGGTCTTGTTCTTGCATTTTTGCAAGACCAAGACCAAGAACAAGACCGCCTAATTTTAGCAAGACCAAGACCAAGACTGACCGTGCAAGATTTGAGCAAGAACAAGACTAAACCTGCGAGACTCTTGCGTCTTGCAGTTAGGAATGAGTGTCGTTTCAGGGAGTATAGGAGTTTAGGTATACGTTTAGACACTCTATGAGACGCAAAAAATATGTATATTAAAAAAATTGGAAAATTGGACTTATGCGCATTACGAACAATACCATAAACATACATAGCGGATGAAAATATCCATTAAAAGAAAATACAGTGCATCCCTAGTTTTGACCATCGGCACTTTGATAGTGCGCGGCGTCTTGTTGTCGGCATCATCAAAGGTCGAATACTGACCTGTCAAAGAAATTTTGCAGCTATTCGGAAGTACAAGGTCAAGATACACGCGCCGGCGGCTTCTATTGATATCGCATTCAATCGTCGCCACCGCGCCGCACGCACTACATTTGACACTGTTTGAATGCCGCCACAGAGTACATGTTCCAAAGAATAAAATAAGTTTCCGGGTGTTCAGAATGGACACGAATACATTATGCTGATCTCGCAAGGAATATTGTGATTAGATAATGGTAAGGATAGGTAGGTACCATAATAATTTATTCTAATAAGTAATTATTATAATATTAACTATATGGGTTTATAATAATTACTTTCTATTATTATTATTACCTAATAGATAAACATGTTCAATAAGTTCACTGCAAATCTCGATTTTTGGAAGTGTGTGTTTTTTGATAAATATTGTAGACACTTTTAACACACTTGAAACGTGTAAACATTTTGTACAATGCTAATCGAATAATATAAAAAGTGTGCATATTAAATAAAAAGCGTAAAATAAGATCTATGTACTTTTTAGGAGCCCGAGTATCTCTTAGAGAACCGTTTAAAGAAATTGATTGCATCGAATTGTTGTAAATAATAGTGATTTGCACAATTTTAATAGTAGAAATAAAAATAAAATCGCAATACCTGCTTTCCGGTTACAAAAAGTATATAATGCGTTCTTGGGTAGCGATATACGCTTTTATAATAAGATTCCAAAAAAGTTGTTAGATCTTTCACCTTTTCAATTTAAGTCAGACAAAAATGCTTGGAACTGACCTCTCGTACTACACAGGACTAACTAGAAATTTCTAAACCGATTTGGTATCTACATATTATACATTTGACATTTTATGTTTGACTTATCGCTTTACATAATTATAGAACTATTGTAAAAATATTTTGAAAAGAGCAAAAACTGAGTTTCTTACTTTCTTCCATGATTCTTCTCAGTAAAATCAGAATCCCTGGACATGGAAAAGAAAAAATTGGGGAAAACAGTGATTATATGACTATTCAAAAGTGTATTTTAATGCCTACTTGAATAAAACATATTTGAATTTTGAATTTCAAACGAGTGAAGGCAAATTTAATTTAATCAACGTAGATTAATACAATCACAAGAAGAACATAATATACACAATTTTATTTACATATTTACATTTCATTTTTACGTAGGCACACTATACCTATCTGGCAACGCATCTACTTTATTAATCTTCTGAAGAATCATTAATTTTATCAAAGGATGCCGAACTTTCCTTTGTCGGTCTTTCGGCGTGTACTTACAAATAGTAGTATTTATTTTAATTCCATTCATTCCCAATTGAGCTGTGCTTCGAGTCTAATGTATTAATTGTTTTACTCTAATCCTTGTTGTTCTCGGAGTGATAAGTTTACAATTTGACATGAGTGACGAAGAGTCGAATAGTTCTAGTCGGAGTAGTGAGAGTTGGAGTTATAGATCTAAAAGACCTAAAAGTAAATTTGATGAGTTTTTCGACATAATTCATGCGTCCCAAATTGCTGTGTGTAAATTATGCCAACATAAAAAGGTTAATAAAAATGAAAAACAGAAACACTTCAGGCTTAAGGAAGCATCTAATATCTTTCCACAAAAAGGAATCACAAATATTTCTTCCTGAAAAACCAAAATTAAGTGGAGATATCACAAGCTTTTTAATAACCACCGGAAAAAGTGGACAGGTAAGAAAAAATATACTTATCACACAATAACATAACACATATATTATGTAACTAGCGGCCGCCTGCGACTTCGTCCGCGTACAATATCCGATTTCCTATGAGATTTTGAAATTTTCTCGCTGCAAAAGTCTTACCTAAGTATAAAGAGGCTATATAGGTAAAGCTTAACTATGCAAATATTTATTATTTAAAACTAATAAAGTAAATGTCGATCTTCATATCTATACTTTAAAAATATAGGACTTGCATGTAACCATTTTACCCCAATTTCACCCCAATTTCACCCGCTTATGGTTAGGATTTCGCAGCTATAACAGCTTATTCAGGATTTTATTATTGAAAACTTATATCTTTAATGCCCATTTTCGTGTCTCTAACTTCAAAAACGTAGGACTTTCGTACAAACTTCCAACTCCCATTTTCTCAAAACCGTTTCTTAACTGATCTCTATGCCATAAAAGGAACCTGCCTTACAAATTTCAAGTATGTACGTTTTATAGTTCCTGAGATATCGTTATAGTCAGTCAGTGAGTGGTAGTTATATATATATATATATATATATATATAAAGATTATAGTGTTAAATATGTATTTATAATTCACTCACAGTTTCATTTGTTTTTATAATCGGCAGGACACATGATTTACTGTTTTATTTCAGTCTGAAAATAGCAGTGACAACATCACGACAGCTACAGTTGATTGGATGGTTAAAAAATATCTTCCCTTCTCATTTTTCGATGATGAAGCTACACAAGTATATTTTCGATAAATTTGTCGAAATATGGTGTTTCCTAAAAGGTCCACACTTAGAAGGAACTTCAAAGAACGGTTTGAAGAGCTTCAATTGAATCTTAAGAAACGACTACAACAATTTACATCTAAAATGTCATTTACCATTGATGGATGGACGTCAATTGCTGGTAGGAGTTACTACGGGGTCACTATTCATTATATAGACAACGAATGGAAGTATCGATCTGTAGTCCTTGATTTTATACCATCACGCGGTCGACATACTGGGGAAGATATTGCAGCGATTTTCCACGAATATTTATTGGAATATGACATAATTGATAAAATACAGGGTATCACGGTCGACAACGCAACTGCAAATATTAAATTTATGTATAAATTGGACAAACAGCTGCCACACTTTGATTCAGACAATCAACATTTCCGGTGCTTTGCTCACATTTTGAACCTTGGTGTACAAGATTTATTAAAGACCTTAGCATTACACAGTGAAACTGACAATAAGGGACAAGAACAGCGGTATGAAGATAATGAAGATGAAACTGAGGAAGATGAAGAATATGCGCCAAATATTGCTGACTCACGTACAGCTATAACAAAATTACACAGTATTTCCAGTAAAATAAAAAAGAAGTGAGATATTGAAGAGGAAGTTTCAGTCTGCTTGTGAAGCAGCTGGCGTGCCATCAAATCTGAACCCCATACTCGACTGTCCAACGAGATGGAATTCCACATACGATATGATTGGATTTGGTCTAAAAGTGAGAACTGGCATTACCATATTGTGCACTTCTGTCACCGAATTGAATGATTTTCCAATCACAGATAGTGAATGGCTATAATTTCTAATAAACTTTAAACTTCTATGAACGAAACTTGGTGGAGAAAAATATGTTACATTACTGCTAGTCATTGTATCATTCAATCTCTTGCTCGATAAAATTGAATCCATGGTAAAATAATTAGATGAGAAACCTAATCGATCCGAAGTGGATGAAAGGCTCATTCTGGGTTTTCAAGCAGCCTGAGACAAAATGCTTAAACATTATAAAAAGAGCAACTATTAAAAGAGCAAATATATGGATTTATTGTACCTCTTTAATTTTAGACCCAAGGCATAAGACTCAGACTTTTGACATGACATTATGGAGGAAGCAAATTAAAACAGAATGCCTGCGCAAATTTAATGAACTTTATAAAGAATATAAAAGTCTACACTCAGTGAATACATCTCTAGAATCACCAAGAAATGAAAAGAATGTATGTGAATATGATGAAGATGAAGACATAATAGACTTTGAGAAATTGTATGCATGTCCCTCGACGTCATCTGGATCTGGATCTTTTCATCAAGGCTTAGTTATAGACGAGTTGGAGGAGTACCTAAGTAAACCCAGAGCCGCCAGTTCGGAAGACATTTTAGAGTGGTGGAGGACGCATGAGACAGAATATCCGACTTTATCGAAGATGGCCCGTGATTTTCTTTCAATACCTGCAACTTCAGTACCTGCTGAGAGATTATTTTCTAAAGCATCATTACTAATTAGAAAACATAGAAATAGGTTAAGTGATGAGTCAGCCAGATGGTTACTTTGTATTATTTCTTGGTCAAAAGAATTAATATAAAGTAACAGTAATGTTAAAGCTGTTGTGTACTGTTATATAATTTAATTTGTATTGTATTTTATTTTTTTATTTAAATAAGTAAATTGTATAACTCTTTTATTCCATTTCATATAAGGGTCTATCAATCTCTTTCTAGACAGATAATGTTCTTTATAATACAGTCAAGTTAATGTCATTAATTTGTTATATGCAGTGACTAATTGTAGCACATGTAAGCTTATTAAATGTAAACGTTTATTAAGAAACAGACTAACTCCCGTGGCCGTGAGACTTGGTAGACAGCTGAGTTTGTTAGAGCATCGGCACGGATCGCTTAGGTCGTGGGTTCAAACAGCCGGTATTAGTTGATTTTTCGAATTTCTCATTAAATTTTTAGACATTTATTAATTTGGTTGGTCTTTCTATGGCTATGTTAATTCAAGCACAAAATGTGCCTACTCTGTTAAGTTGTTCTAAGATCTAAAGTAACGTTTAATAAATAACAATAGGCTAATAGGTAATTGTGAGACTTGCGAGACTCTTGCTGCAAGACTAAGACCAAGAACAAGACTGAGAGCGCAATACCAAGACCAAAACTGGCTAAGTCTCGTCTTGTTCTTGCATTTGGGCAACACTAGTTGCAACGCGGGTCCGAATTCCGTACGGAAAAGTATTTGTACGGCCTACAAATAATTGTTCCGGGTCGGGATATTTCTCTAAGTAATATATATATATATATATATATATATATATATATATATATATATATATATATATATATAGGTATATATTATGATGTAAACTACGGAACTCCAAGTTAGACGAGAAAATCCTCGTGAAAAATTAATAGGATCATTTCCAAATAATAGCTTTGTTACAGAAATGAGACTTATTGCATCAAATAAATGAATTATATTTTAGAAGATTTTATAAGATTCGTAACGTGTTTTTCTACTTCCTTTTTTTTGAAGTTATTTTTTATTAAAACTAGCGATCCACCCCGGCTTCGCACGGATGATTTCTGGATATCAGCAACAGCGCCACCTACCGGGTCCAATTATAAATCTAAACCATACAGGAAACTATTTAAACACATGTATTCGAGGTCAATTAAATACGCATTATTAAAAATAACTCAAAAGCTACCGGTCAGATCTTGATTAAATTCATATGGAACCACAAGAGAAGCACTAGCTTTCAGAAAAAAAGAACCGTCAAAATCAGTTCACCCAGAGAAAAGTTATGAGGTAACATACATAAAAAACATACAATCAAATTGCATACCTCCTCCTTTTTGAAGTCGGTAAAAAAGTACCGTTGGATTAAGACGTCCTTTTTTGTGGTGGGCAAAAATTTTATATTTGATTTAGGTTGTTTTGAAAAAACTGAGATTAGCGTGTACGTAATAAAATAAATTTCTTTGTTTCACCACTTTAAAAATGTGTAATTCATCATTTTGTTTTTAATTTATTTTAAAGGGACAATATAACGGCACACAAGTTACCGAACTTTTACATTGTAATAAAGTTAACATACTGACAGTACCCTTTACCGAACTTTTACATTGTAATAAAGTTAACATACTGACAGTTTAATTATCTATGGATTTAGTATAAAGAAGTGCTTTTACTTGCAGCTAGTTGAGTTAAATAGGTTTCAATTATAATTGTGCCATCATCCAAATCCCATTTAACAATATACTTATATGAATTTCAATTTTATAACTATCAAGTAACCTGTATATAAAACTTATAATTGAATGAATGTATATAATTTTTGTACGCCACAAACAAAAAATATACAATTCATTTAGGAGCAAAATATGTAGAGCAAAGTATGTGATCTTACTAAAGAGGCTTATTTTATATTAAAATGTTTATTTTATTTCATAAATTTTATTTCCTTGGCTAACATACATCAAATTTACAAATATTAATGTAATTACAAAAAAGTTAATAACAAAAAAGGTCATTTGCAAGATTTCACATATGTTTTTTTATAATATTTTTAAGATTCGAGAAACAACAACGAATTTTGTTTTGGCACTATCTATTACTACTGTTTCAGCCTAATAAGGGAGCTTCTAAAAACATAGATCTTCCCCTCCTCCGTGGATATGTCCCGGGACCCCAAAGATTGTCCCGGGACATATCCACAGGGGAGGTGGAGGGGGTTACCGCGCTTGGCAAGTGGGTGAGCAATCGCAGTTTTTATTTATTTACCTGTTATGAGGTGATGCTGCTACCCATCTCCTGGTTCAATTTCCACCTGTAACCTCCTACGATATCCACGGGATGATATGAGGTAATGAATATTCTTACACTGCTAATATGAGATACACCATCTGTATAGATGAGATGATTTGTTTGAAAATGTATGGAGTTTGAGCCATGTCTTTTACATCCATGTTGTATAATTTGGCTTTGAATGTTTATTCAAAACGAGAATTTACGCATATAATTGGAATATGCAACAAACATTTTTTTTATGTGGTAGAGCCGCGCTGCAGCTATATTATAGTTGTAGCACGAAAGGGTCGGCTCGACCGGAGCAGGACCATGCTGTCATAGAATTGCAGCGTAAAAAAGCAGCGTAATGCTGTTTTGCTTATGGTAAGTGTCGGGAACCGGAGACTTACTGGAATCGAGGCATCTTAGTCCTTAGGGGTAACAACGCAATTTGGTTCTTAATTGAGGATAAATGTGGATGTCTATGGGATACTGCATTCACTTACTATCAAATGGTCTGTGTGCTCGTTTGTCATCCAATGCTATAAAAATACATCATGGCGGTAACATATAATTTTTTTAATCAATGACGTGTGTTATAATCATTTATGTGGAGGTTAGTAACTTTATAATCGACTACCATTAACCTGTGTGAAGTATTATAAATCTGTGTTCAGTACCGAGAGTGTGTTATTACTTAAGGTTTATTACTCAGCCGACAAAGAAAGCGACCGCTGCTATATGACACTTGACAACTGACAGTTTACTTTAATATATGTTTCAACGACTTTTCCTTTAACTCAGTCGATTAGACTACATATTGAAAGTTTATTAAAATAATTAATTAGAAATCATTTTGAACCACCAAACCCTTCAAAAGTTAGTAAAGTAATGTATCGATACTAATTAAATGTATTTTTCCAGAATTCCACGGATTTTTCTGTGTTTTTGCGTTAGTGTACAGGGACTTGGCTCATTTTAATACATCTCGTTTACGTACTTATTTAAATTACTTTATATTACTTTAAATTCAAATTATTTAGGCTTGTTTAAAGCTCTTATGAAAATCGAAATCTACACCGGTACACAATTACATTTTCAGAAAAGATACGGCAAGAAACTGTGATGTAATATTTTACTATTTTTTATACATCTATAGTAAAATCAACACACTGTCCATAAATGTCATTTTTTATACTTTTAATTTTAGTTTTAATAATATACTCTACAAAATATAATAAAACTTAACAGTGAATATGAAAAGGGAATTAAAAGTTTGAAACTGTCTACATATACCGTGTAAAAATACGTCATTCAGGACACATACTCGTAGCTTACTTCAGTCCGTGGGTACGGTACATAAGGGCGTTTCGTGTCGGCCTTTAATGAGTGTAGGGGCTATAATTCACGGCAAATTGCTCTAAATGGAAGCACGAGGTCAGTAACCTGCTCTTCTCTCCCATTTCCTTGCTTTGCTACGTAAGAGGTGATTTCAAATAAAGACACTTCAGTAAAGTTTATGTTTTAATATTAAGTAAAGGCGACTTCAAATAACTAAAAATAATAAAATATTTTCACACATAGGAACTTCAGAAGTTGGTGTTAAGATATTGCAAATAGAAAAGTTAAAGTACCGACTTCTGAAGCTGTTATGTGGAAATTACTTGCCTATTTTTGTTTTCTTTGAAGTCGGCTGTTACTTTTATTACGAGTAAAAAATATTTTTGAGCGAACTAAGGACACACAAGCACAAGGTAAAAACGTCTTAACTATTACTTAATAAACTTCATCCGTATTTTCCCATCGTTAGGAGTGAAATTTTCTCTCAATTTTTTATGAGACCACTTTATAAAAAAGTTTATAATTATAAAAATGTTTATAATTGACGAAGACATCGCAACCCGGGTTTCATCACCGCCAATAACCAACGATATTGATATTGGTTGCAATTTTGATACCTTATTTACCACGTGATCAGCAGTGAAGGAAAACATAACTGAATAAAATATTTTGCGTAAATAATGCGAAGCACAATAGCTCTACACACACTGGAGCAACGCAGTGGTAGCGCTCAATTTTTTGCTTCATAATTTTTTAAGTAATGAAAGAAGGCCTGGGACTACCAGGGTAGTGTATATAGACTGTAACTTTACTATTTTTGTTTCCTTAACACACCGAACGTCCTTAGGATATGGGTCTTCATTATGAGACAGGATTTGCCGTAATTGTAATGCTATCGGAATACCAGTCGTTTTGCACTTTTGACAGTGCTTCCCGTTCGTTATTTTGTTCAGCACATGTCTAATCCGGGCCTAAGTAATTGTAATGCTATCGGAATACCAGTCGTTTTGCACTTTTGACAGTGCTTCCCGTTCGTTAGTTTGTTCAGCACATGTCTAATCCGGGCCTAAGTAATTGTAATGCTATCGGAATACCAGTCGTTTTGCACTTTTGACAGTGCTTCCCGTTCGTTAGTTTGTTCAGCACATGTCTAATCCGGGCCTAAGTAATTGTAATGCTATCGGAATACCAGTCGTTTTGCACTTTTGACAGTGCTTCCCGTTCGTTAGTTTGTTCAGCACATGTCTAATCCGGGCCTAAGTAATTGTAACGCTATCGGAATACCAGTCGTTTTGCACTTTTGACAGTGCTTCCCGTTCGTTATTTTATTCAGTACATGTCTAATCCGGGCCTAAGTAATTTAAGGACGAGCTGATTTTTTATACTACCTAAAGTACTAAGCGAATAAGGAGCTTTAACGCGCAAATGCAGCATCAATTACTGACTAAGCCCAGAGGAAATAAAATATTTCACAGCGAAGCAAATACTTCAAATAATTGTAAATGTGAAAACTTTGTTGTGAACTATAACCATAGGAGCGATCACAAAAGATCATACTGGTCGTTTAATATATAATCCACGAGCGCTTTATTCAGAAACGCTGGAGGATCTTAACACTGTGACCTCATTAGTATCTCCTAAAGAATAGGTCTTAATAAGACAAAGGTCATATGTATTACATGCATACACATGTCACTAATGCCGTTAGTTATTTGGGCGTACAATGGTCGAAGTCTATGACGAGTATGTTTACCTGGTACAAGTTAACCGACTGGGTAAATCAAATTCGACCGAAAGGTCAATCAACTGATCTGACTAGGCTGGGTAGCGTTCGGCAGATTACGATACATATTCTCCTCTTGTATCATAAAATCTTGAAAACCTCTTGTTTTCTCCTTGTACAACCAGTGGCTGTTGCCAGTGAACATATGGGGATCTGAGACGTGTTCCTACATCGCTGGACGTATGTGGAAGCTTAAGATCGCTCAGCGAGTTATACTTAGAGTTGCTCTGTGTGATAGCCGATAAAAAGAAAGGTGCTCGTGTGTTCTATTCTAAGCCAGAACTTAACTACAATCCGAACTGATGGTAAGTGGTTATGTAGTCTAAGATGGTGAAGCGCACTGACTTAACAAAAGCATATTCACTCTTGATTTGAAGACACCCACATTTTAATCGGATGAAAGATGCTGGCACCTTATTCCACTTCTTAGCAGTCCGCATGAGGAATGATGTAGCAAAACGTTTGGTTCGAATGCCTGGTAAGTGAACATCGAAAGGGTGGAGATTGACCGAACTTCTGGATTTCCGATGGTGGAAAAGAGAGGGAGGAATAAAGTTGTACAATTCATGCGTCCTCTCTCCAAAATGCATCCTGTAAAAAACCGAAAGGCTCGTACTCAAACCTGTAAGAGAAGCGTAGGGCGACCTCCACTTTATGGAGTGACGACCTGATTAGAGATGTAGAAAGTCTGTTTTCGTCAGTGGACTTGTAATAAGTTGTAATGATGATGATGACGATGAAGATCTTAATAGCGGTTTTCGCCAAATAAATTACAAAAATATACGAGAAATGCAGGGTTTATAAGAACTGTCAGGATTTTATACGTGGCAGAGTCACGCTGCAGCTTTATTATGGTTTTAGCACGAATGGGTTGGCTCGACCGGGGGAGGATCACGCTCTCACAAAGTACCAGCGTAAAATAGTGGCTACTGTGTTTCGTATGGTAAGTGTAGAGAAACGGGGACCCGTTTTACTGCCCGCACGGGTGACAACGCATGTGAATTTTGTGAAATTCTTAATTGAGGTTAAATGCAGATGTCTATAGGCCACAGCATCCCCTTACACACAGGTGGACTGTGTGATCATTTGTCACCCTTATTTTATAAAAAAAAGGATATTGAGAAAGGTATCCTTCTCATAGCTTTATACCAATAGACTTAAAATATACTAGTTTATAACTAATGTTTTCGTACTTATTTATACGTAATCTTATCAAATTTTTTTTTGTTATTTATTTTCATCTTTATGTTACGAAAGTTATAATTTGCGAAACGGACGCATTCAAAATAATTTTCCCGTAATTAAATTCTAGTGTAGTTCGAAAGATGAAAATAATTTAAAACAATGGACCTATATTAATTGAAATTATATATCTTGGGTGTTAATGTTTGGTATGGAAATATATACGATTTATAAAATATTCAAATGAATTTATCGTAGTTTCCTTGCATTTGCTATCCGAGCAATAAGCTTGCATTTTGTTATTCATGTATGTTCGTTGATAAATGGCAATTTTGTCAAACTTCATGATCATTTAATTGTTTTCATAAGGTTCTTTTAGTGATGTTTATTCACAATCACATGTTATGAAAGATATTACATAATTGTCTGTTAGTGATCGCGTAACTTCTGAAAGATTTCACCGATTGAGGTCGTAATCACATATTTCTTAAGAAGTTTCCTTGAGAAGATGGTTCATTGCTATACTATAATCCGATAGATGGCGTGATAATCCCAGAATATACCAAAATGATTCATATTTACACTATATAGGTAGTCCTGTGGTCGCGCTATAACCAAAAAATATTATTACACGATTCTGGTTAGTGCCTTTAAAAATGTGATCGTACATGAATATTCTATTCAAAAAAGATTTTTTTTAAAACATGAACTTGTGAGCTTCGAGGCAAACTCGCGAATTGAAGAAATGGAATTTTACGTAACATTGCGGTTTTCAGACGGAAACATCTGTTACAACCTATCACATGTGAATAAACGACCGGAACGAGTTAGCTGTAGTAAAACAGCAGACAAAGATTAAACACAAGATGTTACCGTGGCTAATATTATATTATATATATTTAGTCTGTGAATGTGTGTTATTAATATTAACGAATCATTTTAAATTAAGAAAATAAGTTAATACGAAACCGACAGTTGAACCTTGTGGAACTTTACGATTCAGAAGAACTTTCTATTGACAACGACTTTTTGCGTTCTGCCAATCAAATATTTAGTCTTAATTAGTTTAAGCCCTTTTTATCATAATTACATAGTTTCCCGATTAATAACTAATGGTGAACACTGTCAATGTCACCGTCAATCAATATTGAAAATATAGATCAGCTCATCAGAGGCTGCCCTTCTAAAGCCAAATCGATTTTTATGGAGCAATTTAATTCATTTATTGCGGAAACTTACCAGATTTAAATAAAGGTATGACATTAATTAATTAAATCAACGTATACCAGATAGAAAGATAGAATTAATGACTAGATAAGGTAAGGTTGCCAAACGTATCTACTATGTCTATATGTATAACGTAGTATACAATACTTTTGTAATACAAAATACTTATATGGCACGCTAAAAGTATGTACTATATTTTCACCGGGAAAAATTATATTTATTTTGTATATATTTTTTCATTTCCACACTTGCGTATCAATAAAGAACATTATAAAAGATTTAAGCGAAGACCTGCAAATTATAAATTTAAAAACAAATGAAATATGCAAATAAATAATTATGAATTATGAAATAAAAATTGTGTAGTATTTTTAGCTTTCGTGCAGGATTTTCCTGTAATATCTTACGGCGAATTAATGTGGGAATTGCCAGCTGGATTGGAAACAATATTCATTTTGCAATAGCAAGCAAATCGGGCAGTAATGTATAATTTTGGTCCTCGCGACGCGCTACGCGACCTTTTCGACGAGAAAAATGTTTTGACATTTCTGTCGTTGTTTGTTTTCGAGAAATTCATGTACATACGTACGGAACAATTAAAAAAAATAAGAGCGACAAAAAGCGCTTACTTAAATTAATGTTTTTTAATGTAATAGTTTTTATTTTTTAAGTTCTTGTTTCTGCGATATTAAATAAACGAGTGTTGGGTAAACTTTACAAATTAATAACAAAAATAATTAGTGAAATTAAATTAAATTTAACAAAACCACACGTACAAAATAAAATGAGCCAAGCACCTGATATATTCTAAGATAAATATATTTAGGTATTTAGATGTTTGTTAATTTTATATTCCTTAATTTCAAACCGACAAAAAGGAGAATATAATAGAATCCGCAGAAACGTTGACTTTTATGAGATTTAAAATACGTATGGTAAGAGGTAATCCAAGGGACTTAATTAGAACGTAACCTCTGACATAAAGGGTATTCAGGCGGCATTTAGAAAATTAATTTTGTAAATTAAGAGGGAAAGTTTAAAATGTGATATTTTGATAGCTGGTAGGGTACTATTCTGCCGAGGAGTTCGTTTGGATTGGTGTCATCTCCCTACGTTTTGCCGCCAAATAGTGCAAGCTACGGTGTTCTAGACTGAAGTGTAGAGAGAACCAGCTAGATTATAGACTGTGAGGCATTTCAGCATGAGTTAGACAATCGAAGCCAGCTGTTTTTTTTTAATACGGAAATAATAAAAATGTTAATTGCAGATGTCTGTACATTTTATATTTTTGTAACAAAATTCATTGAGAGCGACCAAAAATAAGTAAAGTAACTGAATACTGTCTGTTTTTTGTTAACGTATCATGTATAAAGTACTGATTTATATCAAAATAGTAGTTAGGAAAATTGTGAAGCGTATTTTCGTCTTAAATTTAGTCATTGTTTTATTAAAATAGGCCGTGATAGCTCAGATGGTTAACGCTCGCTGTAAATATAACTGAACGCGAGTAACCCGGGTTCGATCTCCGCCGGCACCAATGAAATTATTAATTTGAATTATTAGAATTCGGCGGTGAAGGAAAACATCGTGAGGAAACCTGCATGTCTGAGGAATAAGAAAAAATATTTCGAAGACATGTGAAGTTCGCCAACACGCATTGGGGCAGCGCAGCGGATACTTCCTTGCTCTAAAACCCTCTCAGAAATGAAGGGAGGCCTGTCCTCAGCAGTGGGACGTATATAGGCTGTAACTTTTTATTAAAATCGGTTCATCCTATCAAAAGTTATGATTAATATTCTGAAGTATGGGTACGAAATATAGGTACGAATTTGTTCAATAATGGCGTTGAGTGATCAAGGACATTTTTATAATTAAATAATGTAAAATAGTGTTCTATAATGATATAATTGTATCCAAACGCAGTAAACAAAAATAGTACAGAATAACGTAATAAATATTTATAAAACATATATAAATCCTAATATATTAGTTAAAAAGTACAATAGTTAACCAACGTCATGGATAGATGCTGTTGTGCAAATTATTTATTAAATTTTAAGTAGGTGTGCTTATGATGTTTATAGTGTTTGTTTAACAACATGGTAAATCAAATTTTGAAAGAGCTATTAACAATTTCTTTGGTTTCGACAAAGACTACCTATAGAAGCTTGGCAGTAAACATATTATACTTCCCTTTTGCATTTCCAAAAGTTTTAATATTTACATTGTCGTGAAATTGAAAAATTATGTTACCTGATTTCGATTTTTTTTAATATTATTCTTTTCTAAATATCATATAATTTTAATTTAATGTCATAATAATTTAACTACTATAATTTTATACAGATGACGCTATAAGTATTTTCAAGCACTATAAGGTTTCATTTTAAGCGAGATATGAAAGACACATAATATGTAAATAATTAATTTGCTTGCTGCTTTCAACGCAACCCCATTGATTGCCTCATAATTGGCATAGTTTCTACGATCTATCACGCACGCTTTACCAGATTACGGAACCGAAGAAGCGTGTTATATATTATAATATACAGCCAATATAATGTGGTCCAAGGCTGAATATACGCATTCAATGAAATGTATATATAAAAAAGGATATCCATTGTAGGCATTCTCATACTTCTTGTAGCGCGAAGAGTCCTTTTTTTTTTTTTTTTGCGGATGGAAAATCATCTAATGACCCCTCTCGCTCTGGGTGGAGCGTAAGGGAGTGTCAGACTTTTACTGACTAAAAACCATCCGTGTTCCTTCAGTGCCCTTACGTTCCGGAGCCGCGGTATCTCTTTCGAATAGCCCGCAGCCCCGGCAGGCGTCGGCCCTTGCGGGCCCCATCACGCTGCTGACAGCTCTTTGAGGCGCGCGTGGAACAAAACGCGCCGTCGACACGGCCTGTCGTCGTTAGACGGACGGACGACGAGCTAACCATTGCTCGCCGTCCACAGGCCCGCGCCTACGGCCTGGCTCGGGGGCCACGACGTAGCCCCCGACGCCCGGGGCGTCTCCCGCGGCGGCCGGGGAGGAAAGCTGCTGCTCTTTCCTTCTCCCGCTCCGCCACCTCCTTCGCTAGCATCACTGCTTCGCAGAAGGTGGTGACGGCATCCCATTCCGTCTCGCTCCGGACCATGGCTTCGACCAGGGCCGGACGCGAGAGGTCGCCGCCGCCTATCGCCGCTACGAGGACACGGCGGTGCTCCGCCCAAGCAGGGCACACCTCCACGGTGTGTTCCACCGTGTCCTCCGGTCCATCCTCGCAGTGGGAGCACCCGGGCGTTTCCTCCCGCCCGATTCGGTGCAGGAACCTCCCGAACACACCGTGTCCGGTGAGGACCTGAGTCAGGCGGAAGGTGAGGATGCCGTGGCGTCTCTCAAGCCACTCCTCAAAGAGGGGTCTTATCGCCGCTATAGTGGCGTGCCCAGCACGGGGTTGCGACAGTCGCTCTCTCCATGTCGCCATGAGATCGTGCCGGAAGTCTGTCCGCTGCGCGACAACTTGCCGCGGCAGCGGGGTTTCCCCCCGGCATAGTGCCTCCGCGCGCCATTCGTGCAGGCGTGCGAGGACTACCGCCTCCAGATCCCATGGCGGCAATCCGGCAAGGAGGCTCGCCGCCTCGCGGGAGATCGTGCGGTAGCCGCGAACCATTTTCACGGCGACCACCCTTTGGGGCGCGTTCAGGTGGTGGACGGCAAGCCGCGCCAAACCACGCGCCCACACCGGGGCCCCGTAAAGGGCCATGGATCGCACGATCCCCGCGTAGAGCCTCCGGCAGGAGGCGTTTGGCCCCCACAGGTTCGGCAGGAGTCGCCTGAAGGCAGCCCCGGTCCGTTCCAGTTTGGGAGCCAAACGTCGGAAGTGCTCAACGAAGTTCCATCGGCCGTCGAGGACGAGTCCTAGGTACTTCAGCGTCGACTCGACGCCGATGGATACCCCTCCTACCATTACCGAGGTATCCCGGTGGTGGCCTGTTCCGAGGACCATGGAAGTGCATGGCCTCGGACTTGTGCAGAGCCACCTCGAGACCCAGTTGCCGAATCCTCTCAACGACTATCGCAACCCCGCGTGTCATAGTTTCCGCCGCCGCCTCGTACGATCCCCCCTTGTGCCAGTACCAGCGTGTCGTCAGCGTAGCAAATTACGCTGACGCCGGTAGGGAGGTCGGCGCGCAGCACCCAGTCATAACCGATGTTCCACAGAGGTGGCCCCAGAACCGAACCCTGTGGGACACCGCACGACATCTCTCGCCGGTTCCACTCACCGTTGCGACCGGGGTAGATGACGGCCCTGTCCGTCAGATAGTCCCCGACTATACGACGGAGATAGGTCGGCACCCGGTGATACCGGAGTGCCTCCCTAATGCAGCTCCAGGGCATGGAGTTGAAGGCGTTGGCGATGTCGAGAGACACCGCCAAGACAACCCCCCTCTGGCCACTGCATCCCCCGTCGTGAGGGCTTTCACGCGCATGATGGCTTCCACCGTAGAGCGCCTCTTGCGGAAACCAAACTGGTGTTCCGCAAGATCCGGCCCCGTCCCCGCAAGGTGCTCGGCGAGGCGGTTTGCAATGACTCTTTCAAAGAGCTTGCCCACCTCGTCAAGCAGCACCACGGGCCGGTATGCGGACGGAGAGTCCGCAGGGCGCCCCGGCTTCCGAATGAGGACCAGCTTCCCCGTCTTCCAACGAAGCGGGAATTGGCCTCTCTCCAAGCATGCGCTTAGGAGCCCCTCCAGTCGGGGCCCGAGAGCCTCCGAGGCCAGGACCCAGGCTTTGCCAGGCAAGCCATCGGGTCCTGGGGCGGTATTCCTGGCCTTGAGCCTACGTACCGCCACTCTCAGGTCTACCCCGGTCCCTTCCGGGATGTCGTCGTCATCGTCCTTGGTCCGCTTCCGGCACCGCAGGTGGCGGAGCCATAGGCGGGGGCGGATGTTCCCGTCGCGCAGGGAACAGAGCGCTCACCACGTCCTCCACGAGCTTGGGGCCGGAGACTGCGTCAGCGGGGGGGGCCAGGTGCGGAGTTTATCCCGCACCATCTTGTAAGGGCGCCCCCACGGATCTCTGTTGAGAGTCTCCAGCATCTCCTCACGGGCCCGATCCCGGGCCCGTAGGACAGCCTCCCGGAGGGCGTTCTTCGCCGCTCTGTATCCCTCGTACAGCTCCGCCTCAATGGCTGCCGCATTCGGTGGACGAATACGGAGCCTGCGATGCCTGGTGTACAGGTGCCGCGCGGCGACACACGCCTCGCGCAGAGACGTCAGCTCACGCGACCACCAATACACCTGACGCCGGGCGCTTCCTGGCCGGACGCGGGGGCATTGCCACGTCACATATCTCGGACATGGCCTCCTGGAACCACCCTGCCTCATCATTGACGTCGGCAGGCCTGTCCGGTGATGACACCCAGGCCTGCACGATCGAGGCTTCCAGGAGGAGCTCCCGGTCCAGCTGCTTCAGCGCCCAACGCGGACCACTCGTTGCCTGTTGGACTGGCGCGCTCGAAGGCTGGGTGGAGACATCAAACCGGATGTACCGGTGGTCGGAGTAGGTCTCCACCCCCTCCATGACACGCCAGTCAATGGCACGCGGCGACAGAGCGGGGCTAGCGAACGAGATGTCCACCACCGACTCGCCCCGCATCCGCACACACGTGGGGACAGAACCCCGATTTAGGACGACCAGGCCTGTCTCCAGAGCCCAGTCTTCCACCATCCTACCCCGCACATCTGTACGACGAGAACCCCAAGCCAAGTTCTTGGCATTGAAGTCCCCGAGGACAAGTACGGGGGAGGGGATAACTTCCGACGACGACTGCTCTCAGCTCTGCAAGAGAGTTGTGGAGCTCGGCGAGAGATCGGTTCGGGGAGAAGTACACCCCCACAACGACGAACTCCCCGAACCGTGCTGCTACGCACCCCTGACCCCTCCTGACACCTTCAAGGGTCGGGGTACCGGCGGCGGCCGAAGAGATGATGGCCACGAGCCGTTAAGGTCCGCCACCCAGTCCTCCCTAGGCCAGACAAAATACGGCTCAGCGACCACAGCGATGTTAATCGACCACTGCGCCATGCTCTGGAGCAACAGATCCTGAGCGCAGGCGCAGTGGTTGATATTCGCCTGGAGGAAGCTTAATGGGGCCGTTATAGGCATTCCATTTCAGCTTCCTCCACGGGGGCCCCTCTGCGGGCGTCGGTGTCGCGGCGGCGGCGGCGGCGACAGTGACAGCGGTGGCGGTGGCAGTTGTGGCTGCGGCGGAGGCCACAGAGGCGGTGGCGGCTTTGGCCCCTACCCTACCCGCGGCCTTGGCCTTGGCGGGTGGCACGCAGGCCTTGCTTCCGGCCCGGTGATCGGCTGGCTTGCCGGTCGCCGCACACGCATCACAGTGCGGCGTGGCGCAGCAGGTTGCCGATATGTGTCCGGGCTGACAGCAGCGGAAGCACAGGCGACTGCGGTCAACCTCCGAGGCGCATCTCACTGATACGTGGTGCCCCACGAGACAGCGATAGCACCTCAGAGGTCTGGGCTCCAGCAGCTTAACCTGCGCTGAGACCCAGCCCACCAGCAGCCTTCGGCCCTCCACTATGGTTTTGGCCGCCGTAACAGGGCAGCACACCGTGGCGGCATGCATGCCCTGTTGGTCCGGGCGTATGGCGCCTGACCTGACCTGGTCAGTAGTGCACCCCCGGACCTGGCGACGGCGGCCACCAACTCCTCCTCCGATACCGAGTCGTCCAGACCCATGATGCGCAGGTCTGCGCATCTGACGGGCCTGGACACCCGGGCCTCTTCCGCGTCCAGAGACGCTCTGAGCTTCGCAGCCAGAGCGTCCGCGGTCGCGCCACTGGATTCCCCCGGGGACCTCTAGCATACGGGCCCCCGTCTGGGTGACTTTGAGCCGGAGGCCCCCGGTGATCCCGAGCTCCCCGAGATCCACCGCCTCCTTCGCCTTCGCGAGCAGATCGCGGTAGGTAACGCCCTTCTTTTCCGCGTCCGGCTGTAGTGTAATCACTACAGCTGCGGTCTTCGGGGCGCGGAGCCTAGCCGCGATCTTGCGCGCCCTGAACTGGCGCTGCCGCTCCTGCTCTTTGGCCTTTTTGGCTGCCTTCTTACCCTTCTTCTTGTTCCCGACCACCTGCCAACCGGCTTCAGCCGCGGGAGGTGTAGGGAGCTGGGGGGGCAGTGACGGCGGCGGCAGCTGGCTTGCCGCTGGCGCTGGCACATTCGCCGCAGGCACTGGGGCTGGTGCAGCCACCACCTGTGCTGCCGCCTTGCCCTTTCTCGCCTTCGTCTTGCCTCCCTTTCCCGTCGCCGGCTTAGCCGGAGCCGGTTCAGCCGGTACCGGATTTGTCAGAGCCGGCTTTACAGGGGGGGAGGGGCAACTGCAGCCCCGCCCGTTAGCTGGCTAAACGGCCCCGGCCTGGATGCGGCAGCCGTGGCCGCCGCGTACGAGACCGTTGCCGGCCTCGCTGCCGTCTTGTTTGCCCCTAGGGGGGGGGGCGCAGGACGATGCCCTCCAGCACGGAGAACCGGTGCTGGAAGGCAGCCAGCTCCTGCCGGACCAGGTTCAGAACCTGGTTCTCACCGGCACGGGCCGGCTTGGGCACTGCGTCTGGGGCGCCGCGCGAGAGGCAGGCTCACGTAGACTGGCCAGGTCTGCGCGGAGCTTCTCGTTCTCCTTCTGGAGAGTCTCCATGGCGGACGCCAGGCGGGCCACGTCCGCCCGCAGCTTTGCCACCTCGTCCGCATTAGGCCCGGCGCCAGCAAAGTTGGCCTCCGCAGCCGCCATGATGGAGGCGGAGGCCCCGGGAATGGCCTTAAACTTCGAGGCGGGCTTTTGCTTGTTGGCCACGACCTTGATCGCGGCCTCCACCTCCTTTTCGAATCTGGCCTTACGCTCGCCCTCGGAGCCGCCAGTCGCACTCGTCTCTTCGCCTGATACCGTATCGTCCGGGTGGCGCCCCTCCTCGGCAAGCTTTGCCGCTCGTTCGGCCCTCTGATTGGCATTCCCCTTGCCTCTCAGCCCGCCCCGCCCGTTGGTGGGGATTTTCCGGGCCGAGACCTCGTCTTCACCGGATGATGGCCCCTGGTCGCCATCCCGCCTGGACCGCTTGCGGAAGAACTTACTGTTCTCCGCGGTCCCAGGCCCCACACGTCGGGAGCTCTCTGGGCCTCCCACGCTGCTCGATGCGGCGTCGGACTCTGTCCCCGCATCGTTCCTCCTCTCCTCTACGTTGCCGTTGCCGGCGGTTTTGATTGTTTCTTTGTTTTTTTTTCCATATTTGTACCCACGATTATGGGGGAATTAAACGTCCACCTTGGCAGAGACCCCTTTACCAAGGTAAGCAGATTTAGAGGATTTATTACTCGCCAGGGGGGTCTGCAGGTACCCTGGCGAGGACCGCACTTGCGGCTGATTTGTTCATAGAACCCCGTCAGCCATCCATCCCCTCGCGGTGCGTCGCCGCTTGGGATTCGGGGTAACTTTTTATAGAGGTTTTCTCCCTCGCGGTCCGGGCGATTAAGCCAAGACCCTCGGTCCTTATCAAAGCCGCGAGACATGATCCACGACACTTCGATACTGGGATTACGAGACCGGCGGTGACAGCAAAGGATGAATCCTTCACTGTCTGCCCGGAGGCAGGGTAAGTGCACACCGAGCCCGCCCTCGCTCCTCTGCTATGCCCTCTGCTGATCAGAGGGTCACGCAGAGGAACGCACTGTTGGTCCGGGACGGACCCCCCCTATGTCAGAATAATTGGCCGCGGCAGCAACATTCCCCAAGGAATAAGAATTTCTTCTCATTTCTCGAGGAAGATTACCGCCGCGCCCAGGGTGCACCGGCCCAGTTGCTGCTCTTCCCTCCAGACGTATCGAGAGGGACTCGCAACTACCAGGCACACGTGGAGGACTTCTGACTTCGCACCCCAGCGGGAAGAGTCCTTAGTGCCGTCCTAATGCATTTGTTCTCTTTAGTACAAAATTTTTATTTTATATCAGACGATTTTTTTAATTTCGTTTGCAAATAGCATTTTTCAAATTTAACTAATATTGGACACAGTTAAAACGAACGGAATAAAATTTTATTTGCCGTAAAGTTAGTTTTGCCATTTACCGACAGATGTCACTGTTCACTGTATATCTACTATAATATACTCTTTATATACTGAGTCATAGATAATAAACTGCACTAAGTGACTACCTAAACCGCTTGAAGTAGAAATCTAAAATTTGGAGAGTAGGTAGGTAAACCTTTTATGACTTAGAAATCCGCTATGAAATCATTTTGGAAAATTTGATCCCTAAGAGGATGAAATAAGGGTGTTACAGTTTATTATTTTATTACAAAAATATTTTAAAAGGCGATTGATTCGATACTTACTGAGAGTACTCTATTTAAAAAATAAATAAATACGTATTTTGCGATTTCAAAATAACCCGTTACGGGAAAGGGGCAAGAGCACAGGGTAAGCAATTTTGTATGGAAATAAAATATTTTGGTAATTCTTAAAACAACCTCTTACTGAGGGAGGAGGGAGAAGGGGGTATATAATGTTCAATTTGAAGGGAGAAAAATATTTAATGCTTTGAAATAATTAAATATTAAAATTTGCCCCAATACAGTTTTTAAACAAGGGTTCAAATTTTGTATGAAAAATATTATATTAAATCTACAGCTCAAACCGCTGGATGTAGATGCGTGAAATTGGAACAATAACTTTCTTTTACTAAGTAGGCATCCACTAATTAAATCCTTATATATTAAAATAAGGTTTTAAAATATTTTTACGGGGTGAATTCATATTGTTATAGGGAAACATTATTAACTTATTATTGTAACTTTAAAATTAGTACGAATACTTTAGGATTAAAATAATGCTATTAGTTCTCTTTTCATTTTCCTAATATCTCACAAGCGTGCAGTTTCGTTCGTTTATTTGTCTGAATGACCAACTAACTGCATTCAGATTAGTGTCTTTCTAAGTCTACGCGACAATTTGATTTACAAATAAATCATCATCACTTAGAATAGCAAAAGTACTGTATCCACACGAATATTGTCGCGGGCAGAGCTAGTTTTTGCTTTTTTATTAGTCATCATTATCATTACATTACGATCAGGTAAAAAAAAATATTATTTTTGCTACAATAGCACAACAGAAATTATAATCATTAAAAATGACACAGTTATTTAGGTGCAAATTAATATCAACACACAAAGTTGAAAATATGAAAGATTGTGAGTAGTAATAATATTTTTATGATCCGAATTATACCGAAGCGGTAAAATTATATGAAATTTTCTTTTAAATTCCGTATATTTTGATGAAGTTGAATCGGTTGACAACTTATTAGGTGAAATTAGTCTAAATGGCTTCTAAACTGAACCATATATACAAACATATATACATAGAATGTCAAGTACATAACCATTTCTTTGAATCGTCATAATTGGGTAAAAATATAGGTTAAAAGTAACAACTCTTGGTTGTAACAAAACATGACAAAGTCACCGTCACATTATTGCATCAGTAGTATGGTAACTGTCAAGCTAGTTTTATAGGCAAAATGTTAAGGTGTTATGAAAGAAATATTACACTTTCTAAACATTATTACGTAACTACAAATATATAGATACCTACGTCCAGTATTTCAAACAAAATCAACAAACGTTCTGGAGCACTGCACAAGGAGGTTAAATTGCCGTTGCAATTCCACCTTAAAATAAAATGCCAAAATTAATTTTCGTGTAGCCATAACAAAAACAATGCTGTCAATAAGTTATTAAATTTTCATCCCGAAAATGGCATATCTGAAAAAACGTTACGTTGTCCTTATTAATCGTAATTTGGAACCTGTACATCGCTGATGGCAAAGTGAACTTCAATTGGTAAAGTTGCCAGACTTGACTGTGCCTAAAAATCAGAACTAGTTCTGCTAGGTCTGCCAGTTAGAGAATAAAATATTTTAAGCCATGTTTTGCTTGCGATTGTAAAATTTACCTTTAATACTCGAATGCAAATTTATTGGTTTGGTATTGGCCTGTGTTTCGTGTGGTGAGTTAAAAGAAATATTGGACACCCTTTTTACTGGGAAAAGGTATTCCACCTTAGTCCTCAGGGGTGACAACAAGCATCTGCATTTTGATTTTTAATCGAGGAAAGATGCAGATGTCTAAGCCGCTCCACTTACCATTAAGTGGACTGTGTGCTAGCTTGTCACTTTTATTCTACAAAAGAGGTTATACTAATAAAAGCGTTTTTCCAGTCTGTTATAACACGCTGCCTTTATATAAAGCAATTTGGAACTATAGATTTCCAATTGCCGCTATTCTTTTTATGAAACATAACTGACCTTTTTGTCTTTACCACCTACACGCACGCAATCAAAATAACGCACTATCTTTTATTTCTATACCATCATTATAGCGAAAAGGGTCAATCGATTGTGAACTGTAACTGTCATGTGTATTATAAACGATTTTATGTAACATCCTATATTTTCATAACTATAAAAAATTATGAAAATTATGTCAAGCACGCTAATGTTATAAAAAGTTTTTAAAGAGCTTATTCTCACATTAGGGTTTACTTCTGTATTGCGAAGCGAATTAAGTCTGAACTTTAGTTTTTTTTTTAACAAAAATGTGCTTTTAAGTTTTATTTTCAAATTAAAATTTTATTTTATTTTTGATCTGAAGAAAAATTGAACCTATAGTAAAGTCCTCATTTGTGTCTGCCAATGAACCTCATCATCATCACAGTTTGTCAAGAGTCCATCGCTGTACATAGGGCTTCCCCCACAGATTGTCTAATAGGTAAACGGGTTGTCTGACGCTGATGCCTACTTCCAGTCTGATGTCCCGCTCTTGCCTCTTCGATCGATCAGGGTATGATATGGAGTAGTGGGATCTCCTTCTCCACTACTACACGGCAAGGCACAATGAACCTATTTCAATATTCATTACCATTACACGAAATCCTTTTTGCTAGCTTTGAGCGAGGGATTTCGCTTTTCGCGAGATTCTTCTATTTGGAGACTCTTTAATGGCTTTAATGATGTCTGTTATGTTTGTCCTGCTGCAAACCGATGCGATCCTAGATAGATTACCATATACTTTACAGTGTAGTCTTGAATTTTGTGTACGGTAGGTCAAATGATTATAAGTCATAAATACAACTTTTTACTATTGTAACTTTTGTTCTTTCAAAATTCGAGTTGCCCCTGAAATCAACTCCAAATTTCTTGGACAAAATATTATAACACGAGTATTTAATACTTATATTTTACGTGTTTAGTCGTTACAGACTTCAGGTAATAATTAACCTGAAGTCTGTAACGCAAAAACCTCTTTCATTAACAGATAGCAATAATATAGGAACGCTTAAGTGGTTCTCACTAGAAGTACGGAGCATCCTTTGATGTCAGATTTGTAAAATGTTCAGAACTCTTTTTTCTAGCAAGCGAAATTATTGTCTATTTATCTGATTTCAAGATAAAAACTAAAGATAGACTAATAAAGGTAATCATTATTTTTAGTTAGATATTTGAATAGCCGGTACGCCTGATTATCTGATCAAATCCTGGCTTGCCGTATAGTGGTAGAGTAAGAGAATCTACGACCATACATCTTTATGTAGGTGTCATCGTAGGGAAAAAAGGAAGATGAAGCAGGCAGTAGTGACCCTTTTTACTGGAAATGAGGCATTCCGTCTTAGGCCTCAGGGGTGACAGCGTACCTGCATTTTGATTCTTAATTGGAAATAAATGGTATTATGGGGTACACATCTACTTACCATCAGGTGGACTGTGTGCTCGTTTGTCACCCTATACTGTAAAAAAATGCCACTAAACACGAGTTGTTAGCTCACCATGTCTTTCCAATATTATTAAAAAAAAGTAATTTGAAGTAACAGTTGAAAACCAAAGAATTAAAATTTATAAAAATGTCTATCCCTACGAATTATTTTCTTACAGATTAGACATTCAATACGTCACCAGTAATCATTTTTTTCAATGAGAGAGTGACAGTATGCTTTCAGTTTTATCTAAGATAAGAAATAAAACGTAGTGGTTTTATTCTAATACTCTTTGATATGATTGTCTATAAACGCGAAGTTTGATTTGATTGAATTTTTTATGTGATCGTCTTTGTGATAAAAATAATAAGCTGAAGATATTAGAAGTTTATTTGTACTGTTGTTATCTCACCTGTTTCGGCACAGAGGAGTGGTGCACCTACCGCGGTTTCAGTGTTAAAGGTATGACAAACCAGTGTGACAGGCTGTGATGCATTCCATCTTAATCCTCAGGGGGTGAACAAGCATCTGTGACCTTCTATGATTGACGTTAATTTTGGTTATACTTGAGCTGCAATAGTCAACCAGCAGATGGACGTTTTACAGATAAAAGGGTGACAAACGAGCGTACTGTTCGCATGATGGTACGCTGTCATCTATCCGCGATTAATAATCAAATTGCAGGTGTATTGTCTCTTAAGGCTAAGGTGGATTGCCTCTTTTACAGTATAAAAGGTCCCTGGTTCTGTACACTTACTATACAAACCATAGTATCATTAATCTGCAAATTTACGCTGATATTCTATGAGTGCGTTGTTCTTCCCGCTCACGCTCTCACAGAAAACCGGCTTAAAATAGCAACTTAATGTTACTGTGTTTCGTATGGTGAGTGTAGAGAACCGTAGACCCGTTTTACTGGGATCAAGGCACTTCATCTTAGTCCTCAGGGGTGACAACACATCTGCATTTTAATTCTTAACCGAATGTAGATGTCTATGGGCCACAGCATCCACTTACCATCAGGTGGACTGTGTGATCGTTTGTCACCCTTATCGTATATTATTATTAATTAATAACCAGGATTCAGATGTAATGTCACCTCTGAAAACTAGTAAGGAATACCTCGCTACCTATAAAAGGGCCCCAGTTTCTCGTCATCTAACACATAAAACACATCCATCATTGTCATGCTGCTATTTTATGTTGCTATTCTGTGTATGCGAGTATAAATCATTTATCAATAAAATAATAAAAAAAATGAAATGGTACGAATGCGGTAAACTCCTTATATGTAGTTATTAATTCATTGTTACTTCATTCTTGTCGTATAGATAGATATATTTCTCTATTCGCTGAAACAATATTTGATTTTTTCCCTACTTGGTAAGGTTATGAATAAATATTTGAAAATATTTTCACTTATATAAACCAGACAAGTAAACAATAAAATCAATGTGGAATTGAGAAAAATTCTGTTAACGCCGTGTGATTGTTACATCTGAACGCCTTGAATTCTCGTTAACTATAAATAAATTTGACCAATATAACTGTAGTAGTTTTGTTTAAAATATATTGGTAGAAATAAATAAAAAGAATTAAGGCAGTGGAATGGAATTAAATGTTCTAGTTCTGAATATATACAGATATCTACCAGAACTTGTTGTGGCAGAAGCTAACTCTACTAGACTACAATGTACAACTCATATCGTCATTACATCTAAAGACTTTGCCCTGCAGGAATAACAGCCTATAAAGAATGAAAGCCTAGTTGGTCTAGTGTCTTAATTGAGTGACTGCTGATCAATGTGGACTTGAATCCTAATCTTGAATCCTAATCGAAATAATTTATTAAATATTTCTTTATAAAAGCAGCTTGGAGTCAAAAAGTGCTTTACCCCTGTACCTCGGAAAACCGGTGGTCCTGCGCTTGATCTCTCTCCATTCGTACCGTGTTGCTGCTTTCATGGACTACGAGAGTAAGGGGATAGAGAGACACACTCGTGCACTATAGTTCTGCCCCGTGCAGCTGGCTAGTCTCCATTAAAACTGGCTGCCGAGACCGAAATTCGGCCTGGAGATACGCTCCCAGCTGTTTAATGTTTGACCAAAGCTTTGGCTTTTTATTTTTATTTTTGGAGTATTCCGTATTGGACAGCATTAATAGCCGGTATAGTGCTCACAGTACATATTCGACCTTATTTTAGTCTTTGACACAAGGAGTAAGAAGGTATATTTCGGGTTCATCAAATAAACAAACAGAAAAATGATATCTGCTTTTTAATGCGTCGTAACTGGCGCTACTGGAAAACCCATTTCGTGTACACAATACAATTTACACAGACTGCAATTTAATGTCCTTTAACACCTTATTCTACATTTTTACTACTGACAGTGTGTTGTAGGATAATATTTTCTCCAACAGAAAACATACTATTACACTAGGTGTCGTGGAGGTATTAATCTTAAATGAGTTTTTGCAAAAATGCGTATATCTTCAAAAGGTGGTGGTATAAGAATTTTGTATATAGGCGTAATGTAAAATACCCTCCTCGGTAACGGAACGGTTCCATCTAACTTATCGGGGTTGACAACATATCTTTATATCAACATATTTTCATACTTTTAATTCTTAATAAAGGTAAGTCATAGACACCTCCATGTATCCTCGATTACGAATCAAAATGCAAATGCGTTGTCACCCGTAAAGACTAAGATGGAATACCTCATTTCCAGTAAAAAAGGTCTCCGGTTCTCTACACTCACCATACGAAATTCAGTAGCAATAAGCTACTATTTTGCGCTGGTATATGGTATATATCAGTAGCAATAAGCTTGGTGAGAGCGTGGTCCTTCCCTGGTCGAGCCGACCCATTCGTGCTACAACTATACTACTAATAAACTGCAGCATGGCTCTACCACGTATAATATTCACATAAGTATACGAAAACAACGTTACAATAATTTTTTGGGATAATATAATATAGTCACTGCGTTGTTAGCGGTACGTTTTGCCAAGAACGCAAATTTCAACAGTCCGTTGCAGTGAAAATAGAGCACTTAATTTTTAAACTGGGCACCTAATTAGCACCTAAAAGCCCCTATTTTTGGCTTTTTCTAAATGCAAATTCCTGACTTTGAGTTGCTGGCGTTACACAATCATGTTTCATTTCTCTCGCCTCTTTTTTATTTAAGTTTTACAAAAAACTTTCCTTTTTTATTCGCACCGGTCAATGTTTTTACGGTTAGTACATCGAGGTCCATGTAATCATATAACGACCGTTCAATACATTGTAGTTAAATGTTCGGTCACGTTTCAAATTCTGAATCTGATTTTCATATCATGAATGTTCGAAGTAGTTCGCTTTGCAATGTTATTTCAATTTTTATACGTTTTTCAGATATCCGTACGTGATTTTAATAAACATTCAGGCAAAGTAAAATGAAGTTACAGCCTACATACGTCCCACAGGGTGGACACAAAAGGAGGAATGAAAAAAAATCATCAGTCATTCGTTAAAATTTTCTTTTAGATACCTCACCTTCTTGTATCAAATAGACCACAGTACAGTATAGATTGTTATATCTAAATAGATTGAATATGAGTATTGCGTTGAAGTCTAATTGGTGAGACTAAGATAGTAGTAGTTATTTGTGAAGACAAAATATGAACCTAATAACAAAATTCTGAAAACGCAACGACAACCTTTGGAAAGAAATGTCCTCGAGTGGCAGCCTTGTATCGTGTGGGGCAGCCTACCACTAAATGAAGTGACGACCTGGTAAGTTATGCAGGAATTCGATGGATTGGGGGAGTAATGATGATGATGAAGAAGATTATGGTGACATGCATCAACATAATCAAGGATAGTAGAAGGTGCCAGTAAAATTCGATTAAAAATGGGTAACGGATTGCGCAAAGGTCGTTAGGAAGATCTCGGCAGCATATTTCTTTAACGTAATCTCGTTTGTACCCACAGCGTTTTTATTCTAATTATTAAGTAATTCATAGATACATAATAAGTACATACAATATTGCCATGTCTTTCTTTATCTCTCTCAACTATGGTTGAGTATTTTTCAACGGAGAAAGCTTAAGAATCTTTGCGCTGCCAAAATCTACCCTTAATTTAACATTTAAATAGTTGGACTATTTTCATAAATGTAATCTGCGGTCTTAAGATAAACCTACTCCAAAATACCAAACCGAACGTTTTTTCTCCTAAGCTCTTTCGATATGACAGTTGCACGACTTTGGAATGCATTTCGGTAATAAAAAAATACCTCCAGATTAAAGTTTTTAATTTTTGTTCCGATCTACGCATTATCAACTAATATTATATTGAACTCTTGCACTTGTATCAAGGATACAACTGCAAGACTTCAAGATTGGGATAGGATAGGTTGGGATTTAATTTTATTAATTATAGGATCCCAAGCAGATGGCCATCCTGTATATTAAAATTAGGATGTTTTTTGATTTCAATAGCCTCGCGAATCACCAATGAAAGGAATATCTGTGTATATCTGTGTTCTTTAGCGAGGATTCGTGGTCTATCAAAACTAAAGTAGAGACAGGGGAGATCTTGTACGTGTTCACAGACTGCAGTTTCCCGGAGCGTGAATTCTTCACATCAGCTATGCGTTCTTTAACGCAGGTTATTATAAATCTTTTAATTTGTCCTATGTAAGCGATATTTGATTGTGAATATGGTCTCTACCATTGGTAATCTATAGTACTTAAAACGTCGGGAATATAAAATAAGTATATAGGCGATAAAATGTGTATAAACTATTTTTATTTAAATGTGTAGCGCTCACGTAAATGTAAGAAATCATTGTTAAATATATGGATATAAAAAATAAGAGAATTGAGTTTTAATGACAGTTAAAGTAAAAATTAATATATGTATTTCCGTATATTAATAGTACCGTACCTTGTTAAAGCGATATTGTAATTTAAAAATATTTATTTCGATGTCATTTTATTGTTTTATTGTTTTTATTTTTTACAAAAAAGATTGAAATCTTTTTTGTAAAAATTATTTAAAGGCAACTTTGCAGAACTAAAAGTAATTAAATTATTTCACATTATAAAGTCGGTACTAAATGGTATAAAGTGTACAGTAGAAATATTAAAGGCCCGTCTTCTTGATTAACAATAGGCCTTCAGTTTAATTAAAATTTTAATTTTTACCCCTTTGAGTGTACTACTAACGAATATCACAATCTCACTGTTGTCTTCACAGTTACTTTTGGTTATTATATTAAACAATTCATTCTTAATTTAACATTATTTGGAAGTGGAATTTTTTTCCGAATTTATATAACCTATATAACAAAAACATATCTTCAATTTAAGTTTAAAATTTATGAAAATGTAGTAACAAACAGACAAACATACAAATTGACAACCTCCTTCTTTTTTAAGTTAGCTAAAAGAAACGAATTGTACCTGTAAACATTGAAAAGGACTTGAAACTAGAACAGAGGCACTTTAGCTTCTTTTTCTTCTAAAACAGCCCATAAATTATTGAACTGAGTGGAAATCACACGGGCAAACTGAGCCATTATTTTAAGGCATTGTTTCAAAGGATTTATATCTTCGCTACAAATCTTGAAACCCGAAAACGAAAAATTTCTTGAGATGACAGCCACAAAACTTTAAATTAACTTTGGGTCGGCTCGACTGGGATTATGAGCAGGACCACATAACAAACAGTGTAATGCTGCTTTGTTTTGAATGGTAAGTGTAGAGAACCCTTTTTACTGGAAACGAGGCATTCCATCTTAGTTCTCAGGAGTGAGAACACATCTGCATTTTGACTCTTAATGGAGGATAAATGTAAATATCTATGGATCACATCGTCCACTTACAATAGGATCAACTGTGGTCTTATTTGTCACACTTATTCCAAACAAATAAAAAACTTTAATTAAAAATTAAAAAACACATTTACAGGTTCTATATAACTTGTAAATGTGAAGAAAATAAATATGCTTATTAATTTTAAAATACGGTTACATTAAGCGGTTATATTATTAGGTATTTATTTTTGAAACTGCCGTTTTCTAATACTGGTTAGTTTAAAGTTCGATAAGTTTGCATTCGACGCGAATAACCAATTTATAGGGTTATGAAGCAATCAATCCGCTACGTTGCTGGAGTATGTGAATGGTGGACCGGGCGCGTGGTTAATCAGTAAATAAATTTGCAATTAACAATTTCATTGGCACTGAAAGCAATCAAACTCATGTTGCTGACGTATTGCATAATTTATTGCCTGAGCTACTGCGACTTTTAAAATTTGAAACCAATGCCACATTGTAGATATGAATTTGATATTTAAAAATCCGACTTTTTAGTTTGAAACTGCAGCGTCTGCGAATATGATAATTTTTTTTCAATACGTGTTTTTATACAAATAAACACACTGTGCGTTTTTCGGTTTGATCGCGCCCGTTCTGGTAATTTCGATCTCAGTAACAAGATGTGTGGCCGTCACAAATTGAAATCTTTAGAAGTTATTTGCCTGGGAGTCCGCCCGGGTAAGCTTTTAGTTATTTCTGCCACTAATTATTGCCGTGATCTGTTCTGAAGGGTATAGGGAGTCAGTACATTTACTGCCTCGTTTCCCGTAAAAAAGGGGGTTCGGTATTGAAGGTGCGATACGTCTGACACTGTGACGATGACAGCAAATCCCCTGCAATAAGAAAGGTTCATTACATGTCTTTTATGAGCTAGCTGTAGTTTTTTATGGGCTAACGAAGTAGGAATAAAGATACATTTATTTTGTAATGTAATTTATTGTTAGAAACATTGTCTTTTGGTGACAGCGTAAAAAATCTATCACCCCATTTCTAGAGTCGGTGCCTTAAGTGGCGATTTATTTATATATCAAAAGATCTCAAAGACCCTCATATATATCGGTATAACCATCTCAGATTTGCCGGATGTAAAGACGTTTGGTTCCGCAAACGTTAATCCGTCTAGCAAGTGTAACAATTGCGACAAATCTTCGTAATGAAAAAGGGATATTTTTAGCATAATGCGGACCTACCTTATGAAGATTTGACTGAAATTAATTCAGTACTTTTAACAAAATCTTGTATTTCTTTTTTTTAATCAAATAGGTGGTTGGTAGTAGGGTGCAAACAACTGCATACTCAGCCAATTTTTGTGTTATATTTTTTTGATTCGTCATTAAATTTACTCTACGCTTTTCAACCGTGCTGTTGACAAGCAAGCTATAGCTGAAGGGCGGCGCATACCGTTAGCTTCATAGTATGCGCGTGACTCAGGTCGATTTCCGTCGGCACCAACGAAATTCTTAATTGTATTTTTAGGAACTGTTTTGCTAAGTGTTCGGCAGCGAAGGAAAATATCGTGAGGCAACCTGCATATCTAAGGTGTAAAAATATTTCAAACTCTCACTCACTAGAGCAGCGCGGCGGCTAATTGCTCCATGAACATCTCAAAAACGGGAGGAGGGTTGAGTCCAGCTTTGGGACGTAATAGGCCATTACTTAAATTATTAATGTCACGAATTAGATATACGAAGTCAGAATGCTCGAGTTCTATAAATTAATCAACCGACCACTATACTAACAATATTTGAAAAACTAGAGATTCGGGAAACAAATCAGGAGTTGGGTAGCAGTGTCTTCCTGATAATGACTAACAATAAAAATGGCGGTTGCTAACTTGCTTTCCAAGCATAACAACTATGGAAAAATCCCCTCTATGAGGCAATCTATGGGGAAACACATGTTCAGTAGTGAACTGGCGGTACCCTGACCAAAACCTTGCAAAAGTGCGTTTTTAAGAGACTATTATCTCATTAGTTATGAGAAATAAGCTACAACTAAAAGCACATTGTTAATGTTCGATATTCTATCATCATATTGTTACGGACTTGAGGTTCGTGACAATAAAAATTGCCGATAGGATTACCTAAATTAACACTTTAATTTTTTTTACACAAATTAAAGTTTAAAACACCAATAATTAAGCACACTAATTCACTTTATTCCGCTCCGAAGCTTCGCTTGTCTCGCCAAATTCAATACTTCCCCGATCGCACCTTGCAGCGCCTATAAATACACATTAGTACTGAATCATCCAGAACATTCAAGTAAATACGCGCACCAATCGACAAAGCGCCGAAAGTTCGAGAGTCCGCTTCCAGAAGCTTAGTTCTTCGTTTCGACAACAGATGGCGCTGTCGGTTGAAAGATTAGTGATATCATTTTCTGGAAAGCTCACCCCTCGCTCCGTTACCCGACACTAGATGGCGCTAGTGCCAGATGTCAACTTAGCCGCGCAACAATATTTCGCGTCCTAATTTGTTTTTATGTGTTATGTATACATTTAAAATTTACTTTTAAAAAGTTAATAAAATTATGGATTACATGCATCTGTTGCTAAAGGAAACGCTCTAATCATTTGAGGATTACACTAATGGATAGATAATTTAAAAATCTATATTCTACACGTTTTATTTAATTTCTTAAGTTCGCTTATCTTTTTTAGTTGAAATAATTCCAAATATTCGGGCGTATTTTTACACGATATATTGTAGCGAGAGCGCGTGGATAGTATAGGACTGAACGCTTTTTTTTTTTTTTTTTTTTTTGCCCCCGAAGCAAATATGGGCAACCCTCCGGAAAGCGGGGTAGGGAAGTGGTGAATGCTCATAGCATACCACGCAGCCGGCTGCGTGGTTATGTGGCGACTTTTACCCACTAAACACCACCTTTTAGGAAATGGCTTAACGATCTGACTGGAGATCTCTAAGCCGTATATGAACGCGACCCTCCTTGGCAGAAAGGAGGGCGCAAGGGACTGAACGCTCAAGGTCTTTCGCTAGAGGAAACGTCTTAATATGCTGTACGGTATCGTAGTAACAACATAAATAATATCATGGTTTTTACTTTTGTTTCTGGCATGATAGAGATCATTAAAAATCAGCATCTTTAAATCTCACATTTAATGAATGTCGCATCTATTAATGTGGCGTTCTTTACATTTAAGATGATAAAAGATTATTTTATGAATTTTTCGTTTTACCAAAATACAATCTTCGAATTTTTCGAATGATTTATATTCATTATATCCTATTTCCTACCTGGAGTTGCTTTCTACTGTGCGAAATGTTTTTTCACAATAGATTTCCATTTCGGAAGATTGCCTTTGCCATTCCGAATATTAGTCCGGCCAGATAGACAGAGATTTTTTTAAAGTTGTTGTTTATATCTTAATAGCAAGCAAATGAAAGCAAGTTATTTAAATAATGCAGACAGACACTTTAATTTTATTTATATGCATAGATTTACTTATATTCGTGGTAGAGCCATGCTGCAGTTATATATAGTAGTATAGTTGTAGCACGAATGGGTCGGCTCGACCGGCGAAGGACCACGCTCTCACAGAATACCAGCGTCAAATAGTAGCTTAATGTTGCTGTGTTTCGTATAGTGAGTGTAGAGAACCGGAGACCCTTTTTTTATTAAGTATAATTTATTTGTACTTGTTCCTTATTTCTTATTATAAATAAATTAAAAAGTGGTTAAGTATTTGGCCGCGTCACTGCGGGCTACGGGTTCGATCCCGCAGGGAAAATGTATGGGTCTACAAATAATAAATCCACGACAGGATGTTTGCCATTGTGCAATTCATTTATGTAGAACACCTCCATGATACAGGAGCATTTGTTCGTAGGGATTTATTTTTATTTAAAAAAGGATACAAATGATCAAAATAGAATATTCTGAGAAAAAATAAAATTAAACAAAAACGCATCGTAGTATAAATTATTTAATTAATTAGTACTGTAGAGTTTAGTTAAATATACACTTTAACAAACGAGGTAATAAAGAGTTTAAAAAAACAATTTATCTTGTTAAAACACGAATTATTTCTGTCCTTTGCATTCTAAAACAATTATTAGTATTATATAAATTGTTAACTTTGCTATTTGCATAAAATACAAATGAAAATGTTTTTTACACAGCACTGTAGACATCATCAATTGATTTTTAAATCTGTATCGTTACTTCGTTTGTGTACAATAAACAAATAGCAGTAAAACATTTACAGAACAACACAATGATGTATTACGTCTAAGGTACATAAATTACAAATGTCTTAAACATTGGGGTTGTTTGGTTGTTAAAAGCTTTTATTAAACTTGCAATATTTGTTTGTTAGGGTCAAATCTTGCAACTGAATTTTAAAACAGTTATTCTCAACCGATTGAACTGAAATTTCGCATAAACACATTGTTGCAAACCCGTAACATTCATTGCTATGCAGATGACAGCACTGGTGATGCTCTTTACACCGGCCGAGCCAATATTTCTCGGGAAAACGTCTCCGAGTGCCGGGACAAACTTGTGTCTGAAGTCGAGCCTTTGCTGAACAGAGTCTCGGATTGGGGGCGACTAAATCTAGTCCAGTTTAACCCCCAGAAGACACAAGTTTGCGCGTTAACCGCTAAAAAGAACCCCTTTGTCGTATCTCCTCAGTTTCAAGGCACTCCCCTTGTTGCCTCAGCCAGTATCGGAATCCTCGGCGTCGACATATCGAGTGACGTGCAGTTTCGTGGTCATTTGGAAGAGAAGGCCAAATTGGCCTCTAAAAAGCTTGGCGTGCTCAGCAGAGCGGGACAGTATTTCATGCCGGCACACCGCCTGCAACTTTACAAGGCGCAGGTTCGGCCGCACATGGAATACTGTTCCCATCTCTGGGCTGGGGCTCCCCAGTACCAGCTCCTTCCACTTGACCGCATCCAGCGCAGAGCAGCTCGAATCGTCGACGACCGAGTGTTTTCCGATCGGCTCGATTCACTGGCACTGCGAAGAGATGTTGCATCTCTTTGCATTTTCTTTCGCATATAGCATGGAGAGTGCTCTGAGGAATTGTTCGGATTAATCCCAGCCGCCAAATTTCGTGAACGCACTACGCGGCAAACGTCGCGATACCATCCACATCATCTGGGTGCTTGGCGGTCCACCACTGTACGTTTCAAGAGGAGTTTTCTTCCGCGTACAACCTCTCTGTGGAATAGTTTACCACCAGCGATTTTTCTGGACCGATACGACCTAGGGACCTTCAAGAAAAGAGTGTACTCCTTTCTAAAAGGCCGGCAACGCACCTGCAATTCCCCTGGTGTTGCGGTTGATCATGGGCGGCGGTAGTCACTTAACATCAGGTGAGCCGCATGCTCGTTTGCCCCTCTTCTATAAAAGAAAACAGATACTTATGCAAAAGTTTGGATGACAATGCATGGTTAACTAAATGACGTCATTCTAATTCCAATAAGACGGAACGCCCAAGATGGCGGACTAGTTATTTCGTAATAAATAACAGTACTATAAGCCATGACTCATGATAATTCATTAAGACGAGGTCTTAGCACGATTTCAAATTCGTTTTTCACCCGCGCGTCCCGCAGTGGGCGGAGCGCAACCGGTTGTCGGAGAGCGCAGCGTGAACACAGTATGCGCAAAGCAAGCAGACAATTCACCTCCAAACAAAAACTTTTCCGTGAGGTCTCCTGTTCGCAACACTACTAGGTATTATAGTAATAATATTTTGAGTACCTACTCACTAATATCAAAACTGTTTACGAGGTCTGGAGTCTGGACATCACACTATATTTTAGTTATCAATATTTTTTTAAAGTCAGTTTTATGATATGAGCAGGTACTTAGTCAACTATTTACATACATATACATTTAAAACGCCAACTCACAAATTCTAAAAAAACTCAAGTTTCTTGGCAAAATAGCTAAAATAACAGAATAAGAATAGTTTCAAATAAAACCACTTGAAAATTCAAATTTATTTTACTGTTTTGTTTTACCTTGTTGTTCCCATAGCGATTATTAAAGTACACCTTCGGGTCGCTCCGTCAAGTCCGGAGGTAAGAACTCATCATACCTAACAAAACGAGCCCAAACTCGGCACACCTAGTAGTACTCGGCGATCAGTTCCAATAGCGATTATTAAAGTACACCTTCAGGTCGCTCCGTCAAGTCCGGATTTAAGAACTCATCATACCTAACAAAACGAGCCCAAACTCGGCACACCTAGTAGTACTCGGTGATCAGTTTCAATAGCGATTACCAAAGTACACCTTCAGGTCACTCCGTCAAGTCCGGAGGTAAATACTCATCATACCTAACAAAACGAGCCCAAACTCGACACACCTAGTAGTACTCGGCGACCAGTTCCAATACCGATTACCAAAGTACACATTCAGGTCACTCCGTCATGTCCGGAGGTAAGAACTCATCATACCTAACAAAACGAGTCCAAACTCGGCACACCTGGTAGTACTCGGCGACCAGTTCCAATTATATGAGCGCCGCGCCGGCGCGCCGCCGTCGCCGTAAGTTCATGTCGACGCGTCGTCGCCGAGTAAAGTACGCGGCGCGCCGTCGTGAAGAGTCGCAACTTGCTTTCTTACTCGCACGCGCGGCCCGACCGCATTAGTTTGCCATTGAAGAATTTGAAGAATTCGCCGAACATCTGGAAAATGCCGACTCAACCGACTCTGAATCCGAAACAACTGTGACACCTGAAAGGGATCAAGTTCTAAACAGTGTTTGCAGCCCCCTCCAACTATTAAAATGAGCACAAGCACAAGATGGCATAGCATTTTGATGATGCTAAAAAGCATTTCTAATGACGCAAATTGACAGCCTATAAACACACTTCGACGAAATAGGACGAGGTGAACTCGTATTACAAGATACCGAATACGAAACCATTCTGGCTTTGATAAATTTCTAGAGAATTTTAAGAAAATCGTTGATGTTCTAAGTTCAGAAACCGAACCTACTATGAATCTGGTTCTAGTGTTTCGGTCAGAAGTGAAAAAATTGCTTGAAGAAGCGAATGATGATAGCCTCTTGTAAAGCTAGGCTCAAAAATAACATGCTTGAGGGTTTGGAATCCCGACTTTCTTTAACCGATGTGGTCATTGCGGCAACTTTGCTTGTTTGTAGATTTGATGCCATTCATGAAATTTATGAATTTATGCAAAAAAGAGAGGTCACTAAGGTTTCATTCCTATCAACAATGGTTAAAACCAGAAGTCGCTTGACAACAGAAGATATTCGTCAAAATGAAGTCATTGATTCCGCTAAAGCTGGACTGACTTCTTCTACTAGTTCTTCAAACTTTTTACTGGATTTAAGGCGAAAACACAGCACCGCTCAACGTGATTCCGGGAGTGTTGTAGAAAACGAATACTGGAAATATTTCAGTACAGCATGTCCTGAAGATTTAGAGCCTTAATATGGAGACGTTCTACAGTACTGCATAGACAGGAAAACTTCTGTGCCATCACTGTATGCTCTTGCACGCTCAATTTTGAATTTGTCACTTTATCCTATAAAAAAAAACCAGCGCGCCGAGCGAGAGAGTATTTTCCACAGCTGGACTCGTGATAACCGCAAAACGTTCACGACTAAATCCTTTGAGGCTAAATAGGATAGTATTTATCCATGACCATTATGTATTTTGCAAAGAATTCTTAAAGAAATAGACGGTGTTTTGGACATTGACATGCATATTTCCATTTTGATGTTATGCTATTGTTATTGATATTTCGATATTTTATTTTTTTTTCTGTATTTGATTGAGCCTTAAAAGTATCAAGCGCCAACAAAACTTACATTCTGTAAATGTATCTGAAAGAACATATGAAATTATCTCACTAATTATAAATACATTATACTCTTCGATCAATGATTATATATATATATATATATATATATATATATATATATATATATATATATCACGTTTACTGAAAAATATTTGTTTCAGTATTTTTAGTTGAAGAAAGACTGAGCGTTTTGAATCACAGCACTGTCATCTATCATATAAGTAATTATGTATTTAAAGTACCTAGTATAATCTTCGATCAATATTACTATATATATATATATATATATAAATATATATATATATATATATATATATATATATATATATATATATATAGTAATATTGATCGAAAATTATACTAGGTACTTTAAATACATAATTATTTATATGATAGATGACAGTGCTGTGATTCAAAACGCTCAGTCTTTCTTCAACTAAAAATACTGAAACAAATATTTTTCAGTAAACATGATCGTAATTAACAAATAAGTTCATTTATTAAAAAATATAAAGCTTTTTTTAGTAACTGCAATATGGTTTTTTTGAGAAATCTTTCCCTGATAAAAAAATATCCATGGCCCACGGCCTGCCACGATGCGCCGCCGCGACGCCGCCGCCGCTGTGGAAATTATCAGGCCACGCCGCCGCCGTGGAATTGGCCATCGGCGCTCATGTCTAGCTTCCAATAGCACTTATTAAAGTACACCTTCAGGTCGCTCCGTCAAGTCCGGAGGTAAGAACTCATCATACCTAACAAAACGAGCCCAAACTCGCCACAACTAGTAGTACTCGGCGATCAGTTCCAATAGAGATTACTAAAGTACACCTTCAGGTCGCTCCGTCAAGTCCGGAGGTAAGAACTCATCATACCTAACAAAACGAGCCCAAACTCGGCACACCTAGTAGTACTCGGCGATCAGTTCCAATAGCGATTACCAAAGCACACCTGCAGGTCACTCCGTCAAGTCCGGAGGTAAAGACTCATCATACCTAACAAAACGAGCCCAAACTCGGCACACCTAGTTGTACTCGGCGACCAGATATAATAGCGATTACCAAAGTACACTTTCAGGTAACTCCGTCAAGTCCGGAGGTAAGGACTCATCATACCTAACTAAACGAGCCCAAACGCGACACACCTAGTAGTACTCGGCGACCAGTTCCAATACCGATTACCAAAGTACACATTCAGGTCACTCCGTCATGTCCGGAGGTAAGGACTCATCATACCTAACAAAACGAGCCCAAACTCGACACACCTAGTTGTACTCGGCGACCAGTTCCAATACCGATTACCAAAGTACACCTTCAGGTCACTCCATCAAGTCCGGAGGTAATAACTCATCATACCTAACTAAACGAGCCCAAACTCGGCACACCTGGTAGTACTCGGCGACCAGTTCCAATAGCGGTTATTAAAGTACACCTTCAGGTCACTCCGTCAAGTCCGGAGGTAAGAACTCATCATACCTAACAAAACGAGTCCAAACTCGGCACACCTGGTAGTACTCGGCGACCAGTTCCAATAGCGGTTATTAAAGTACACCATCAGGTCACTCCGTCAAGTCCGGAAGTAAAGACTCATCATACCTAACAAAACGAGCCCAAGCTCGGCACACCTGGTAGTACTCAGCGACCAGTTACAATAGCGATTATTAAAGTACACCTTCAGGTCGCTCCGTCAAGTCCGGAGGTAAGAACTCATCATACCTAACAAAACGAGCCCAAACTCGGCACACCTAGTAGTACTCGGCGATCAGTTCCAATAGCGATTACCAAAGTACACCTTCAGGTCACTCCGTCAAGTCCGGAGGTAAAGACTTATCATACCTCAAAAACTCCACGGTATTCTACTATCAGTGTTGAGTATCGACATACTATATGCCAGCAGTTCAGGATATTCGTATTTCGTATCTAAATCTAATTACTCTATGTATCTAAGTATATTTATGAGGTATAAGAAATCAAAAACAAATTCGATCTTTCAAATTATCAAAATAATTTTATTTGACTGCGATTCCCGCAGTCAACCGTGCGTACACTTGTGTACGTGTCAATGTAATAGTTTGATTCTATACCTATATCAATTTTGTAAACGCATCCTTAAAAAAATCTTAACGTAAATATTGCGGCAAAAAGAGCGACACATCTCTACAGCACGAGGCCTCGGCCGGCAGTGACTGCAGTGTTGCCAGACGTTTTGAACCTTTTATCTGTATTAGACTCTGCTAAAATCTGTATTAAATCTGTATGCTATTCAAACTTAAAATCTGTATAATTTAATAAACCAAAATAGAATAATTGATCATAATCATCATCATCATTGCTTTTTTTGAAAAACAAGTAATAACTACTAACGTGATAAGCAGATACAGTTTGATTATCGTTATTATTAATTAAAAATATTTTTTTATAGAATAAGGGTGACAAACGAGCACACAGTCCACCGATGGTAAGTGGATGCTGTGGCCCATAGACATCTACATTTATACTCGCTTAAGAATTAAAACGCAGATACGTTGTCACGCCTGAGGACCAAGAGGGGATGCCTCATTTCCACTAAAAAGGGTCTCTGGATTTCTATTTTCACCATACGAAACACAGCAGTATTAAACTGGTATTTTACGCTGGTATTCTGTGAGAGCGTGGCCCTTCCCCCGTCGAGCGTCAGCAGTGGTTGCAGTGCTGCAACCATAATATAGCTGCAACGTGGCTCTACCGCGTATAAAATATACACTATACACAAAAATTTTTTATATAGCAAAATTGAAAACATTAATTTAAGCAAACAACATATTAAAACTCAAACATTTGCCAAATGAACATATAATTACTTTATTATTTTCAGTCATACATATTTTATACACAGGGCGTTAATGTAAACACCGTTATACGTGAAACCAGTGGTTTGGTTTCACTTATAGAACGTAAATTCAATGAAAAATAACAACATTTTTTTTTAGTAAAATCTCAATTTTTCCTCAATTTTGCCTGTCCTAAGCCAGGGTGAAAGGAAGTTTCATCACAGGTTATGTGTACCTATTGTGTTTTTATTGTAATATAGTGTAGGTAGCTAGCGCGGGCGGTGATCTTTACAGTGATTATGTCACGCAGGCGCATAGGTTATCCATGAATTTACGGACGGTTTCGGACAGAAACCTCTTAAATTTTATAAAAGAAAATAGGGTTTTTTTTAGAATTCGGATAAATATTTTAATATTAAAGCCTACTAACTAAACTACCTATGGTTTTAGTGAAAACGGTGTTTACACTTACACCTTGTATACATATTTTGTAATTAATACACTTGTAATTCCGCCATGATAACTAATTACGCTGTGAAAAAATAAATTAACCATAAATAATAAAATCATAAATGTGTGTAACGCGGTATCTAGTTACTTATTTTGCTTCATTCTATTTTAAATTGAATATTATGGTAATCCAATCAATAGAATTAGAAAACTCTGTATAAAAATCTGTACCCAGTGCTAATCTGTATCAAACACCAAAAATCTGTATAAATACAGGAAAATCTGTATATATGGCAACACTGAGTGACTGCACAGGCGTTTACGCAAACATCCGTACGTACTACGTATTATTTCAGAAATAAGATTATGCGGTTTAAAAAAAAACTATTAGTTGGACTAAAAAATTAAAACACTATTACGTTAATATGTTGAATGTATAAAAATCTGACAAAAAATCAGAATGATTGCTCATATGCATACTAGAATGTTTTTTACTCGTTAAAAGAAATTTTTAGAGGTATGTTCGTGATTTTTTTCTGTTGTATTAAATTAGTGGTATCATGTTTTCAACACACTATCTAACTAGCATATATCCTGGACAATATCAATACCAGCGTGAAATAGTAGCTTAATGCTGCTGTATTTCGTGTGGTGAGTGTAGAGAACCGGAGACCCTTTTTACTGGAAACGAGGCATTCCATCTTAGTCCTCACGGGTGACAACGCATCTGCATTTTGATTCGTAATCGAGGATAGATGTAGATGTCTATGGGCCACAGCAACCACTTACCATCAGGTGGACTGTGTGCTCGTTTGTCACCCTATCCTATAAAAAAAAATATTTTTCTGGGTTTATTTACTTCAGTGGATCATATACTTTGAGGCATTATAAAACTTGCATTTAGATCATGCCTCGTCTTAATAATCTGGTTCAAATACACAAAATTAGTTATTTTTATTTGGTTTCTTCTCTTTCTTGATTACAAATAACACGTGGAGGGATTTCGAACTGGTAGGTTAGTTAAAAATACAAATTAATATACCACGAGTAATATGACGTTCCGTTGTACCGATTATGGCTGATAGCCTTTTCTAGAAGAATATTTTATTATTTTTAGAAAACTAGCACTTTTTAGATTATTATATGCTGTCGCCTATATACATTTACATCTACCCTTGATCATTGAGTTATACAAAACTAGAGGAGCAAACTAAATTACCGCACGTCGAAAAAGTGTAACCACTATCCAACCGCGACGACGTAGCTTTGAAATTAATAAACATTTTAAATAAACATATATCTGTCTCACTTTCACACGTTGCGAAAACAACACCGGCGCTAAGAAATAAATAAAGATAGACACACAAACGTGCGGCGGGTTGGTGTGGCTTACTATATGAAATTTTACCCAAAATACGCAACTAAACGGAGTTTTTTTTTTAAGCTGCAGTTAATTGTTTATATTTTAAAAAAGTGTATTTTCTTATCGGATGAATAGAAGTAAGCATAACTGATAAAATAATACATATTTTTATCAGTATTTTTTATTTTACTAATAAATCAAACAATGTAAAATAGGTAATAAAATAAAATTAGTATAAAATTTATATAACATTATAATTATATAACACTAAATATAAAATAGGTAATAAAATATATTTAATAGATCATTAATGAATAAACTAAAATAAGAATAATTAATTATTTTGTATGAAAGTTAAAACTTAGTTTTTACTATAATTACTAAAATATTTAAAATCAGAGGTAACATATTAACTTATTCCGTTAATTATATAGTCTCCCATTAATGTGGGATATTACAAAGGCAGAAAAGTGGCAAAATTGAACCTAAATCGCAATATTCGATAATTTTATTTAATTATTTGAGGTTTTTACGTTTGTATGAAAACATGAACTAAAATCCATGTGTGAAAAGTGATTTATTATATTTTTGTGACATTGAATTGCATTCTTTCACTACGCATTTACCCATTTTTTGTCGCGGATGGTTCGGCTCAACTCTATCGGCTTCACATTGAATACTGAACTGATGCTAGCTAGGTATATAGCTGTGGACATATGTGTAGTGGCAACGCTTTGGCGCGGTAATTAGGCTGCAGTACACTACTCGCGAAGTTCCTCGCACGAAGTATTCGCCAAGGTCAGCCGAGGTACGAGGAGCCTCTGTACACACTCGCTCAACTTCGTGAGGAACTAGTCGCTCACACGCTAGGCGAGATGGAGGACGTACATGTGGCAGCTGCGTTTGATTTATTCACTGTTACGTATTTTAACTATGTGCGTATATTTGGATTCCCCCCGTTTCCCCCTGGAGCATAGAGAGCTGCAGTTATATTAGTAGTATAGTTGTAGCACGAACGGGTCAGCTCGACCGGGGGGATGACCACGCTTTCAAAGAATACCAGCGTAATGCTGCTGTGTTTCGTATGGTGAGTGCAGGCAACCGGCGACCCTTTTTACTGGAAAAAAGGCATTCCATGTTAGTCCTCACGGGTGACAACGCATCTGCATTTCGATTCATAATCGAGGATAGATGTAGATGTCTATGGGCTACAGCAACCACTTACCATCAGGCTATGTGCTCGATTGATGCTCGGTATGGTGGACTGTGTGCTCGGTTGTCATCCTGTCCTATAAAAAAAGAGCAACTGCAAAAACAATAGTATTAGCTCTGGTGACCAATACATTTTTAACTTAAGCAATTTGGATCGAATTAAAACGTTTTTAAATTAAACAGCACAACGTTGACTTTATAGAAGTAAGCCGAGTAATGTACAGGGTCACTTCGTGCTCGAAACTTCGTTCCTTTGACTCTGGCGGAAAAAACCGATAACAATCGGAAGTCACTCGAGGCAAGGCGAGGTTGCCCGAAGTGAAGCGAAGTGTCCCTGTACACACTCGTCCTTGCCCAACTTCGTTCAACTTTGCGAGTAGTGTACTGCAGGCATAACATATAAATCAATGCCATCGATTAAAAACCAAAATGAAGAGTCGCAGCAGTCCTCAATGGCTCGTTACCGTTGGTTAATATAATACGAAATATAGCAGCATAATGGTAGTATTCTGTGCAAGTGTGATTCGTCCCTGATGTGAACGACCCGATGATGATGCAGCTATAATATACCTTAGTGTAATTCTTCAACGTACAAATCTAAAGTTTAAATGCTGCAGCATTTTACTCATACTCTTTAGATTTTTAACTTCAATATTTTACTGTGTACAATATTTTATTTAAAAGTATTCAGTTAGAGCTATTTTAAGACTTATTTCTATATTATTAGATACATTATATAAAAAGTGTAGGTTGTGGGCTATATTGAATGATAATATGGTTCTAATGATCGGAACACAGCAGTGCATATACACTGCTATTTGGCGACAGAAATATTTAAGTGGGTCCACCTACACAGTCGAACTTCTAGAAAGAAAAAGAGCCTTACAACCCATATTATTCTACAAAATTATGGAGTGCCTACAACAATTTTTTTATCTGGAAATTGACACCTTTTACATGAAAATAATACGGCACTTTTTATCCGATTGGGTTATAATATTTAAAAAGTACACCGCCAAAGAGGTTATAAATGAACAGCGGATTGAAAAATAAAACTCTTGAGCTTATACAAGTCATCAGTGCATAACAAAACTTAAAGTTCCAGCCGTTACGTATATAATATAACGTCCCATTTCTGGGCTAAGGCTTCCTCTCACTTCTGAGAGGGTTTTAGGGCAGGGAAGTATCCGCCGCGCTGCCTCAATGCGTGTTGGCAGACTTCACGTGTCTTTGAAGTATTTATTTTTACTACTCAGACACGTAGTTTTCTTCACGATGTTTTCGTTCATCACCTAGTACGTGGTAAATTAGCACTTAAAATTACAATCAACAATTTCATTGGTGCTGGCGGGGATCGAAACCGAGTTGCTTGCGTATTGTAAAATATACAGCGAGCGCTTAGTATAGCAAATCTGAGCAGATTAGCTCCAAAAGCACAACATCTGGTAGCTACTGCTTTCCTTGACGACTAGACGACCCGAAGTACGATAGTGATACTTAAAGTAAACCTGATTCCGTTAATTTGATTTAATTTCAAGTATGTTAAATCATCATAACTCTAACAGTTTATAACTAGAGACAGGTCACTTCCAAGATAGGGGTGGATCAGATAGGTACCAAATGCATATAACTATAAATGGTTCTTTAAAATTTGGTGTCACGTTTATTCACCACGTGCTAGGCGATGTAAGGAAAACATCGAGGGACAAATGAATGTCTGACAAATTAAAATGTTTCGAGAACATGTGAAATCCAGCAACACAAGTTGGAGTAGCACAGCGGAATTTCACCCTACAAATCTTCTTAAAAATACGAGGAGGCTTATGCCCTGCAGAGCGACCACTGATTTTAGACTGTAATATGTGGCATGCACCGAAAATTTTGCGTAAATCATTAATAAAACTATTTACATGTAATATAATATATTTCTGCACTTAAAAGTAAACACTTTTTCATTTGTTCCGACCATTTTTTACAATATAGGGATTATTGGTCTGAGGGTGTGCTTTTTTTACGTGATTTTCGAAAGCTATCACTGACTCTTCTGGCTTCGTAAATGTCCAATCTCTCATCAAATTTTTTGCGTTTTTTTTAAAAATAAAGATATCGCATGGCGCGGGGACTGGACTGTGTCTCGTACAGGTTACGAGTTGTTTTCAAAAGCCAAACTTTTGAACACCAATCAGCTCGAGCCCGTTTTTGTTCTAATGTGAGGACGTGAAGAATCCAGCGGAAACAATGTTTTCTAACTTATAAATCCTGATGGATTTTTTTTTATTTTGGCTCATACCAATACCCAAAAATCCTCGAATCTCCTCGTAGGTAATGCGCCGGTTTTCTTCAATTAGGCTCTTGACAGCACATTTTCCTCGAGGTCAACCTTTACGAAATTCATAATAAAGAGAAACACCGCTACGATCAGATTCTGCGTACCAACGCTTTATGATGCCCAAATAGATTTGGATGCCACTGATACCACACCCCTAATTTCTGCCTTTTCGCCTTTTTATTTCATAAATAAGATTTTTGGTGTACATGTTTTCGTTTTCGTAACTAGAGGAAAGTATATTTCATATATAACCACACAGTTGTAAATTTATCAGTTATAATTAAACATTACGTAACACGTACGCAAGGGATAACGCCCGGTTTCCTAATTTTTGACAAGTAATGCTCTCGATAAAATTAGGCTTATTTAACACTATCTCATCTTTAGGTTTTGTGATTTGTTTGATACAAACAAAAACAACAAATATATAACTGATATAGTAATGCAGTTATTTTTGTTTAAATTTACAAGTTTTTTAACGTTATTTTATTAGAAACTAACGGGGCTGTAATTAGTTAAACGAAATATTTGAGTGCATAATATCAGACGTCAGGCTGTTAGAGTATTACCACACCCATCGATCGATCGTCGATCGGTGGTAGTACGGATTAGTCGACGTCGATCAAGCTGCTTGATTATTTACGAACCCGCACCGCTCCACCGACCGCTCCCTATTGTCACCCGTCGTAATAATAATACGAGTAAGAGCGTACTGACTACTGACCAAGAATAACGCGTCCTCTTCTGAACACATTTTCAAACATACTGATGATGAGTCCACAACCACACCGATCAATTCTCGATCGACGTCGACGAAGATTGAACAACGTTTTATCGACCAGTATTCGTCTATCAGCTAAAGCTACCACAACAATCGATCGACTTCGTACAATGGCATCGATCGACGATCGATCGATCGGTGTGGTAACACCCTTATTTGGTTTGACTTACCTAATAAGAAGTACCTTATTTCAGTCACGAAATATAAATCAGGGTTGTCATAAACAGGAGTAAACGCCATTAATTAGGGCATAGGTAAAAAAGTTGTAATCAATTCGTCTATGTTATAAAATTGGTTTTTGATTGAAGTTTAGCTTGCTTTTTTATCAGACATTTGGTTTATGATAAGAGTTCCTGATTTTTTTATTGTTTTTTTTAAACATTAAAGTAAGCAATAAAAATAATTAACTATTACTCAGTGGCATTAATTATAACTATATAAGTGCATAGACGAAAAAGTCATTGAAAGCAAAGCGGCTCAGGGCCGTGCTTTGCACCATTGTTTGGAGGAGGATGTTCAATAGTTCATTTATGAGGGGCTGTAATGATAATTATGTTAATACGAACATTTGGATGACTGTTAATTGGTTATATGAATTTTTTTAAGTTGCTTTTACACTCATAGTAAGGTAAGTACGTACGAGTAGTAGTTTTAATACACTTTTCATGTTCGTGAGATGCATGATTCAAAATTAGAAGCGTATTTACTCCTGTGCCTCCAAAATTTACGTACAATCGGTAACTACCAAAAACTTAAAAGGCATAACCCTATGCCAGGTCAGCATTAAGTACACGAAAAGGCGACATTTGGTACAGGGTGGCTGTAATTTTTGCCATAATGCCTTTTTTGCCGATCGTTCTTGAAATAATAATAATGTCCTCCCGAAGCAATTTCAGTAGGACAGGATTATATTGCCCAAGTGGATGCACAAGCACAGGTGCACTCTCTATTAATTCACTCTCATAATCCGATGGGACGGTAAACCAAGACGACCGGAAAGAGATCGGACGCAGTACCAACGGCTTTACATGTTTTCCGAGGCACGGGGGTGAGACACCGCCAACTTACTGACTCCGGGCAGCTACTGGGAATTTCTTGACGGAAAACTCAACGAACTGATTTTTTGTCCCAACCTAGGACCTAATGATCAGCAGTCACTCTACTACAACTACTAGACCAACGAGGCAGTTCTTGAAATAATATAATTGTAAAAGAATGTTAATTACATTTTTGGATAAATAACATATCCATTAAAATAAATGTTTAAAAATATTGTACTCCAATTAAAATAGCGGGCATTTTTTAAGTTAAAATTAAACACTAAAAGGCTTGTAAGAGGCATTCACCATTACTTCCTCTCCAAAAGCATTTTGAACTATGCAATCCTGCGCTTTTAAAATCATAAAAAGTTATCACTCTTTTTGCGCTAATTCCGTTTTTGCTACGGATGGCGAACTTCAGCTTGTGATAAAAACAATTGACACGAGAATTACCATTTTTTTTCAATCAATGTATGAGTTTTATAAGTTTTAGCAAATAAAAGCCAGGAGCGCAGAATTTTCAGTGAATATGTATAAAATGGACATGAAAAAATAATTTAAGCAAGACCAAATAATTTTCCAATAAAAGAACTGTAGCTGTAAAATATTGTACGTTGGAAACCTTAAAATGGGAAAAAATCGATACTAATTCAAATCGCATGCGTTATAGTGAGTGATTTATTATTGCACGGTTGCACCATCATAGTGCTCATCGGATGTCAAAATGCATTAGACCATGAAGAAAATGGTCGAAATAAACGATTGCAATGGCTGTATGATATAACTTTTAGCATCGGAAAAAAGATTTAGCAAAATCTTAAAAATACCTTTTTCAAATCTTTTATATTAATGCATGTAATTGTATGATATTTGTTTGTATGTTCAACATAAGTTGACATCGGGAAGAACTACGGCAATAGATTCTCTACTACCATATTTCAAAAAATAAAGAATTATTTTATGGAAACGTAAGACGATTCTATTTTATTAAATTTAATCATGTCTGCTTTGTATGTAAAGTCCAAAAAAAAATTGAACATACCTAAGCAAAAATAACACAGATCTAAAACCTTTGCTTAATTTATGCTAGTTTAGTTAATCAGTTATATCTTACTCAGTGACGCGAGGGATACCGCTGAATTAATCAAATTTTGCAAGTAACTTAATAAACCGTGCGCATCTGCTCGAGATTCCTTTGGAATATCTCGGTTCGGTAAAACAATTTAGAACTTGGAAAAGTTTATTTAAGTGATAAATTGTAGCTTTTCGAACCATTACCATTTGCATTACAGTCTATCAAAAATCCACTCTTAAACATAGATGTCAGGAAGACGCTTCTGCCCATCTCCAGGTGTTTCCTTTTGACTCCTCTTACGAAACTAACGGGATGATAGTGGATATTATACAGTGACATATTATGAAGAATTGCCAGCTTTAATAATAATAATAATAATAATTCCACACCAGGAGCTCACTCTGAAATACGGTCTCGTGGACCGGAAATTGCCGTATTACATGTACTTGCCGGAAGCCGTGCTCGAAAATGATCGCGCCAGGCTCTACTGGGACCGGGCCATCATCACAGACAGGACTATTCTTGCGAATAAGCCTGATATTGTGCTTATGGACGGGGCACAGTCAAGGATTCTTTACGTGATTCTTTACGTGGTAGAGCCATGCTGCAGTTATATTAGTAGTATAATTGTAGCACGAATGGGTCGGCTCGACCGGGGAAGGACCAAGCTCTCACAGAATACCAGCGTGAAATAGTAGCTTAATGCTGCTGTATTTCGTATGGTGAGTGTAGAGAACCGGAGACCCTTTTCACTGGAAACGAGGCATTCCATCTCAGTCCTCATGGGTGACAACGCATCTGCATTTTGATTTTTAATGGAGGATAGATGTAGATGTCTATGGGCCGCAGCAAACACTTACCATCAGGTGGACTGTGTGCTCGTTTGTCACCCTATCCTATAAAAAAAAGGATATTTTTGATCGACATTACCATTCCGTATGACGAGAACCTCGTGAAAGCCGAAACAGATAAACGAACAAAATATCTGGACCTAGCTCACGAGGTAACAGACATGTGGGTAGGTCTGCCGGCCGAAATTATTCCTGAGTCGTCGAATCAAATCAAATGGGCTAATCCCAGTCAGCTTCTCGGGTCATCTGAGGCGACTGGGACTCGCCGCTCCGAGCTCAAATGCGGTGCTGGTCGATACCGCCCGCATCGTCCGCCTGTTTCTTTCCCTTTCCTCCTAACCCTCGGCCGTTTGGTCTCCCCTGCTTTAGTAAAATGAAAATACTATACATTGTTCTAGAGTTCTCATTTTTGGTGGTATAATTTGTAATTTGTATGTAACGATGATGATATGTAGTGATTACTTATGATATAGGAAAAAAACGCGTATTAATTACGCTTTTATTTATCAGAACATACTGAAAATATACTGAAAAATAACAAGTCGAATAAACAACAATTAATTTAATACCTTCAGAAAGTAAATACTCGTATATTTTATTTGCTCAAAAAAAGGGGCAACACCATGCTATCTTCAAACGGCAAATTAAATAAATAAAATCTGCTAAATTACTCTGAACTCTAACAGACTGAACTGTAACAGACTCGGTCAATGTCAACTTAAAAGAAATTTAATAGTCCTACATTAGATAAATAGTAACCATTTAGGATATATATTAGGTTTAACTATTTATTAAGTTGATAGAAATCCGTTAAAATGGATAACCCTTAACGCTTGACTGATCACTTCAGCGGTTTTAATAATATGGTTGACCTACAATTTAGCCGTAAGTTAATTTACTGAAAGAAACTAATCGAATAAAAATAGTTGTTGATAGTTGTAGTTGTAGATAGACGATTAACTGGCGTTGCGAAGAGATGTTGCATTTCTTTGCATTTTATTTCGCATATATCACGGGGAGTGCTCTGAGGAATTGTTCGGATTAATGCAATCCACCACATTTCATGAACGCACCACGCGGCAAACGTCCCGATACCATCCACACCATCTAGATGCTTGGCGGTCCACCACTGTACGTTTCATTAGGAGTTTTCTTCCGCGTACGACTTCTGTGAAAAAGTTTACCACCGGTGATTTTTCCGGAGCGATACGACTTAGGGACTTTCAAGAAAAGAGCTTACCCCTTCCTAAAAGGCCGGCAACACACCTGCAATTCCCCTGGTGTTGCGGTTATTCATGAGCGGCGGTAGTCACTTAACATCAGGAGAACCGTATGCTCGTTGGCCCCTCTTCTATAAAAAAAATCATACGTGCAATACGTATGATATAATCGTGCTACAGTCATAATAATGCAGCGTGGCTCTATCACATATAGAAAATATAACATAAAGACAAGATAGCACCAAAATAAGTTGAATTAGTAAACCAACAGCAAAACCACAGAATAAATAATAGTACTACGTAGCAATGCAAACTTTTTAGTTGATTGCTTCTTCCTTGCCCAACGTGCACTGATAGTGCAGGCTGGTTACTGTTCTGTTATACGGTTACTAACCGAGAGATACTACGAGCTGTCTTTAAGTTGGATCTCCAAACCATCTTCTTAGTGTAGTTGTTGCAGCAAGTCTGACAGTAGAGGTTCACGTAAAGCAATGGATTTTCAGTGGCTGATAATGAAAGATATAAAAAGCAGACATTCTAGGTAGACTGGCCAAAAAATGAACAATGTTACTAAGTATTATATTAGCGTCTAAAAAAAGCGATACGTATCACTACCCAAAATTTTTTTCATCGCTTACATTTTATAAAGCATTGCGTAGTACAAGTTGGCCTCTAATACGTGGTCTTTCAAAGATAACAAACTTCTTTCGACATGTTAAAAGGACTCAGTAATATTATATAAACAACATGGACTGGATCATGCTGTTGATAAAACAGGTGACAGATTTGTACGTGGTGGAACCACGTTGCGGCTATATTATGGTTGTAACATAAATGGGTCGGCTCGACCGGTGTAAGACCATGCTTTCACAGAATACCAGTGTAAAATGGAAGCTTATCACCTATGTTTGTATAATGAGTGTAGAGAACCCGAGACCGTCCCGATTTCATCTTAAACCTTAGCGGAGACAACGCATTTGCATTTTGATTCTTAATTAAGGAAAAATTTAGATGTATGTGAACCATAGCATCCACTGACCTTCAGGTGGACTGCATGTAGATAAATTGGAGGACCGATGAATGGAGACGGACTTAGAAAAAAACACGATGTAACTAGGCCTGCCACCCGTGCAGTTTGTATGTCTTGTCTTTAGATTTTACAGCTTTACTAATTGCAACTTTAAGGAATATTAATAGGGTATTTTAAATCATGTAAAATAAATTTAAAAAATATATATTTATGATAGATTTTGGAAAAAGTAAACAAGAAATATTGATTTCTGTTTACAAAATTGCATTATAAATTTTATATTTCAATTTTAAGAATTTTTTCGTCTGTGCATTAAATCTATAAAATGGTGTCCCCCATATTAGTCATGTCGTGACGTCACTGATCCGGCCTAAGGATTTTAAGGATTACTGTTCTGTTACAGAAGTGTTACAGAACTTCTGTACCACTGATTAAGAGAACTAGCTAACGTGCAGTGTTATTTCGAAGATTTTCAAGTTATAATTACGATTATTGAGTTTTATTACGAACTTTATTGAAAAGGCATCATGGAAGACGAATTCGTAAAAGCAAATCTACCAAGGATAAATAAATTGATGTTTGCAAAATTTTTTGCATGCAATCGCAATTTTTGTTCTGCTGAGTTAAGGAACCGAAAGTTCAGAGTGATTTCTTTTTTTTTTTTCTAAGAAACATTGCCAGGTTATGGTTTAAAATAAAAGAGCATATCTTTGTCTTTGATACTATTATCTATTGCATAGTGTCTTTGGTTTTGTTTAAAACGAAAAAATAGTTTTTTCATAGGTACACATGTTTACATAATTCTGATCAAATTAGATCACTGCTTGGCGGACGTACGGTAGGTATTGTACGATCAAAAGTGCGCATGGCTTGGCTTACAGGTTTTACCAACTTTTGTTTATACAGAAACACAATACCAGGTGAGAGTGTATTTTAATAAAACATAGTTTAGTAGCTATCATAGTTTAGTTTATCTATAATTACAATCATTAGCGATCATTAGCTATAATATCTAAGTGAACGTAATTTCATTATTATAAAATTTGTCTTGCGATACCCTTCACCTCAAGATGTTTGATTTGTATTAAACAATAGTTAAATATAAGTCATATTTACATCAAAATGATCTTCACAGAAGAATAGTCTGGTTTATGTGGCCAATGTATTCGGGTATCTTCTTGCCAGTTTTAGCCAAGTATGTCTTATGTTTAAAACAGTTAGCAATTGAATCCATAACTTTCCCGGCGTTTTTATGCTCGTATTTTTGCATTTAGGCACAACACAGCAATGATTTAGATGATAACTCGTTATTAAACATTTAAAAGTATCTTATTCATTTGCAAAATTGGCAGATTAGACGACTGGGACGTCACGAGTTAAACAACATGGCGGCTAGCGCTTTCACGCAAAAATTTAAAACGATAGATTAAACGTAATTTTTATGGCACTATTCGGTTTTAAAAAAATTACCTAAAATTATAGTGGTTCATTACCACTCTAGGATTCATTAAAAACATTTTTTAAAAATGGGTAAAATACGCTCTGTGCAATACGATAAAATAGAATAGATTCGTATTGCACTTTTATTAACGCTTGACTTTTTTAGTGTTTTATGAAGGTTTGGCAGTAGAAGGAAAAGGGAACATCTTCCACCGGGCACGATGTTCAGCCTGGGGAGTGGCCAGTGCTCCATGTGGTAGTTCAGATATATATTATTATACTATTCTATATATACCACAGTAACTTCAGAATTTTGATAGCGCAATTTAGGCTTCGGTATGTTTCAATTGTGGCGCGACGACAGCGCCGACACATCAGAAGCCTTTTAAAAGCCGATGAAAAAGAAACGAGAGCATCAAACTAATCTTTTTGTTGTTCTAAAAAAACCGTTAATATAAATCAACGTCAAAATATCGTAAAACGGGTGGGTTGTCACTTAGAAGCCTTGCTGATATAACTGGACATACAGCTATCGGATATCATCCAAACATGAAGTCGTAAAACCGCGGACATTAAAACTAGAAACTTTATTGTGCTTTCTCTGTTAAGGGCCTTTCTGGTTAAATTTAAATCCTTCAATACCCTTCAGTGAACAATGGAAAAGTGTTTTAATATTGTTTCCACCGTAAATAAAATAAAGAAGAAATAAATATATGAAATAATAAATTTTCGGTTGTGAAGTACCATCCCTCAAAAATAATAAAAAAATATCACATGTAATATTTTTATACAATTTTTTTTCAATTATAGCCACATTCTACATGGCAGCATCTCGTTTTTTTCCTTAAGTATTTTTCAGTGTCAAGTAATAATAAATTATCTTTTATATCAATTTGTTCAAAAACTTCTTCACAATATTCTGATGCGTGACATTGGGAGATTTTGACAGCAGCGTGAGAAATAAGAAATATTAATATTATATAAATACATCAGAGAGTCAATGACGATAGTATCTCAAGGCGCCTAACAAACCAAACAAAATAACTTGAAGCGGTATAAATGTCACCATTGGCGCCCTTGTTTCATTGTTACTACTAATAATAAATATGCGCTGACAATACACAAAATCGCACCACTGTTGCGTATGAAAATCCACTTCAAACCGACAGTTTATCTAGTGGTCAAGCTCCCGCCAAAAATCCAGCAACTTGGTTTACAGCTTATACTTTGCATGCGTTCGAAAACTATATCAGGTTCACAAGTAACAATGTTAGATGATAAATGGCACGAATACATAAATATGTTGCAAGGTATCACAGTTTTATTAGAGAAATTATTTTCAACTGGTCACAAGAAGCCATAGCATTGTGTTAATATAAAACATGCACATAAAAGTAGTGCATGCATTCTACCACAAATTAAAACGGTGATTCTACAAGGAGTGCAAGCACATCGGAACGAAATGTTCTTAATAATAATATTGCATTTCGTTATTGTCATATTATATTCACCATACACGTTAGTCGCTATCGTTACTGTAGTTACGATATCTATGAGTCAATCACGTGGATCGACGATTTTTACTTTCAATCTATTTTTGGACCGCAGTAGATGGTATTGTTGCTTTTGAACCGATTCACAGAACGAATCGCATTAAATTACTAGATACAGGTTCTGAAATGTTATTTACCAATCTAATGTATAAAAATTTATGACTGTTTGTTCGTATTTTATGCACTGCCATTCAGTCTCCATGAATGTGTTATGATTTCTCGTATCTCTTCCTTTAAAACGATATTTCCACAATTATATCTTCTGCGGTAGCAACGCGCCCGGTACCAGCTAGGATATCATAATTCTTACGAAAAATATTTAAATTTTTCATTTTATTCATATTATAATAAAATACTATATTTTCTAGATTTCCAGGAGAGTACACGTTGTAGCTGGAGTCCAATACAAAATGAAGTGTCTTTTATGTAGGGATCGATACTGATCTTAAATATGTTGTGGACTATCTTAGGTTTAGATTTAAAGTACCAAAATATGTGGTGATTCTGTGAGAACAACACGTGGTGATGGTGATGATTGTTTAAAATTGTACAAGGTGGTGTAGGCAGAACACATAACGTGTGATTTCTTACAAAGGATATCACCTATATTATATATATTGAATAGAAAAACAGGTATTTTAAGATTAAAAAATAAAATATATTTACTAACAACACTGCTAACACACAAACGGCTAAAGTATCAGATACAATAAAAATATTTGAATATTCTGCAAAATCGTCGGCGCCGAGAATGCTCGTCCCGCACTAAAAACAGCAGTGCATAGCTAGTTGTCGCAGATCCAAAAAGTCCAAAATCCTTTGTAGCGGGAACAAGGAAAAGTTCATTGTTGTGGACTGACTGAATATAATACTTGGATTCATCATTCCTTAAGCTACCACGGCTCATGTCAAGTATGAAAAATGTAAGAATTCTGAAATTCTGAGCTTACAATAACGAACGTGATAAGAATGGATTTCGTGTCTTGATTTTGTAAATATGCTTACACAAAATTGGTTTACTCTCTTTAAATTTTTTTGCATGCTATAATTCTTAGGTCTTTTAACTTCAGTAGTTTACATACTCGTCAAAATTCTGAAAGTATTTCTTAACTTTGATATAATTGATTTAACCCACTCTAAGGAGTCTAAAAGGGCCTACTCTTTTTTCAAAGGTCAGCAACGCGTTTGCAATTTGTCCTGGTGTTGCCATTGCTCATGGACGGCGAGAGACACTTACGATCAGATGAGCCACATGCTCGTTTGCCCACTCTCCTGTATAAAAAATATTTTAGCTATACGAGTATATACATAACGTTTGTTTTTAGTAGTATATGTGGGTTTAAAAAAAGTTATACCCAACATAAAACCCACAGTTGTTCACAGGCCTCTTCTCATTTACAAAGGTATATACAGGATCTACACTCTCTTGTGGAAAGTCAGAATGTGTCAAAAAGGCACGTAAGGCAATTCACAATCCTGTTTATTCCCTACTTTAATGTACGGTAGTGAAGGTTAGGTGTGGCAAAAGAAGCACGAGAGTAGAAAAAATGCGGTCATTAAGGATTATGTTAGGACCGAATCTGAATGACGGAGTGAGAATTTGTGAGATAAGAGAAAAGTGTGGTTTGCAAGATGATATTGTGACAAGGATTAAAAAAAGAATGCTTGGGTGGTTTGGTTATGTAGAAAGAATGAACAAAGAAAGAGTGACCAAGAAAATTTATGTTGCAGATGTGAACGACAGGGTCGGGAAGTGATACCCTAGACGAAAGTTTATTAACCAAATTGGCGATATATTGGAAATGGGTCAGGTTAGGAGTACCCTTACCTGACCAGCATGTCGTAGGTACATGGATGTACAGGAGGCGAGAGAGGTGTGTCATGATCGTGCCAAATGGAAGTCCGTAGTATCTGCTTTGTCCTTAATATATGTACGTATTATGTATGGTAAAGTCAGCGTGCGTCATGTATGCGTATTAATATATTTTACATATCCTCGAAATATTTTTTTTATTTCAGTACATGGACATGGCAAACATGAACTTGAAACTGCAGCTACCTAGAAATTTAATTAATGACGCTAGGGATCTGACTCGATCTGTTCGAATACTGGAAGTGTTTTTAGTAACTAACAAAATAAAGTATAGAACAATCCCGTTGGTACGAATATTTAATTAATTCCATTAGAGTGCAATGATAAAGAATATTATCGCTTGAAGCGGGTTTCAGGGATTAATTATAAGTTATAAATCTTGCCGTTCCAAGAACTTTCTGCCTTTTGATTGTTACTGAAAATTTCGAAAGAGAATCCAATTTTATTTTTTAAGTAATCAAAATAATTAGTAATTCATGAACGACCGCCATGACAAGTTACGGTCGTTATTTTTATTAACGACCGTAAGCATAACGCTTGTTGACAGTACAGAATGAGTGGGTGGCAGTGAGAGTTAAAAACAATCCATTCAAATCTCTTAGTGTTCAAATTTAAATAATGTTTTACTCATTAAATCGCGTAATGGCGGTGAAAGTATATTCATTACCTCTTTCTACCAACCATGTAACTGGCGATTGAGGGAAACTGAACTAGAAAAAGAGCTTCTTCCTGATAACAGCTGAATAAAACTATCAAATTGCGGTTGCCAACCCTCTTGTCAAGCATGACAACTATGTCAAATATTCCCTTATACACAATTTGTGGCGGAGGCCTATGTTCAGCAGTGGAATTGTGTCTCAGGCTGTACTTATGCTTGTGGAGTGACTCACGCTGTACTGTCGTGAACCACTTGACTACTTAAGTCATCGCATTGTTTGTAATCGTCAAGTACCGCTTTTCCTATGAAAAGCGCGCGAACTAGAACGGATTATGGTGGATAAGCGCTGACTGAATCGAAGAAATATCAGGTGAAATACCAGGTGGTCTGCCTTTGTCGCATATTTTTAGGGGCATAAAAACACTCACGCATATCGCTAAAGTAGGCAAAGAGAGCTCAATAGTTCAGAAGCTAAGGGATCGCTGTAAATTTCACAGTACGCGAGCAACCCCGGTTCAAACCACGCCTGCACCAATACAATTGTTAATTACAATTTTAAGTGCTGATTTGCCATATGCGCGACGGTAAAGGAAAACACCATAAGTAAATTTGCATGTCTAAGAAATTTAAAAAAATTAAAAAGATATGTGAAGTTCATCAACACGCATAGGGGTAGCAGTGCGGAAATGTCTTTGGCTCCTCTCAGAAAAAACACCTTTGTGAAGTAAGAGCAGCCCTATGCGCAGCGCAAAAATCCGCTTGCTATACATTTTGTATGAAACCGCGTCGACAAGAGACGGGTCGGGCCGGACCGCGACGGAATCCGTCGGCGTATCGCTCAGCGAGCGTATTTTTCTATCGATGCGACCCGGCCCTGCCCGTCCCGCTTCCAGTGGACGCATGGCGCAGCACTTGTAGTAGAACATCGCAGTGAACGGGACGTATGTATTTACGTAAAAAAGAACGAGGAACTACATAAATCCTTAGTTCAACAATATTCGGAATCATTGTCATAGAATAAGTGATGAAATTCCTCACAACATCTTCTTTTCTTACATATATCGTGAAAACCCAGGCTATGTTTGCGAAGTTTATTATTTTATTGATCCTTATCCAACAACATTAATAAAAATAATTCCTCATCGGAGCTATCCATTGTCACACTACCGTAAGCTCGCTTGTAATTCGTACGACTGACTGTAAAAATCCGCCGAATCGGCACGGCCTGCCTTGTATAGTGGACGCAGTACGCAAAATGCTCGCCACACCGTTGCGACCCTACCCGCCCC
>CAJQZP010000081.1:1297500-1545000 GCA_907164705.1 Parnassius apollo
GTGTCCGTGCGATTGTAGTAATTGATATGTAAAGTAATTAGTAATAATAATTGTATCGGTTTAATATGTGCCAGTTCATATACCATTTCCAGCAATATCCCCCTGCACGCGGTGAGCCGTAGAGCAACATGGATCACTGGCATACCGGAGGGGAGTGGGAACGTAGTCATCAAGCTTTAAATACGACTAGAGAGTAAACCGTTGTTTTTTTTTCATTAGTTACAAATGAAAACCCAAATATGGTTTACATTTATGTTATTTGACAACTAGAAAATAATATACATCATTTTTGAATTAAATTTATTGTTATGATTTATAATAATTTCAACAAACAACAAACCATCAGCAAGAATCCCCCGATGCGGTAAGCTAAGTACTTCATGGTTTAATGCATCAAGCGCACGAATAAACATTTACTGAGTTTGGGAAAAACTTAGATTTAAAGTAAACACTTTTGAGAGTTTCTCGGCGTTTATAATGTAAGAACTATCATTATAAAAGTATTTTTCTGTTTTATAAAATACAGAAAAATACTTTTATGATGGCTCACTCAGCTTCGCGATGTTTTACGCTAATATTTGATAAATTTTACGTGAGCGAGAGAATATATTTGTTTGCTGAGACTATCGGTCCATATTCCACCTGCGATAAATATTGTAAAGGAACTTTATCAGGTTGTCAACGTTATTGTAAATATGACTGATGTCTTTTCTCGCCTAATTAAACTCGCCAAGCTAATTATAACCAATCAGCGAGAAAACGGAGCCAGCGTTCCTGGCATTACACTGCGAGGAGTAGAACTATATCTATCTATCTAATACCTTTAAACGAGCAATTCTTATGTATATACCGGAAACGGATCCAACGATTTTCATAACATTTAGTGTCCAGAGGGTTTCGAGGGCAATAAATCGATCTAAAGATCTGAATAAAAAGGTAAATTTTGGCAACTCGTAAATAAATGAAATAGCTCAAATGGGATATCGGGTGGTCCCAAAATCGTAGTACTCTGGTTCGGGTCCTGTCTTTTGCCCGACTTTTTTCCTATTATCTATATTTTATCCTTAAATGCATATAACATTTAACATAAAAACTCACGCCTGTCACCCAGAGGTTTATATATATTATTACTTATTCCATTTGGCACGATCCTGACACACCTCCATCGCCTCCTTCACATCCATACACCTACGCATACATGCTCGTCGGTTAAGGGTACTCCTAATTTGGCCCGTTTTCAATAAATCGTCAATTTGGTCGATAAATTTTCGCCCAGGACGTCCCTTTCCGACTCTGCCATTCACTTCTGCAACATAAATTTTCTTTGTCACTCTTTCCTCATTCATTCTTTCCACATTACCAAACCACCGAAGCATTCCATTCTTAATCCTGGTCTATTTCTACTGCGTTCATTCTACTCTCGTGCTTCTTCTGCCACACCCAACTTTCACTACCATACGTTAAAGTAGGGACCAGCACAGCCTTGTGAATTGCCATCGTGCCTTTCGCAACACATTTTGACTCTTCACAATAGAGTGTAGGGCCTCATTTATTCTATTTCCTGCATTCATATAAATTGCCTCATAAAGTAATTTCTGACTCTTTGAAACCGAGTAACTGTTATTACTAACTTGTGCCCTGTTGTGTTTTTAATGTACATGACTTTTTTAACAAAACCCTGAGGCATGCAGCAGCGTCTTCCTAATTACAGCTCAAAATAAATAACTGCGTAGGTGACGCGCAATATCTCATATTATCATTCTTTAGGTGCCGTAAGAGGCGACAGATGGAATCTAAAACAGGATATTGGCAGCACCCTCCTGTTGAAAGCTCAAATAATTTAAAAAAAACCGCAGTTGCAGTTTAGCAGTAGAATTTTGATAACCTGCAAATAATGAATAATTACCACGATTCGTGTATGAAAGAAGCAGTTAGAAGTAAAGGCAGTTAGAATTTAAAAAAAAAATAAAGGATTTTTTTTTCTTTTTTTCTACATAAGTACGCAAAATCACAGATTAAATATTATTTACTACGTAAATAAAACTATATATATTTAAGATAAGTATGGTAATAATAAGGAAATCATGGTGCAACCGTGCAATAATAAATCACTTGCTGTAACGCATGCGAATTGAATTAGTATCCATGTGTCCTTTTAATCGTAAATTATTTGGTCTTGCCAAAATTATTTTTTCACGTTCTCTTTATACTTAGAGCACACTGAAATTTCTGCGCTGCGGGCCGGTCATCAATATTTGAATTTCAGATTTTATATTTTCTACAACTTATTAAACTCATACACTGAATAAAATAATTTTTGACGGTAATTCTCGTGTCAATTGTTTTTATCACTAGCTAAATTTTTCCATCCGTAGCAAAAATGGAATCAGCGCGAAAATAGAAGCGATGAATTTTTAAGATTTTAAAAAATTTAATCTCAGCGCAAGATTGCATTGCTCGCCTTCAAAATGCTTTTGGAGAAAGATGAGGAGTACTTATGGTGGGTGCCTCTTACAAGCCTTTTAGTGTTTAATTTTAATTAAAAACAATTCCTGCTACTTTGATTGGAGCACAATATTTTTAAACATTTATTTTAATCGGTAAAAAATGAGTTTTTGTCTTCTGAAAAGATGCAGCTCCTAACTCATATGACACACAGTCCAGACCTCGGACTTAGTGATACCTTTATTTAAAAAAATTAAAATTTGATGAGACATTTGCCATTTACGGAGCCATAAAAGTCAGTGATAGCTTTCAACAAGCACGTGAAAAGCACAGCCTCATGGCACACCAATGGTCCTTATATTGTCAAAAATATTTCATACAATTATTTAATACTGCTATGTTTCGTATGGTGAGTGTAGAGACCCGGAGACCCTTTTTTACTGGAAACTAGGCATCCCATCTTAGTCCTGAGGGGTGACAACATATCTGCGTTTTGATTCTTAATCGAGGTTAAATAGTAAATGTCTATGGGCCACAGCATCCACTTACCATCAGGTGGACTGTGTGATCGTTTGTCACCCTTACTCTATAAAAAAACAATTTAAACTAAACAAAAGTAAAAATAAGTCTAAACAAATGAAAAAGTGTTCAAAGTATAATAAACAATACTTGCAAAAACAATAAATATATAACTTTACATATTTAGTAGTAAATATATTAGTTTACATTTTTGGTGGTATAATATTATAATGATTAGTAATTAGGCGTTTATTAATTAGGCTTTTCTTTATTAGCCCCGCAAAATATACTGAAAAATAACAAGTAACATAAACAACACTTTATTTTTTTAAGTTGTATCTATTATTTGCTCAAAAATGGTGGCAACCCTATAGTACCTCCACACGACAAATTTATTGTCTAAAATCTGTAAAATTAGTTTCACTAACTCAAAAGAAATTTAACAGTCCTACATGAGATAACATTTGTGGAAACTCTCCATGCGGTCGGAGCTAAGTTCTGCAAGACCCGCCGCAGAAGAACACAAAAACTCTCCGATCACACGCTTAATCTCATGGCTATTAGACGGGAGATGAGGCTGCAATCGTCATCAGATTTGACAGCATACAGGCAACTGAACAGACAGATCTCCAAATGCATGCGGCGAGACTTACGCAACTTTAATACTGCTCGTATTAAAGAAGCGATCGAGCGGAACCAGGGCTCCAAAGTCTTTGCCAGAGATCTGTCTGCCAGAAAGAGCCAACTGTCAAAGCTGAAGACTGAGTGTAGCAGCATCGTTTCCGGGACACCTGAGATTTTGAGAGAGATTGAGAGGTTCTATGGGCAGCTGTACACATCATCGTTGGAGCCACACGCAAGTGTGACTAACGATCCAAGAGCAAGTCTTACCCGACACAATTCCAATGATATCCCGGACGTCAGTCTGAGCGAGATTAGAATGGCCCTCCAGCACCCTAAAAACGGCAGGGCCCCAGGCGAGGATGGAATTACAGCGGAGCTTCTGAAAGCGTGTGGAACACCGTTACTTAAAGTCCTTCAGAAACTCTTTAATTCCGTCCTCCATGGTGGCACTACTCCGGAGGCGTGGAGCAGAAGTGCGGTGGTCTTGTTCTTTAAGAAAGGCGACAACGCTATCTTGAAGAACTACAGACCGATTTCCCTTCTGAGCTGCGTCTACGTGCTGTTTTCGAGAGTCATTACGAATCGTCTCGCACGCAAACTCAACGACTTCCAGCCTCCCGAACAAGCCGGTTTCCGAAAAGGCTTCAGTAGCATAGACCACATACATACCCTGCGGCAGATTGTACAGAAGACCGAAGAGTACAATCTGCCACTTTGTCTGGCGTATGTGAACTATTAGAAAGCCTTTGCCTTACGTCAAAATTTGGGCGGTGCTACAGTCCCTTTAGCGGTGCTAAGTTGACTGTCAGTATATGGAAGTGCTGAAGTGTTTGTACACTAGGGCTACGATGGCTATCCGAGTACAGAACCAGAGTTCGAAACCTATCCAACTGCAGAGAGGTATAAGACAGGGTGACGTTATATCCCCGAAACTCTTCACCGCTGCGTTGGAAGACGTTTTCAAGCTACTGGACTGGAAAGGATACGGTATTAACATCATTGGCGAGTACATCACTCACCTTCGATTTGCCGACGATATAGTCCTTATGGCAGAATCGCTGGAGGACTTAAGCACTATGCTCAATGACCTCAATAGTGCCTCCCAACGGATATGTCTTAAGTTGAACATGGAGAAAACAAAGATTATGTTTAATGTCCATGTCACACCTATGCCGGTAGTTGTTGGGAGCATTATGCTCGAAGTTGTTGACGAGTACGTTTACCTGGGACAAATAGTCCGACTAGGTAAGTCCAACTAAATCTAATCGACTAAATCTAGTCCAGTTTAACCCCCAGAAGACACAAGTTTACGCGTTTACCGCTAAAAAGAACCCCTTTGTTGTATCTCCTCAGTTTCAAGGCACTCCCCTTGTTGCCTCAGCCAGTATCGGAATCCTCAGCGTCGACATATCGAGTGACGTGCAGTTTCGTGGTCACTTGGAAGAGAAGGCCAAATTGGCCTCTAAAAAGCTTGGCGTGCTCAGCAGAGCGGGACAGTATTTCATGCCAACACACCGCCTGCAACTTTACAAGGCGCAGGTTCGGCCGCACATGGAATACTGTTCCCATCTCTGGGCTGGGGCTCCCCAGTACTCCTCTCCTTCCACTTGACCGCATCCAGCGCAGAGCGGCTCGAATCGTCTACGACCGAGTGTTTTCCGATCGGTTCGATTCACTGGCACTGCGAAGAGATGTTGCATCTCTTTGCATTTTCTTTCGCATATACCATGGAGAGTGCTCTGAGGAATTGTTCAGATTAATCCCAGCCGCCAAATTTCGTGAACGCACTACGCGGCAAATGTCGCTATACTATCCACATCATCTGGATGCTTGGCGGTCCACCACTGTACGTTTCAAGAGGAGTTTTCTTCCGCGTACAACCTCTCTGTGGAATAGTTAACCACCAGCGATTTTTCCGGACCGATACGACCTGGGGACCTTCAAGAAAAGAGCGTACTCCTTTCTAAAGGGCCGGCAACGCACCTGCAATTCCCCTGGTGTTGCGGTTGATCATGGGCGGCGGTAGTCACTTAACATCAGGTGAGCCGCATGCTCGTTTGCCCCCTCTTCTATATAAAAAAAAACTTCGGCCGAGAGGTCAATCGACGGATTCAACTCGGCTGGGCAGCGTTCGGGAAATTCCGACACATCTTCTCGTCAGGTATACCTCAATCTCTGTAAACTAAAGTGTACAACCAGTGCGTGTTACCAGTGATGACTTACGAATCTGAGACGTGGTCCTTCACTGCTGGCCGTATGAGGACGGTCAAGGTCACTCAGCGAGCTATGGAGAGGGCTATGCTCGGAGTTTCTCTGCGTGATAGACTCAGAAATGAAGATATCCGCAGTAAAACCAGAGTGACCGAAATAGCCCAACGGATTAGTAAGCTGAAGTGGCAATGGGCCGGCCATATAGCTCGAAGAACCGATAACCGATGGGGAAGAAAGGTTCTCGAGTGGCAGCCTCGTACCGGTAGGCGTAGTGTAGGGCGACCCCCCACTAAATGGAGCGACGACCTGGTAAGACATGCAGGAAGTCGATGGATGCAGGTGGCTCAGGACCGTGCTTTGTGGCATTGCTTGGGGGAGGCCTACGTTCAGCAGTGGACTTGTGAAGGGCTGTAATGATGATGATGACATGAGATAAATAACCGTGTAGAATAAATATTAGGTTTAAATATTTATTAAGTTGATAAAAATCCTTTGAAATGGATTATCCTTAAAGCTTGACTGATCACTTCAGCGGTTTTAATAACATAGTTGACCTACAATATAACCGTAGTTAATTTACTGAAAGAAACTAATCGAATAAAAATAGTTGTTGATAGTATAAATATTACATAAACTTAAATTTAATTTGCTTTTACATAATTTATTTTAGATGAATACGTGCAATACGTGCGATATAATCGTGCTACAGTCATAATGTTGCAGCGTAGCTCTATCACGTGTAGAAAATATAACATAAAGACAAGATAACACCAAAATAAATTGAATTTGTAAACCAACAGCAATACCACAGAATAAATAATAGTACTACGTCGAAGTACTAACTTTTTAACTTCCTTGCCCAACGTGCAGTGATGCTGCAGGTTGGTTACAGTTCTGATATACAGTCGCCAAACAAGAGACACTATGTGTTTAAGTTAGTTTGTCTATCTCATTTAAAAGTGGCAAATACTGTAATTTAATGGTTATTGGCTTATAAAGAGATCAGCATCGTCACTGCGAGTGATAGGCTCTGTGCTCGCTAACTATGGTTGCTTTTACATCAAATGTACTTTGCAGATATTTTAAGCTATTGCATAGCTTCTATCGCGGGCCTTGAGTGCGGGGAAATCCAGAAATTTCGTAACAAAAAAAAACCTCACGCTCTCCGACGGGCACGGAGGTGTGGCTTGAAGGCCGTGCATTGTCTAACGATGGTCTAACGTCGTTTCTTTTCCTCAGTCTTCGACACGGTGTTTGTGTATAAAGTGTTTTGAAATTTTTGAAATGTATATATATACTAGATTAACCGGACTAATTGTTGCCGTTAGGGATTCGGATAATCGAAAATCCGGATGATCGAATGTATGAATAAAAGCGGGTTTTGTGCATTTGTAGTACATATGTACATACATAATGTTATGTGTTTATTAAAAACAACAATTTCAACGAAAATCAATGTTTATTAAGAAATTATTATTTTTTAATAAACATTGATTAAATTCCATGTAGAGATATAAATCTATATAACCATCCGTTACTTGCGACAAACGAGCCGCCGTCACCTAATTTTTTATTTAACTGTAATGCTTTTTCACAAAGCAAAGGGCCAGGTATCATTTGTCCAGTTGATCGTTTTTGTAAAAACCAACAATACAAAGCGTCTTCTAATTGCCAATTTACTCGCGGACATAGGTCCTTATGTCCGGGACGGAGGTTTGTTAGCGCCTGATAGTAGATCGTCTTATCTCAAGCGGTGTGAAGCGACGATTAGTGAGGTGCGGGAGGGGGGCTAGCTGCATTTGTGCGCGCGGTCGGTCACCCCTAAAGTTGAACGTTATAACATACAACAGATAATATATTTCATTATATATTTTTAATCTTACAACACATTAGAATAATGAACCATTGACTGTTATAATATTATGTTCATTATCGTTAGAAAGCGTCATCTGTTTACGTTTACGGTCCAACCGTCGCATCGGCTGAGACAATGGGAGTCAATAAAATACTACCTACATTCATTATGCCACAAGGATTGCGTATAGCTTACACTAATTTAAACTCTAAGCTAACTTAATAAGAGCTTATTTTACTAACACAAACGCGAAGCCGGGTTGTTCAGCGTAGTTGTAGCAGTAGTTGCGCGTCTTGTTAATATAATTGCCGTACGGCCGCCCTGACGTATGTACTGCGCGAACCTAAGTTTTTTGCGACGCGGTCCGGTGATACAGTATTTTTCACAAATAGTGAGTTCGTTATAACGCGGGTTCGGTTAAATCTGGTTGAATTTGATTGGATTAACCTAAGTAACTTGAATTAATATCAAAGAAAAAGAAATACTGCATAAATAAAATAAATAAATAATTATAATTGCATAAGTTGATACAAAATGCTATGCAATAGCTTTACCGCGGTAGTCCCCGAGTGCCACACGTCTTTTTTTTATAGAATAAAGCTAAAGAACGAGCACACAGTCCACTTTATGGTAAATGGATGCTGTGGCCTAGAGGCTTGTGGCATAGACATTTACATTTATATTCAATTAAGAATCAAAACGGAGAAGCGTTATCACTCCAGAGGACAAAGATGGAATACCTCGTTTCCAGAAAAAAGGGTCTCCGAATCTACACTCACCGTACAAACACAGCAGTATTAAGCTGTATTTTACGCTGGTATTCTGCGAGAGCGTGGTCCTTCCCCGGCCGAGCCGACCCACTCGTGCTACAACCATATTATAGCTGCAGCGTGGTTCTTACACGTATAAAATTCTTGTGTTAAAAATAAAGATGTTCTGAATTTTGAGTGGTGGCAGCCTGAGACACCCCATTATCAGATTTCGTCTCGTAGTCGTCGTAAGACTCGATTATGGAAAATAACATAGAGGAACTTCCGATAAATGAATTGTTGACTTCGTCGATCGCCAAAGATGCTATGCGTCTGTGATGCAATCTCCTTAGTGTGGTTGTTATACTAAATCCAACAGTAGTATTCGTATCGCTTATATATATCGTTAATATTGTAAGGAATATAATTGTAAAATAGTTTCGTATTGCACTTTGCGATAATTTACGCATGACTTTTTAGCGTTTTGTTAAGGTTTGACAGTGGAAGGGAAAGGGAAGATCTCCCGCCGGGCAAAGTGTACAGCCCGGGGAGCGGCCAATGCTCCATGTGGTAGTTCGGAGCTATTTTATATATACCACAGTAACTTAAAAATTTTGATAGCGCAATTTGGGCTTTAGTATCTTTCACTTGTGGCGCGACGACAGCGCTGACACATCGGAAGCCTTTTAAAAGCCGATAAAGAAGAAACGAGAGCATTAAACTAATCTTTTTGTTGTTCTAAAAAAGACGTTAATATAAAACAACGTCAAAATATCGTAAAACGGGTGGGTTGTCACTTAGAAGCCTTGCCGATATAACTGGACATAACAGCCATCGGATATCATCCAAACATGAAGTCGTAAAACTCTATTACGCTTTCTCTGTGAAGGGCCTTTCCGGTTAATTTTATATCCTTCAATACCCTTAAGTGAAAAATGGGAAAGTGTTTATAATGTTTCAACCGTAAAGGAAACATAAATTTACGGTTACGAAGTGTACCGTCACTCAAAAAAGAGGAACAAAAATCACGTGTAATATTTGTGTGCAATTTTTTTCTGACTCGAGGTGATATAAATGTTACCATTGGCACCCTTGTTTCATCGTTTCTACTAATAATTAGTATGCGCCGACACTTAATACACAAAATCGCACCACTGTTGCGTATCAAAATCCACTTCACACCGACAGTTTAGCTAGAGGTCAAGCTCCCGGCAAAAATTCAGCAACTTGGTTTACAGCTTATATTTTTCATGCATTCGAAATCTGTATCAGGTTCACAATGTAACAATGTTAGAAGTTATGTGGCATGAATACATAAATATGTCACAAGGTATCACATTTTTATTAGCGAAATTATTTTCAACTGGTCACAAGAAGCTATAGCATTGTGTCAACATATAAATATATTTATAATTTTTCAAACATGCTTATAAAAGCAGTGCATGCATTGTGTCACAATTTAAAACTGTGATTCTACAAGGAGTGCAAGCACATGGGAACGAAATATTCTTAAAAATAATATTGCATTTTTTGTTGTCATATTATATTTACCATGCACGTTTGTCGGTATCGTTACTGTAGCCAAATATATTACGCTGATATTTGTACTATACTCTTTGTTACTTACGATATGTAGAGTTAGTCACGTGGATCCACTATTTTTACTATTAAATCTATTTTTGGGCCGCAGTCGATGGTATTGTCGGTTTTGAATCGATTCACAGATCGAATCAATCATGAAATTACTAGGTACAGGTTCTGAAATGTTATCTACCAATCTGATATATAAAATTTCATGTCTGTTTATTTGTATTTTATGCATTGTCACTCAGTCTTAATGAATATATTTTCATTTCTCGTATCTCTTCCTAGTTTAAAACGATATTTCCACAATTTTATTTTCTGCGGTAGCAACGCGCCGAGTACCAGCTATTGTATCATAATTCTTACGAAAAATATTGAATATTTTCGTTTTATTCATATTATAATAAAATACTATATTTTCTAGGTTCCCAGGAGAATACACGTTGTAGCCAGAGTCCCATACAAAATGAAATGTCTCTTATGTAGGGATCGATACTGATCTTTAATATACTGTGGGCTACCTCAGGTTTAGATTTAAAGTACCAAAATATGTAGTGATTCCGTGAGGACAGTAACGTGGTGATGAGTGATTAATATTGTAGAAGGAGGTGTAGGCAAAATATATTATGTGTGATTTCTTACAAAGAAAGAGAAAAAAAGCATACATTTTCAACTGGCTATATTCATTCGCGCAAGCTAAATACACAGAGTAAACATTGAAATGTAAAGTAAACTTGTAAACATGTCGCCGGGCGCCCCCACGCTCGACTAACTTCATACCTAAAACCTTGCTTTTTCGCTCTATACTAATTGGTATATAAACAATCGTAATTATATTTAATTATAGAACATTTTGTCATAGGTTAGAAAGGGAGCGATCGTCTTCTCGAAAGCCCGGTAAAAAGGTTACACGTGCGACTAATCGCTCAATCCAACTCCTTTTTATGACAGCAGTATCACTAAGGCTTCCAGATTATGACCTGTGTTATGAAAAGAGGGGCGCGCGGAAAATTCAAAATAGTTTGAAACAGTTTATAGTTTTTAGTTTATATTATTGATTGAGCAGTTTGAAAGGGCAAGCTCGGCTTCTTTGGGGGCTTCGCCACTTGTTCGAATACTGCAAGTGTATTTAGTTACAAAAAAAAAAAATAAAGTATAAAACAATCTCGTTGGTAAAAAAAGTAAAGTAAAGTTACCGCCTATATACGTCCCACTGCTGGGCACAGGCCTCCCCTCATTTCTGAGAAGGTTTTAGGGCAAGGAATTGTCCGCCGCGCTGCCCCAATGCGTGTTGGCGAACTTCACATGTCTTCGATTTTTTTTTCTTATTTCTAAGACATGCAGGTTTCCTCACAATGTTTTCCTTCAACGCCGAGCACGTGGTAAATCAGCACTTAAAATTGCAATTAACAATTTCATTGGTGCCGGCGGGGATTGAACCCGGGTTGAATTTTAATTTGAAACCGGATGAAATTTACAGCGAACGCTAACCATCTGAGCTACCACGGCTCTTCAAGCTATCTCATTGGTACGAACATTTAATTAATTACATTAGAATGTAATGATAAAGATTGTCATCGCTAGAAGCGTGTTTCAGGGATTAATTATAAGTTATAAATCTTGTCGTCCCAAGAACTTTCTGCCTTTAGACTGTTACTGAAAGTTTCAAAAGAGAATTTAATTTTATGTTTTTAAGTAAACAAATCAGTTATGTATTAATTCATGAACGACCGCCATGACAAGTCACGGTCGTTATTTTTATTAACGACCGTAAGAATAACACTTGTTGACAGCACAGAATACCAGCGTCAAATAGCAGCTTAATGCTGCTGTGTTTCGTATGGTGAGTGTAGAGATCCGGAGACCCTTTTTACTAGAAAAGAGGCATTCTATCTTAGTCCTCAAGGCTGACAACGCATCTTCATTTTGATTCGCAAACGAGTATAGATGTAGATGTCTATGGGCCACAGCAACCACTTACCATCAGGTGGACTGTGTGCTCGCTTGTCATCCTTTTCCTATAAAAAATTAAAAAAAAAAAAAAAAACAGGGTGAGTGGGTGGCCGTGAGTATTAAAAACAATCAATTCAAATCCTTTAGTGTTCAAATTAAAATAACGTTTTACTTATTTAATCGAGCAGTGACGGTAAAAGTATATCCACTACATATACATACATACATATCATATCATACTGTGGGTATCGTAAGTGGCGAGTGAGGGAAACTGAACTATAAAGGGCAGCAGCTTCTTCCTGATAACAGCTGAATAAAAATAACAAACTGCGGTTGCCAACCCCCTACTCTTTCACATCCAAGCCTGTTCAGCAGTGGACTTGTGATAGGCTGTACTGTCGTGAACCACTTGACCACTTAAGTCATCGAGTTTTTTGTAATCGCCTAGGCCCGCTTTTCTTACGAGAAGCCTACTCAACCCCAACTCGCGCGGCTTAGAACGGATTATAGTGGATTTGCACCAACTGAAATAATTCCGGGTGCTCTGCTTTCGTCGCATACGTGTAGGGGCTTGAAAATGCTCACGGGTATCGCTATAGTAGGTAAAGAGAGCTCAATAGCTCAGAAGATAAGGGATCGCTGTAAATTTCACAGTACGTGAGCAACCCCGGTTCAAACCACGCCGACACCAATACAATTGGTTATTGCAATTTTTAGTATTGATTTGCCACATGCTCGGCGGTAAAGGAAAACACCGTGAGTAAATATGCATGTCTAAGAAATTCAAAAAAATTCAAAAAGACATATGAAGTTCACCAACACGCATTAAGATAGCGGGCGGAAATTGCTTTGACTCCTCTCAGAAAAAAAAACACCTGTGTGAAGTAAGAGGAAGCCCTATGTGCAGTGGTGGAGCTTATGTAGACTTAAGTTTATTGTACTTCAGGTGAAGAATTACCCGCCTCCAACAGAGCCCAAAGATTGTGATACCTTCAGTTTGCATGTAAGTATGTAAAAATGTAGGTATATTGTACGTCAGTCGGGCGGCTAATCTCTATCCGGTCATGTCGGATTGTTGTCCCATAGGACTCTATATACTTTCGCCGTATATAGAGCATACTACTTGCGCACGCATTTGTGATCAGTTATAATCTTGTCACATATATTATATCATCGTATATATAATCGTGTCTTCGTTGAGACTGGCCGCTGTAATTTAAATTCGGTCTGGAAGACTTTATTTATTTATTTATTATTATTATTTTCTTTACAATCCCTTTTTCCACTTTCACCAACATCTAATTGTAGCACTTAACTATTTGGGAATAAGCAACAAACAATAAAACAGCTCTTATTTGTAACTACTTCCTTACTCTACGAACACTTAGCAATGTGTATTCTACTGTTAAGGGAAGATCGGATCGGAGGAAAATTTTGTTTGCCCGACATTACTGTTAAGAGGCCGACATAGATTGAAGGGGTAGTACCAACTTTACTACGACATATATTTTTTTAAACTGAAGTATCTAATGTCAGTCCATGGAAATCTGAAGCGAACTTCAAAAAAGAAGACAACAAATGCATTGTCACCTCTGAGGATTAAGGTCGCAGGACTCATAGCCTGTCATTGTACTGGCACTCTGTACCATTCAGACCGGAGCACAGCAGTGCAAACATTACTTATTTCTATTACCAGTGACAGAAATAGTAAAGGTAGTCATAAGTTATTTATATACCATGTTATTTCTACGAGGAAAATTATAGCCGACGGTACTATTCCAAATCTAGATGTATAATATTTCAGGCTGAGTATTTAAAAAGACGTCTTACTAAAACTGCGTAATTTTAATGAAAACTCAATTTTCTCGACGTAGATTTCGTTACGAAACAAATCCGCTTCATGCCAGCCTCCATGTTATTTTAGTTGCTAGCATTACATACACTTGGATCGTTTTCTTTACTCACGTTCGTTAGCGGTACTCGGAACACTTTGAGCTGAAGCAATCTCTTGAGAGAAGTAAAACAAAAGTGCCACGTGTAAGGTATTTCTAAAAGAAATTAGTTAGACAAATAATTCGAGTACATAATGATTTCTTGTATTTACCTGAACAATACACATTTAAATACAACTAGTTCTTACGGATTTAATCGCGTATATTAATTTATTTTATATTCTCGACGTTTCGAGCACTTTATAGCACTCATGATCACGGGGGTACCATAGCTGCTGTAAAGTACTCGAAACGTGAGTGCCCACTAGTTTTATTTAAATTTGTATACATTTATAGATAGAGCTGTTACTTAGCGGCTGCGTAGCTTTTTGAGCAGAGTAATTGAATAAGTTGTATGTACTGAATTCGAACTTCAACCTAAGCCAACGTTCTGCAAAAGCACACAATTGGGTGTATTGAGATTGTTGCCGTGTCTCTGACACTATATTTCCTGACTTCATCATTGAATGTAACTAAGGTGTATAACATATTACCAAACAGAAAGGAATGTTTTCTTGTTGACAAAACCATTTCCAGTGCAAATAAATTACTACTAAAAGCAAGTGAATGCACTGAACGGGTGGAAGGACAAACATAATATGCATTGTTCCTCTTACGACCTCTGCGGTGCTTGCGGCGCGTGCTGTAGATAAAATAAATTTTGTACTTAGGCTAATTTTTTTTGTAATATTGAATTAACAGACGGTCTAATCGTTCACTTGACGGTGTGTGTGTGTGTGGCTACAGAAGTCTGAGGACGCGTGCAAGAAACTTCAAACCAATAAGGTTATAAATGCATTATAACCCCTGAGAACCAAGATGGAATACCTCACAGCCTACTATTATGATGGCTCTCTATATCCGTCAGACGGAAATACAGCATTGGACATAATGATGCTTTGAAGCAGAAATTTTAATGTTACATATATGTAACAGTAGAATAGAACATAATCGTATTGTGGTGGCGATGCCGTGTAGTGAGGCTGTAAGAAATTCCATTACCATATTTCGCCCCGTGGGTCTTGTAAGGATAGCTTGTAATCATACACTGCAGGATAAAGACCTACTGAAGTATCATACGCCAACTGGATAGTGTGACTTGATTAATTTATGCAGTATTCAACTCCTCACTCAATCACGTTGGGTAAGTGCAGGGCTGATGACCTCGCGCTTGTTATGCTCCCTGTAACCAGTCTGTGGGTTTTTTTTTGGGTTAGGGCGGTATTCATTTTGAAATAGACATACCACCATACAACTATGCATCTCATGTATGGTTACCAGATGACAGGAATTTTTCTGACATGTCCGGAATTTTAGCCCTCTCTTAGTAAGTTTTAAAATCATAGGGATTTATAAATCGAAAGAAAAATACAAATTGAAATATTTCTTAAAGAATTTAATTACAAAATATAATAGTCAGCATCATCATCATTACAGCGCTTCAAATGTCCACTGCTGAACATAGGCCTCCCCCAAGTAACGCCACAAAGCACGGTCCTGAGCCACCTGCATCCATCGACTTCCTGCATGTCTTACAAGGTCGTTACTCCATCTAGTGGGGGGTCGCCCTACACTACGCCTACAGATACGAGGCTGCCTCTCGAGAACCTTTTTTCCCCATTGGTTGTCATAATACTATTATGAATAATATAATGAATCATATCTCGAAAATAAATATTTTCATTCATCTGATCTAGCTCGTACTTTTTATTGCTGAATATTGCGTATAATATGTCAAGCACATTCAGGAGTTTTTTATAATTTGATATTTTTGCTGCCTACTCGTTAATGTCAGCAAACTTATTGAAAAGCTAGGGATTATGTCAGGAAAAATTATTTTTCGATCTGGTAGCACTAATCTCATGTGAATAAAGTTAAAAATTTGGATTTGGTTATAATCTCCTATATTATCCTTTTTACTTAGATGGTTCTCTAGAAGTCAACATATGTATTAATATATGTTAATGTCATAGTATTGCCACACCGTATTTCCATAGCGATAAATTATGTTACGCTGCCCGGGTGTTTGTTATTGATTGTTAAATCGGAAGATATCGCCATAGTTATATCACCTTAACGTAACATAATTATATTTATGGTAACATCTGTCATAGGGAATTGGTTATGGTATATACAAAAAGTTTAAGAAATATTTATTCTCGTCCTAGGTTAAACATAAAAATCGTAAATTATTTTAAAGATAAATTTCCCTTAATTTATTTTAAATTTTTTAAGTTGTTTGTGTTTGCTACTGAGAGAACGAGAAAATGCATTTATCTAGCAGTCTCACGTTCAGATGTTTTTTCCCCGTCAGTGCTAAGAAAGCAAATGGCAATAAATTTATTTTAACTGACTGCAGCATTTAAATGCGCTCATATTTTACCAGCTTTAAAGTGAACAAGCATTATTAGTAGCAAAGATAAAAAATGTACTGTGTGTTGGTAGCATAAGAAAATTCATCTCATTACATTTTATCTCGAGGGTGTCTCGACTATGGAAAATCTTTACAACCTATCAAAATTCACCGCTGAACACAGGCCCCCTCCCCTCATAGGTTATATGGGGGATATTGCCATAGATGCCACGCTTGGCTGGTGCGTTAGTAACCGTTGCTTTGTTTTATATTGAGTTATTAACAAGGTCATGTGCCCAAGTCTTGTTTCAGTTTTCATTTTTCGCTTCTTATGACACAGTCCTGACTGAAATTAAATACGTGTGACGGAAAATAAAAGTATAAAAATAATAGAAAAACGAAAAGCATTATTAGCTAAATTGCCTATAAATAAAGTAATAGGCTGTAACTTCAGCTTTCAATCACATGTGATTGAATGGAACATGGCCGCTTACCTTTTACGTAGGTCAAATGAAACAATCTTATTACTTACTGCTGATTCGACCCTGAGGGTGGTTTATATTAATGTGGCGTTATTTAGATTAAAGATTATCAAAAACCTTTTATTTTATAAAGACTTAGTTTTTTTCAGTGTCCTCAAGTTTTTTAGATAAAATATAGCCTGGATCACCCTTGACACTGCTCTCTGTCGGTCGTGAAGTGTTATTACAATGGACTTAGCCGTTCTGAAAGTTAGCCCAGTCAGATAGACAGATATATGTAAACGGACCTCAAACAACGAAATGCTAATTACCCCTCAGCTCAAGATAAGGCAGTTATTTTTATAAAGCAGACAGATACTTCAATTTTATTTTATTTTATTTATACTGTATAACTACCTAAGTATTACACACATCTAACGCGAAGCGGAGATGTTGGGCTTTCTATCGACTTGTCAGGGTCAACGTATATTATTCTTTATAATTATTCTTATTTATTATATACAGCAATAAATAAATAAATAAAATATAATTATTTTTACTTTAATACGGGGTATGAAATAATTCACTTCTGCTTACGGATTAGTAAGCTGAAGTGGCAATTGGCCGGCCATATATCTCGAAGAACTGACAGCCGACGAGGAAGCAAGTACAGTGGGTTTAATTAATAACGACCTCGGTTGTAACGACTTTTTGGTTATAGCGACGTCAAACTTACGTCCCTTGAATTTAAAGCATACTTTCATAGGAAATTCATTCGGTAATAGCGTCTATTTCGGTTATAGCGACTTGTTTTTATGAACCATTTATGACCGATTCCTAGAAATCCCTTGCGGATATTGCGACTGAGTCGGCAAAGGCACAAATACTCATTCGTAAAACTATTAAGCTTTCTTATCCTTTGTTTTTTCTTCAAACACAAGAAAAGGAGGATGAAGAAGAGGAAGAAGATTGCAATCTAAATAAGATTCCAACAACTAGAGATGCATTATGTGCTATAACAACGCTCAAAAAGTACTGTTTATTTGGTGAACGCCAAAATAATTTAGATGTTGAAGGAATTATAAAAATGGAATACACCTTACAGCGTCCACAAAAAATTAAACTTAAACAGTGCACTATAACACGTTTTTTCAATTACGCCCGTGTATAGCATAATTAAATAAATGATAAGTAAAGATGTAATTTCGGATATAGAGACCTCCGGATATAACGACAGCATTAAAGTGGTCCCTCCGCCGTCGTTATAACCGAAATTCAATGTATTTCCAATGGCAGCCTCGTACCGGTAGGCGACGTGTGGGGCAGCCCCCAATTGGATGGAGTGACGAACTGGTACAGACATGCAGGATGTCGATAGATGCACTTGGCTCGAGACCGTTCTTTATGGCATTCTTAGGGGGAGGCCTATGTTCAACAGTGAACTTGTGAAGGGCTGATGATGATGATGATGATGATGGCGCCAGAAATAAGAACAACGTAATGATACCACTCTCTAGTGTCCGTGCGAGTGTAATAATTGATATGTTGCTTTAAAAATCACTAACAATTATTGTATAGGTTTCTTACCTGCTCCCGTTATTCTTATGCCATTTCCAGCAATATCCTTCTGTACACGGTGCACTTTGCTTCTATGTGGATGAAGTTCTGGCAAACGTTGATGGCAGAGAATCGTTACAAAGGTTTTAAACATATATTTTAAATACTGAGATGAGGAACGACATTACCATTGTGAAAGTTTCGGCCCTGCATTTACTAAATCTAACCATAGATGTAGTGATTAATATCGGCAAAGGATGTATTTAGCTTTTGCACGGTAGTATACTCAAAACAAGTGAAAATGTGATCAAATTGTTTCCTGGCGTGTAAAAATTTTACTATAATGCATACCCATAATATTATTATCATATGACGAAAGTGTACACTGTTATTATTGTATTTTTTTCTCATAGGTTACGAAAAAGAAATCAAATAAGATGTACATTATGTTATTCGTCAAACAGACAATATAAGATGTTATTTTTAAATTAAATGTATCTTTATGATTTTCCTTACGGTCCGAAGAAAATCTTTCGCTCCAATGTCCTGTACACTCCTCGACATTTTATGATAAATCTTTTGCTGTTCTTGGAGTACGACTTTGGAACTCCTTACCCCAGTCAATCAAAAGTGCAATAATTAAATGTAATTAAGAATCAGATTAAGGAATACTATTTGTCTCTTTAACTCCTCTCTCTTCCTCCTCTTAGTTAAGGTCATTAGTCTACCTACAGTATGTTGTCAATTTTGTATTTTTATTTCTAATTTAGTGCACTCTACCCGTTAATCTTATTTTTATCAATTTTCTCTTCTGGGTTGTCTGGAAGAGATTGCTATGTAGCAATAAGACCGCCTTTTGTCATGCCCTCATTGTTTGTTCATTATTTGTTATATTTATGTTTCGTTGGTGTACAATAAATTGTATTATTAGTATTATTGTATTGTATTTTATTGTATTGCAATATTAATTTATTTAACCATCAGCAGGAATTTTCCGATGGGAGAAGTTAAGATGTACTTCCTGGTTTAATGCATCAAGCGCACGAATAAATATTTACTGTATTTAACAGCAACTTAGATTTAAAGCAAACACTTTCGAGAGTTGCTCGGGGTTTATAACGTATGAACTATTATAATACAAAAAAAAACACATTTATAATGGCTCATTCAGCTTCGCAATATTTCACCACCAACATTTTATAAATTTTTAATGAGCGACAGAATATTTTTGCGTATGTATACTACTGAAACCATCAGTTTGTGGAATCCAAGTGCGATGAATACTCTAAAAGAACTCTATCTACGTCTGGCTGTCACCGTTACTGTGAAGAGGTTTTTTCTCGCTCCATTAAGATCGCCAAGCTAAGTATTAAGCAAGTTATTCAGCGAGAAAAAGCAGCCAGCGTTCTTGGCATTATACTGCGAGAAGTAGGACTATATTATTATATATATTATATAGTATTGTTGAAATAATACTAATTTTTACGGAATTTATCGCGTATATTTAACTTTTTTACCCGACGTTTCGAGAGCTTTACAGCACCCATGGTCACGGGAAGGACTGAGATGTTCAACGTCCAGCTGTCATAGTTAACCGCGGTTACCATAGATTAAAATTTAACTTTTGTTCCGATCTACACAGTATGAACTTATGGTATCATGGAGTCTTGCAGTTGTATGCTTGGGTTGGGATTTAATTTTATTTATTATAGGATCCCAAGCAGATGGTAGCACCTAGCCATCTTCTCTATTGAAATTAGGATGTTTTTTGATTTCAATAGCCTCGCGAATCATCCTTGGAAGGAATCGGTGTTCTTTAGCGAGGATTTGTGGTCTATCAAATCTGATGTAGTGACGGGGGCGATCCTGTACATGTTCACAGACTGCAGACTTCCCGGAGCGTCGATTCTTCACATCAGCTATATGTTCTTTGACGCGGGTTTTAATTGATCTTTTAGTTTGTCCTATGTAGGAGAGACCACATTCACAATCAAGCTTGTACACTCCTGCATCTTGCAGAGGGACGTTACACTTGACTGATGGTAAAAACTGACCAATCTTCTTCGGCGGCTTGAAGTATGTTTTGATGGAAGCGCGCTTCAAGATGTAGCCAATCTTGTCAGTGACTCCTCTAACATACGGCAGTACAGCAGGTACACGCTCGACTGTGGCCGGCTTCACTCGTTCTCTGTGACGTAGGCGCGGGACCCGAAGCTTGTTGTCATGCAAAACTTGCTTGACATGTTGGAGCTCGGCAGCCAGGTGTTTACTGTCACAGATCCCTCGTGCTCTCTGAAAAAAAGATTTACCCACGGTAGCTAACTGTGAAGGATGGTGGTGAGAATCACCGTTTAAATATCTATCTGTATGGGTCTTTTTTCTATACACAGTATGGCTCAAGGTGTTATCAGGATTCCGAATTACTAACACATCTAGAAAAGCTAAGGAATTGTTTGCCTCTAACTCCATTGTGAACTGACTTTTAGTATTTATAGAGTTAAGATGGTCTAAAAATGCAGTTACTTTATCTAAAGGTAGAATTGTGAAAGTGTCGTCTACGTACCGCTTGTAGAATCTTGGATTTATGGGAGAAGTAAGCAGGGCTTTCTCCTCAAAGTCTTCCATGAATATGTCGGCGACAATGGGAGATACAGGTGAGCCCATCGCCACACCATCTACTTGCTTGTAGAACTCCTCCTTCCACAATAGGTAGCCAGATGTAAGGCAGTGTCTGAGTAATACTGCATATTCTACGGGCATGTTGTTTTCTTCCAGCCTTCTAGTTACAATTGAGATGCAGTCTTCAACAGGTAAGCATGTAAACAATGACTGCACATCAAAACTGACCATAGTTTCATTGTCTGCCAGACGTAGGTCTTTAATCTCGCTGACAAAATGGTAGGAATCCTTTATGTGTGTATAGATTTATCAAGTCCGCGTGGAGTGGTAAACACGATAAGTTTGAAAAATCGATTGTTTAATTCAATCTATTTTTTATCTCTGTATCTATCATGTGGGAAGCCATGGAATGGAACTAAATGGTTATTTAATTTTGTTTTGTTTAGTTATAATAAACTTTTTCAGCTGATAAATTTCGAAATTTTTGGTGTATTAATTACAATTTGACTCACTCCGGGCTCAGCCGCCACCGTGAGTAGGTTACTGTATCGTTTGTTTACAGCGGCTCGTGATAAAAAATATCGATCGCTGAAGAAAAACAAAATATTTCATAAACCGAAAAATATTATTATTATTTTTATAACCACAGATATTCATTACAATACATTGTTTCGCTAAAAGTACGTAGAATTTATATATAAATATACTTAAACGTCTTGGATTTTATGGAATGACCTGAAGGTATACTTCGGTATCTGCTACTGGAACTCCTCGAAGAGTAGAAAAAGATGTGCTAAGTTTGGCTTCGTTTTGTTAGCTATGATTAGATTTTACCTCCGGACTCGATACTCGATGATCTGAAGGTGTACTTTGGTGAATGCTAAATTACAATACTGGTTATGAATAGAAAAAAAAAACTTTTTTAAAACGAAATAAAGTTGATGAGAAAAAAATTATTAACGATACATGTAAAAAAGACTAGTTTTTACGATATGCATCAAATACCTAAAAATTTTTAATCCTTTTAAGATAATTCTGTCAAAAGTTTTTTCAATTAACAATATTAAAAAAATTGAATCTCAATAATAATAACAATGGAAATATAAAAAAATATTTTCTATTGTTGATTGAGAATTTTTTTTCTACATTATTTCACGATTTTGACGACGTTTGACGTAAAATTAGAAGTAATAGTAATAAGACAAGTATATTTAAAATACTTTAAAAAATTGACGTTAAACGTGAACGCTTAAGGTATTCTGCACATTTGGATTTACCCAAAGTTTTTTTTTAAATATCTTGGTTTATATAAAATAAGTTTGTAAGCAAAATTATTCTAATTATTAGCCTATTTTTACATTAGTCTGGAGATAGTAATTCATTTTAATATTACGGACATGTATAAAATATTCACACCTGGGCCATATTATCATTACCCTTTAAGATTTCACTGTTGTATACAGGCATTTCCTGTTTTAGAGAGAATTGGCCCTAATCATCGCTCTTGGCAAGCAAATATATAAAATACTAGCTGTTTCCTGCGACTTCGTTCGCGTGAAATTTATTACGATTGAATTCCATGGATTTGAACTTTTTGCGAAAATATAAAAAATAAGACTAAAAAATAAGACTTTTACTATACTTAAAATAAAAATAAGACTTTTACTCCTTATAACATCGGCTATCTGCCAGTGAAAGTCCTGACAAAATTGATTCAGCCATTTTGGCCTTTAGCCGGAACAAACAGAAAACAGGCACAAACATTTTAAAAATTGTTTTTAAATATATTTTATACAGCTTTCACCCGCTTATATCACGTGTCTGCGCCTTGCGACATACCATGACACCTCGAACATTTAGTTTAATCATTTTAGCTAAAAAATTGGCAAAATTAATGTAGTGCTTTTATCCATCGGCATATGTACGTTATACAGCAAAGTTAAATTTTATCCACTCTCTCTCCCGCTCCCGGATGAACGTCCCAGGAAGTGCCCCAAAACGCGGTTTTTTTTTCAGTTTTAAAGATAACTGTACACGGTACATGAAAAGTGTTACGAAATGATCCTTGATTAATTTTCTATCAACCTTTTATACATACGAAAGCGATGTCGTTTATAGTTTTTGTGCAATCTGCTACAAAATATGAAAATTTCTTATCTTTAATCGATTGTTTTTACTCAATTTAGGTTTATTAAAATTTCCAACTTTCCCGCCAAAATATGTATGAATAAAGAAAGAATATAATGCTCTTTAAAAAAAGGTACAAATTATTTCTTAACTCTTTCAGTATGATAAAACTATTTATTTGAATAAGAATTAATACTACGATACGACTTTAACCGACTTTTGTTTCGACTGGTGATCTAATTAAATTTTAGAACACAAAAGCTACTATTGTGACTTGATAGTTAGATATATTCCTTACGCGGACTTTTTTGCGGGTAATAAAGAATACTTTAATCGTGTAGCATATAATTTTTATGTATCATCAAGTTTTCTCAGCGCACGCCAAATAATGACTTTTATAGGCAAAGTTTTGCTACTTTGGGTTACAATTTCCTTAAAGATCTCCAATTTTTTTAAAATAAATTATAGCCTATTTTACTTTGTGAAATTTAGCATTCTATTGTATTTTTTTAAATATATTAGTAGTAATTATGTTTTTTTTAATATATTATATATCATATTTTTTAAAATATATTATAGTTAAAGTAAACAACTGTGTGTTTTTATCTCTGGCATCCCCATAGTTTTGGTTTTAGAGGATGGCAAAATTTAAGGTTGTTCATGGGCTGCGGTGTCTTTTAACACCAGGTGAACCGTATGCTCGTGTGCCCCCTCTTCTATAAAAAAGGTCATATTACCCCCTCGTACATTATTGTCATATAGACTTATTTTATTCTTTTTAATTTTCATAGTCACTTTTTACTTCGTATAAAACTTAATTTTTTATTACTTTGGGTAGACTAAGCAATATCTCAAGCTTAAGGTATCAAATAGAATTTCATCTAGTTACAATTTTTAAAAGGACAACAAGTTAGGCGTAGGCTAATGAAAATAAAACATTTAAATCTGTCCAGTCGTCTATATTTAAAAATATACGCGTCGATTATATGACCTTTTTTATTCTGTTAAAAATTAAAAAAAATTAAAATGGTTTTTAAATTATATTTAATAGCTTTACAAGGTTAATGTTCATCCTTATTTTATTCCCTTTATAAAATGAAAGTTAGCTTTGGCTTTTTGTAAAAATTATATCTTATTACTTTAATTAACCTTCATTAAGTAAATTAATTCACGTGTCTGTTTACTGCTGAGGAGCGAATAATTGCGTGACTTGTTTAAAATTGGCTATAATATGTTTTATATTTATATTTAAGGCTTCTGCAAATTATACGAGGTACTATGAAGATACTATTGATTAATCAGTCAATCCATAAATAGCTGAGTCAATATGAATAATATAGGTATAGGCATCAAAGTAAAAGTGTCTATTGTTTTGAAAGGTGACAGTCACTGTCTAGCATCTGATTTGTTAAGGGTCGTATTGCGGGGTGAAGGGTACTGAGTTTTATTTATCTACAGCCTGAGAGCCACTTCATCTTAATCCACAAAGGTGACAACGCCTGCGTAATATTTGTTTGAAGTTGGTTGCCGGTGGTTACCGTTTCTTAAACATATACATATATAGATAGCACAAAACATTTGCATAAGAGTAAGATATGATAAAAGCTTACAATTACGATACTAGCCTTCTCGTTGTTTTAAGTATGGCAATATGTTACGGGTGTTCTTGTGCGGTGGCGATCACTTACCTTCCGGTTGCATCCTCATTTGCCCTTCTTATATATAAAAAAAGTTAATTAAAATACTTTCAAATATTACTCGTTGGTGATATAAGTTCCAGCAATATTATTCGTTTGAATTATAAAAAAAACCGTTTACACAAATAAAACTATAACTTTTTTATTTATTAACTGTATTATAGAATACGAATGCCAAGCTTCTTTTTATAGAATAATGGTGACAAACGAGACACAGTCCACCTGATGGTAAGTGTATGCTGTGGCTCATACACATCTACATTTATCCTCGATTAACAATCAAAACGCAGTTGTGTTGTCACCCCTGAGTACTGAGATGGAATGCCTCGTTTCCAGTAAAAAGGGTCTCCGGATCTCTACACTCATGTTACGAAACACAGCAGTATTAAGCTACTATTTTACGTTGGTATTCTGTGAGAGCGTGGTCCTTCCCCGGCCAAGCCAACCCATTTGTGCTACAACCATAATATAGCTGCAGTGTAGCTCTACCACTTACAAAAAATCCTTGCTATTTGTGCCAGGATTTATTACTTTTAGTAAACAGATTGAGTTAATCACATATGAGATGACATCGTCCTTAATGTTTATTGCCGACAGTATTATTTAGAAAAAATGTCAATCATTGAATTGGATATGGTAAACTGCATGTAAAATGAAAAAGAAATATATCCACAGAGTATGATGTATGAAAGAGTAACTCCTACGTATTAAATATATAGATGTAGACTAGATGCCAATAAATAGATAGATTTTATAAGCATCTTCTTTGATATGAGACGTCAGTGTTGTTTGCCTTTTGGCTTTTTTATACAGAAGGGGGGGGGTTATACACATGGGAGAGCTAGTTACTTACCATCAGGTGCATGGCTCACCTGATGGTAATTGACTACCCCTCCCATGAACAACCGTAATAACAGATGATTTGCAAGTGCCATGCCGGCCTCTTAAAATAGGGTATGGTTTTTCCGGCTTCATCTGACTTGGGCCTTGCAGGTCGCCACTTTTAGGATAAAATATTGTTTTCCTTATATAGACTACGAGCATATATAGAGCTGTGGTAGCTCAGATGGTTAGCGCTCGCTCTAAAGTCACATTACGTGAGCAACCCGGGTTCGATCCCCGCCGGTAGCAATTAAATTGTTAATTGCAATTTTGAGTGCTGATTTACCAAGTGCTCGGCGGTGAAAGAAAACATTATGAGGAACCCTGCATGTCTGAGAAATAAAAAAATATTTCGAAGACATGTAAAGTTCGCCAACACGCATTGCCCCAATGCGCTGTAACTTTAACTTTTTTATATAGACTATAGACTGACTGCCTCGTTGGTCTAGTGGTTGTAGTAGTGCGACTGCTGATCATGAGGAATACCGGGTAGGGCCAAAAAATCAATTATTGAGTTTTTCGGTCAAGAAATTCTTAGTAGCTAGTAGCTATTCTCAGTAGCAAGAAATTCGCGATGGACTTTTTAACTACCTAACCGATTTTAATCAAATTTGCAAACCGTGTACAGTTCAGTAACTTGAGAGATAGGATAGTTTTTTGTCCGTGAGTGACCCACAAATTTTTTTTGCGAATTGAAGGATTTTTAATAGGACATGAGAAAGAGTCGCCGAAAAGAGCAGAAAAACGGCTGCCTGGCAAGCTAGTATATGTATAGTACATATATATATATATATATATATATATATATATATGTATATATATATGTTATATATATGTATATATATACATATATATACACATATATAATACATTAAAAAATGTTAAAGATACATTCTGTCAATGGTAAATTATCAAGTGAAATTGCGATTTACATTAATGCTGGCGGCGACTGAACACAAGTTGCTCGCATTCTATGAAGTTTACGACGAGCCTCTAAGCAATCACGAAACGACAATACATGTAACTGACAATACTGTATGTTACATAAATTGGCTCGGAGTATATGATAACAATACTGGTAACTGTTAGTTAGTTATTGAAGTTAAGCTGTAATTTAACTGTTTACTAGATTACTTTAGACTATACATTTATAACAATAGACTGACACCATTAATTTTTGAGCCACCATTTACTTAAAGTAAACCAAGAATTGAGAAAAAAAGTACAAGTTTTAATAAAGAGAAAAACATTCATCTAGCAAAATAAGAAATGGAAAGACGACCTGGACGCTATCTAATAAAAGTTTCAATTCACGATTGGTCATCATCATTATAGGCCTCCCGCAAGAAATTCCATAAAGCAGGGTGTTCGTCTACTTCCTGCAATTCTTACCAGTTCGTCACTCTATCTAGCGAAAGACCGCCCTACGCTTCGCTTACCGGTACGAGGTTACCACTCGAGAACCTTTCTTCCCCATCAGTTGTCGGTTCTTCGAGCTGTATGGCTGGTACATTGCCACTTTAGCTTACAAATCCGTTGGGTTATGTCAATTTCTCTAGTTGTACTGCGGCCATCCTCATTTCTAAGTCTATCACGCAAAAATCCCAAGCATAGCCCACTCTATAGCTCGTTGAGTGCTTTTAAGCTTCATCATACGGCCAGCAATAAAAGACAACGTCCCAGATCTGTATTTCATCAATGGCAACATACACTGGTTGTAATCTACTTTTCAAGTTCTGTGGTGTACCTGACTAAAAGATGTATCGTTATCTACCGAACGCTGCGCAGTCATGTTGAAGCCGTCGATTGACCTCTTTGTCGAAGTTGGACTTACCTAATCGAACTATTTGTCCTAGATTAACATACTCGTCGACATCTTTCAGCATAGTGCTCATGGAGTAAGTGTGACATGATTGTTACACATGACCTTTGTTTTTTCCATGTTTATTTCTGTTCGTAAATTATATTCCCGGAAAAACAGGGTTCCAAAACGCAGAATCGTAGTTAAAAGCTTACATTATTTTAGACTTATAATACAATTATGATATGTGAGTTAGCGATTATGAATTATTGTTAAACTATACATATTTGTTGTCGAAAATGACAGGCGTTTTTTATAATTTTAAAAGTTTAAAGGTTTTTAAAGTAAGACATCATATATCGATGTATGCAGGTAGCTCAGAAGCATATATTGATGATAGTCTTCTAGACACCGCACACTGCGGACTTCCTATCACGAGCAGTCGGCCAATCGTTTGCGAAAAAAATGTAGTTAGTAAGCAGCTCTTGAAGAGAGTAGTAGTGTCATGAAACCTAAAATATTGTCCAGAAATGTTATTATTACTACTTGTTATTAAGGAAAGGGATCAATAAAAGAAACATCAAGAAGAGAGATTATTTATTACAAGAAAAATCTTACACGGTGCATTCCAAATCACTGAATTACCCAAAAAATGTTTTTCAAGTCGGCCGATTAAATAACTGGCGTGTATGCGCTCATCGCAGAGCGCCATACTGATTTAGCAATTGGCCGATACTTGACCAACAGTTTAGTTTAAAGGTAATCGTGCAGCTCATCAAACTAATTTATCGACCAATAACCAATCGTTATTATTTGCGCACTTGCATACATCTTAATCATCATCATCATCATTACAGCCCTTCACAAGTCCATTGCTGAACATAGGCCTCCCCCAAGTAACGCCACAAAGCACGGTCCTGATGGTCACCTGCATCCATCGACTTCCTGCATGTCTTACCAGGTCGTCACTCTATCTAGTGGGGGGTCACCCTACACTACGCCTACCGGTACAAGGCTGCCACTCGAGAACCTTTCTTCCCCATCGGTTATCGGTTCTTCGAGCTATATGGCCGGCCCATTGCCACTTCAACTTACTAATCCGTTGCGCTACGTCGGTCACACTGGTTTTACTGCGGATATCCTCATTTCTGAGTCTATCACGCAGAGAAACTCCGAGCATAGCCCTCTCCATAGCTTGCTGAGCGACCTTAAGCGTCCTCATACGGCCAGCAGTGAAGGACCACGTCTCTGCTCCGTAAGTCATCACTGGCAACATGCACTGGTTGTACACTTTAGTTTTCAGAGATTGAGGTATACCTGACGAGAAGATGTGTCGTAATTTCCCGAACGCTGCCCAGCCGAGTTGAATCCGTCGATTGACCTCTCGGTCGAAGTTGGACTTACCTAGTCGGACTATTTGTCCCAGGTAAACGTACTCGTCAACAACTTCGAGCATAGTGCTCCCAACAACTACCGGCATGGGTGTGACATGGACATTGAACATGATCTTTGTTTTGTCCATGTTCATCTTAAGACCTATCCGTTGGGAGACACCATTGAGGTCATTGAGCATAGTGCTAAGGTCCTCCAGCGATTCTGCCATAAGGACTATGTCGTCGGCAAATCGAAGGTGAGTGATGTACTCGCCATTGATGTTAATACCGTATCCTTTCCAGTCCAGTAGCTTGAAAACGTCTTCCAACGCAGCGGTGAAGAGTTTCGGGGATGTAACGTCACCCTGTCTTACACCTCTCTGCAGTTGGATAGGTTTCGAACTCTGGTTCTGTACTCGGATAGCCATCGTAGCCCTACTGTACAAACACTTCAGCACTTCGATATACCGACAGGTATATCGAAGTGCTGAAGTGTTTGTACAGTTGATCAGGTTTCTTAATTGGTATTAAAATATACCGACATCTTAATACCAATTAAGAAACCTGATCAACTCTCCCCCGCTAGAAAATTTGCAGTGTGAGGTGTCTTTTAGGGGTAGCCTAGTGGATTTATGATGAACTCATTACAACTGTAATGATGATGATTATTGCGATCAATAACATAATACTATAAATATTATGTTTGTACTTAATTGATATTATTACTCTGAATTTAAAACTAAAAACTGACACAAAGTTCTTTTTGTCGCAAGTGTATAATGCACAATGCACATGCTATATGGATTGATACTGTCATAGGCTATCATTGTAGTGTCCCACCCTGCTTCCATTGTAAAAGCTCCTTGATGTAAAATACTTGATACAATAGCGGGTCTCGAGCAGTTAGAACAAAAAATTCTTTACATTTTGTGAGTATAATGATTGATTTTGAATTTAGATGAAATAATAATAATTTGTAGATGAGGATTTATACCGAAATATATCGGAAGCCATACATTCTTCCTGATATTTCGCATTACGCTTCTTATGACACCAACGGAACAACACGGTGTGATGGAATATTTTACGCAGCTAGGAGATGGCAAACGCATTATCGTTCTTTCCATATCCTTATCCATTGATAATACCTATAATAGTTTCCCTAGTGCATTTCTATGTTTCGAAGCTTTTTTGTCATGAAATTATACCTATAAACATATCTAGATACTATTTGAGCTTGAATGATAGTGTGATTGATAAAATTAAAATTAGACTCGAAGTAAATCTTTAAACCAAATAAATTATTGACTTCCTCGGCTTTCAAACAATCGAAGAAAAATATTCTGTGCGAACAAAGTCAAAAAATTGTGTAAATTGAAAACCTAATTTTAAGAATATTTAGGTATTCTCAAAATGAGAAGATATTGTTGTAAGAAAGAAATAAAAAAAAAACATTTTTAAAAACAAGCTTTTATTGAAAAGCTCTCTAAAAAGAAGAAAATAAAATTTTACATTAAATCAAACCCATCAATTTAGTACATAACACAATTTATATAATATAAAAAGCTTGTGTAAACCGTGTAGTGGGCGGTGTAAGAATATCCACTACCCCATATCCTTCCGCGGGTATCGCAAGAAGCGACAGAGGGAAATTGAAACAAGTGATGGGCGCTAGCCAAGCGTGTCAAGTATGGCAATATCCCCCTATGAGGCAATCTATGGGGGAGGCCTATGTTCAGCAGTTGACTTTTATAGGCTGTGATAATGCCGAAAAATCTTGTCGCAAGTTACTTATGTCAATATTAAGTTACATATTATGTCAATATCAAGTAACATAGCATGTCAATACAGTGCAACCTCGATATAACAAATCGGAAGGGAACAAGTTAATATTCGTTATATCAAGTAATCGTTGAACTGAAGTTTGTTAGTTGAGGTTAGGTTGGTCTAAAATTTGTTATAAAGAGGTAAAAAAATAGTTTTATTTACAACATTTACTAATAAACTTTATATAAAGGTTTTGTGTTGATAAAATTCGTTAATTAAAGGTCTTTACACTTTCTTGATAGTTGTAAATTCGTTATAAAGAGGTTGTTCGCAAGAAACGTTCGCAATGTAAAGGTATATTTTATATTGAATCTTATGGACAGTTCATGGGGAACACGAAAAATTTGTTAAATCGAGGAAGTCGTTATATTGAGGTACGTTATATTAAGGTTGCACTGTATCAAGTTATATCCTTGTTTCCGTAGACAGTTAAATCGCGCGACGCGCATGTATTATATAACTTGTATAATGTAATAAATTTATGGGTTTGATTTAATTTAAGTTTATTTTTTTTAGGGCCTTTCAATAAAAGCGTGTTTATAAAAATGTTTTTTTTGGTTTTAGTTTATTTTTATTTTTATTTAGATGTTGCTGGACATGTTTTTAAGTCTGTTTATTTAATTTAATGCGTCATTCTTGGTTTTTGATCGCCATCTTGGATCCATCATATTGAATTTCTTTTATGGCCAGCATTTGTCCCTTGTCGGTCCCTACAACATTTGCTCGAGCACCACCAAACTATGCCTAGCCTTTGTCGTGTTATAACACTTTAAAATTGGTATGGCAGCCATCTTCATTTACACCATTTTAATTTTTTTACCACCGCTAGAATTTGCCAGGATGAAGGCCGACATTAATTAAGACGCGATCGCGCTAAGCCTTACTGTTTAGTTGAGCAGTAGTACACCATCCCCTCGAAGATATGAATGTGGACGTCATTTTATTTTTATTCTTCTCAGCGAATTCATTCATTTCATATCCATATCTCACAGGTGCATTAAAAAACATAATCTGCTATTTTTGAAAATTGCAGTTTTTGGTTGCCCACCATATTAGATTTAGAGTGACATAATTTTATTTTCTCATTTTTCTCAACAAACCCATTCATTTCATACCCATATCATGGCAGTCTATAGAAAATAACCAGACCGCCATCTTAAGCCGTCCGCCATATTAGATTTAGTATGACGTCACTTAGGTAACCATGCATTGTCATCCAAATGAATCACATATGCAAAATTTCAGCTCAATCGATTGACGATAAATCCTTTGATATTCTGTTGCAAAATTTGACACTAACAAACAAACATTGCAAGTTAAATAAAAGCTTTTTAAAAAGACATTAACCAGTAAAGCATTAAGATTTTATTGTGGCTTTCAGATATTTAGGTACATATTTTTATAGGATAAGGATGACAAACAAGCATACAGTTCACTTGATGGTAAATTGTTGCTGTGGCCCATAGACATCTACATCTATCCTCGATTACGAATCAAAATGTAGATGCGTTGTCACCCCTGAGGACTAAGATGGAATGTCTCGTTTCCAGTAATAAGGGTCTCCGGTTCTTTACACTCAACATATCTATCACAGCAGCATTAAGATAATATTTATTTTGCGCTAGTATTCTGTGAGAGATAATGGTTATACTATCTCTACACTCCACTATTAAATTCAAACACTCGAAAAACAATATTTCTACAGTGGCAGTCTGGTGAAAATATAAAACTTTTAAGAGGATAGAGTAAGTCAGCTCAAATTCTAATTTCGCCCCCACTTCCCCGCGCGTCGTATGCTATGTACCGATATGTTTGTAATCACTAATACTGTAAGTAGAAAGGTCGTTAGACACTTATTTCATTAGGTTTATCATATTTATGCCTGTTTCTTAACGCCAAGCCAGGCGTATTATTTTTATCACGGTTATTTCCCATTTTAATTTTACGTCGTACTGTTGCGTAATGTATATTCTGATCGTAAGCGACACAACTTCTCCCTTCAAAAGCCTAAGCGATACTAACGGTGCGACAGGAATCAAGCTCAAGACGCCGATAGTTTAGGTAATTTCTTTTTACAGTGAAAATAATGGTATTTTAAAAAAAGTAAATAACATAAGCACTGCTTTATAGTTTGTTCAGTTAGTATGCAAAGTTTCATGATCTTATTTAAAGTATTTTATGAATAACAGCGGTTTATTGTTTATTTTGGAGGTAACTTTGGATTTTTTTTCTATCGAGAAAATTTTACGAAATCGTGTTTTCGTCTAACATAATCATTAACATTAATCCTCAACTTTACCATATATTTATTTCAAAATTAATGCTGCAATATTTTCGGCATAACGAAGGATCTTGCTAAGCCATTTGACATTATATTTCCCCTTAATAAAAGTTCCGAAACTTCTTTTCATTCGTTATACTTTAAAGATTTTTTTATAGTATATGGGTGACAAACGAGCAGCCCATCTGATGCTAAGTGGTCCGAATCGACAAAGGTTACAATGAAAAATTTCGATGACACTGTTGTAGATAGCGTTGTGTATTAATCACGCATTATCAGCCTCGAGTAGTAATTGTCATACATTAAATCTAAAACTGCATGGGATAGTACATCGAAGCATTTTAGTCTCAATTTTTGTTATGAGATTAATGCAATGGATCGGACCCAGGATTCAGCAGATAGGTAAAATGATATTTAAGACACTTCCAAAAGGCGGTGTCATTGCATCGGTACCTCCGTTAAAGGCAACCGAAATAATTGTTATAACTATGAGACACCAAGAGAAATCAGTATTTGTGCTGTTGAGATTTTTATATAGTTTTAAGGGGCATTTTATGCAAATAACGACAGTACACACTCCATATCATAATAAATGCATTCTGTGGCCCATAGGCATTTATCTACTACTAGGATTTGCATTTGGATTTTCCAAATGCATTTTAAGAAAATTGAGTGCCAAACAAACAAACAGTTCATTTGATTGTGAGCAGCTACAACATTACATAGACATCTGCAGACCACTTCTTGGATGTAATGCCACCCCTGAGGACCGGTTGAATGAGGTCATCCACCACTTTTTCTGCCACCAGGGCGGCGCCACTTAAAATTATTTGATATTTGACAGATTTCATAGTGAGGAAGTTAATTGTTTCGAAAAATGTAAAGGTTAATGTTTATTTCTGTACTATTAGTTATCTTATCTTTTTCTTTATCCTATCTCTCAAGTTGGCCCAACTTAAGAGATAGGATAGTTTTTTTGCGAATCAGTAAACCCCTTTTTTATTTGCGAATTTAAGGATTTTTAATGGGACTTGACAAAAGGTCGTCGAAAAGGGCAGAACAACGTCGGCCTGGCAAGCTTGTATTTTATCTTAATTAGATTAATAATAAATAAACCAAACCACAGATGTTCATAAAAATAGAAAAATTTAAATAAAATTTAAAAAGCAAACCACTGAGGCATTGCTTTGTGTATTAATTTTTTTTACCACAGCTAGAAACTGATAAACTTTTATTTAAAACTAAATTTTCAATGAAATTACATTATATAACAAAAAACTTCACAAACGTCGGCTAGTGACATCTGGTGACCAAAAAATTATAAGCCCTCATCAACTCACAGCCTGTAATTATACTGGCTTCTATCCAAATCAAAACACAGCAATGCAAGCAGTGCTCTTTAGTGACATGAATTGCTAATAGCTTGGTATCTACCCGGACGGACTTCTAGGCAGAAAAATCCCACCACCTAGTAAGTAAAATGCGTAGCATTCACAGGGTTACAGAGGGAACATCTCGTTACCAGTTTATTTTATAGGATAGGGTGACAAACGAGCATACAGTCCACCTGATTGTAAGTGGTTGCTGCGGCCCATAGACATCTCCATATATCCTCGGTTACGAATCAAAATGCAGATGCATTGTCACCCATAAGGACTAAGATAGAATGCCTCGTTTCCAGTAAAAAGGGTCTCCGGTTCTCTACACTCACCATAAGAAACACAGCAGCATTAAGCTACTATTTTACGCTGGTATTCTGTGAGAGCGTGGTCCTTTCTGATACCGCAATTTCACGTTAGTATTTTATGAGCGTAGTCCTTTTCTCGTCTCTTCACGATTAGATTTGTTGCCTTAATTACTATACCTATACTAATTATTTATTTTCTTTTGTTTCAGATTTCATGCAAGACGAACGATCCAAATTAGCAGTAAACTAATTACGTTTAGTATATTTCGTGTAAGGTACTATTAAGCAATGCCCATTCCGTTCTAAAAGTTTCTAAACGTTTAAAGCTATTTGAAAATTGTATTTTAAATTTTTGTCTATATAGTTCTTCTATAAAAAGCTAGGGAAAATTTCGCGTGTGTTTTATAACAATAGAAAAACGAGGACGACAACAAAACAACGATGGCTAGGCCTGAAGTTGTGCGATGAACCGACTTATGAAGACGAGGGAATGGACGAACCTAGCGTCACGAAGCGGCCCTCTGTGCTAACCATAGACAGGGCCGCATTTCTTCTACTGAGAGTCAAACGAGCGTTTAAGAAGAAGAGACAACAAAGGAAAGAAAAACAGTAAGTACAAACTGGTAATTTAGTAGTGTTGAACATGGCGTGGTGTGAAGCCTGTCCAAATCCACCCTAAGACAAATTCATTTGAATTGTGAGGCCGAATATTTAACGATTTTTAAGGAATACGGGTAACAAACGAGCACACAGTTGACTTGATGGTAAGTGAATACTGTGGTCCAATGATATCTACCTCTACCCTCGAGTAGGAATCAAAATTTAGATACGTTTTCACCCCTGAGGACTAAGATTGAATGCCCCTTATCCAGTAATAAGGGTCTCCGGTTACCTACACTTACCATACGAAATAGCAGTATTGATTTTACGCTGGTATTCTATGCGAGCGTGGTCATTCCCCGGCCGAGGTGACCCATTTGTGCTACAACCATAATACAACTGCAATATGGCTCTGTCACGTATAATGAGATTGGCAACCCTATGTTTAATCCACATATATACATGTTGGCAAACTTTTCGTGTGTTTAAAATGTAGTTTTAATTTCCTTAATTAAAAAAAGCTACCTCGCAATGTTTTCCTTTATCGCCGGGCACTTGGTGTCGGCACTTAAAATTGCGATTTGCAATATCAACACTGACAGTGGTAATGGAACTTGAGATGTTCGAGTAACTCATATATATATGTTGGCAAACTTTTCGTGTGTTTAAAATGTAGTTTTAATTTCCTTAATTAAAAAATGCTACCTCGCAATGTTTTCCTTTATCGCCGGGCACTTGGTGTCGGCACTTAATATTGCGATTTGCAATATCAACACTGACAGTGGTAATGGAACTTGAGATGTTCGAGTAATATGCCTGCGACTTAAGAAATTTATAACGAATTCCCAGCCTTTGAACTATCACAGCCCACCTTAAGCTATCAATCAAATTCTTTCATTATCATACTTTTTGCCTGTTAAATATATAAAAATCTTCCTCAATCTTGGAGTAAACCAAAGAACGTGCACGTTTATCCATTTTGTTTATACATAAAAAATAACAAGCCTTAATATTTTTAGTAGACATCTTGGTGACTATGGTATTGCCTGAACGTTAACCTTTCTTGTTTCGAGACATTTTGGAGATAAGAATGATTGGTATTTGCCTCACGTAACGTAGTAATGTAATCTTTAGCCTGCCGTACTGTTCTTTTAAGTTCTAAACGTTTCAATCCGCGACACTTCCCTCTTCCCTTTCAAAATAATGTTTCAGTTATTTTTTGGATGGCCTATAAATACGAAACACTTTAATATTAAAACATTAAATTTCTTTACTTGATCGCTTTTTATAATTTAATGGCCAAGATAATATGCCAGTTTTATATCGTTTTTTATTAATACTAGTAATGCTGACTACTGCGAATAATGTTAAATACATTACTAATATTCCCTTTAACCATTTGCATAGATCAGACAAAAAATTAATATCAAAAACTGAAGGTAGCCAGGCTAACTATGGCATCGGGACGTCAAACATACTAGTCCCGCCCACCCCCGAGACCATGGGTGCTGTAAAGCACCCGAAACTTTTTTATCAGTAATGTTACATAAAAATTATTCAAATTTGTTAAAAACCTTAAAATTGGTGCTATAGCATAATAAACACTATGAAATTTGTTAATGTTATGTTATGTTTTAAGAAATCAATTTACTTTAGCAATTAGTATAATCTACAATTTTTTGGTACAATAGTGGGTTTATTTATTCACACTGAATCGGGCTTTTTGGTAGAAATATAAACCATATTAGTTTCCGAATCAGGAAGTTTTTCTTTTTCTTCTAGTTTGTTTTTGCCTAAGTCCTTCTTTACTGAAGATTTATTTGAAAGTGCTGGTGTTAAATTAACAACTTTGATATCTCCTTTTATCTCATCTCCAACTGCATGTATGTCTGGTTTCTTTTTTAAAAATAATTCAGTATCCTTAGTTGTTAAAGTTTTCTTTTCCGGTAGCAAGTATATGTCAATTGTCTTTGATTTTATCGGTTCTGAGGGTAGAACCGGTCTTCGCGGAAAAATATTTTTCAGAATGTTCATTAATGACGGCAATAATAAATGATTTGCCTGAATAGGATTTGAAATCATTTGGTTTTGCTTTGGAGAAAATTCAAGGAAAACTCCATCCTCTTGAATATTTTCGTGAGAATCACAACACAATGTGGATGATATGAGGTCTTTGTTAAAGGAGAATAGGTCGTTGCTCATCAAAATTTTGTTGAGTATTTCTGAAGGATGGGTCACAAAAGGATCCTTCATGCCCCGAAGACTCGAGCAAGGGCAAGGTTCTTCCTCTGGGGAATCATGTTGTGAAGAGAAAAATGAACTAGATGGATGTAAGGATGAATCTTTCTTGGTTGACAAAGCTGAAAATGTAAAATTGTCTATGTAATATTAATACCTTTAATTTATTAAAGGTTATCGATTAATTTCCCAAAATAACATTACAAGTTACGTATTGAAGTATAGATGATACAAATTAAATAGTTAATATTATTAAAGAAATAATTATGGGTTTGATCATAGAATAGTATAATACATAAATAATATAGTATTCTATAGGTTTGATAATAAATTTTCAAAATACCTAATTAATTTAGGTGTGATGTGACAGAAAAATGTGTTTTTTTTGCATTCACATTTTAGTAAACGACTAATAAGATTAATTATTTAAATTAAAAACTAGTAATTAGATTTTAACTGCAGGTAATGCCAGTCGAAAATAAATTATGTTATAAAATATTAAGTTTTCATTACAAGATGGTATTTTAAGTAAAACTATAAAATGAGTATATTATTTAATCATGTCCCATGACAAATAACTTACCTCTTTGTTTATCGTTCATATAAAATGAAACATCAATTTTACCGAAATTGACAAGCGAATGACTTATAACTGGCACTGGCTTGGTCGGTCTAGTGTCCCGGCATATTACTCCTGTCAAGGACCCTATTAGTATTGTGAGTTTCAGCAGCATTACCTAAATTCAAATGTATTATTAGTATAGTTAGAAGAAACAAAAACTATATTCAAATGTAATCCAATTAAGAAAAAAAAGGGCTCAATATTTACGAAGCACAAATCGTTTGATGACACAAGCAATAAGAATAAACGGTCGATTGAAATTCAGCACAAATCAAATCACCCTGTTTCACAACTTCAATTTAGCGGTTTATGGGATTTGGATTTTACAGCCGGATTTCGTAATTGCAAAAACCCACGGAAAACGATTTTGAACATTATCGTAACATATATTTCGAACAATTTAAATGCCTGCCTATACGGCTGTTTATTTGTTTACATATTTTATATTATTTTATTTTATCGCATCATTATTACATCTCGTATCTTATAATAGTTTTCGTACGTAAATTAACCTTTTACGATAACGTAATAAAAATAAATATGTGGGGCTAAGCAATAAAATATTGCAGATGGTACTAACGATATCAAGTGATCGTTTAAGAATCAAAGATAAATTCAAAATTACTCTTTTAGTAGATCATTGACTCGCACGAATCCAAAATTCAAAAATGTTTTCTGCAACTGTAGCCTTTAAATATGTTGTAACATTTTTATTGAAACGATTATAATGTCCATAAATTTACTTTTAAAACTAATAACACATTTTTTAATTCGATGCAATGACAAAACTTATAAAGCCCCATTTCATGTTGCAGTTACAAAAAAGTCTAATATTTGATTTATAAAAAACATAATATATACATATAACATAATATAAGACATAGTCAAGTAGTAAAATAACCATCTCAAAAATAATATTTAATGCCCTAGGTAAACTAGACAAAGAAAGCGTGCTGATTGCAGGTAATAAATTTAATTGGTCGAGGTGTTTAAACTGTTATATGCTTGCGAGCGATCTTTATAAAAATATATGTGTTATCTTAGAAACTTTTGACTTGCTTGTCACTCTAATATTGAAGAAAACCTCTACATCTGCCGAAAGCAATTTTTCGGTAATGACTGAATAACTATTATTCAACATCATAATTCAGATAAAACTATCCAGATAAGCAAAGGGAGCTGCGTCAAAGGTGCGAACCGTTAGCTACAGCTGTCATTAATTTACCATCAATGGCAGTATATATAATATATATATATATATATATATATAAAAATAATAAAAGAAATAAAAAAAAAAAATATATATATATATATATATATATATATATATATTTAAGGTTTTTCAAAATCATAAGGTTTCTAGGCACGATCTACGACGATGAAAGTCTCGCTGAGGTTACAACTAATTTTATGACGCGTTTGAGTGTCGCATCGTAATTTGTTCCTATTTTCGTCTAAATACGTTACTGCGTATTCCACAAGCATGTTGCAGTGAAGCAATGAAGTTCACTTAAATTGTATTTATTTATAAACGTCGATTACTGACTCGGGTCGTAAACTTTCCGAAATACTCCTTACTTACTGGTTCTGTTTTCAGTTGAACCACTATAACGCACGAATGGCTGTTACGCATATTCATCTCGCTATTTTCGTAAGTTATAGTATTTTTTTACATCAGCTGCTCTTACAACAAACTTAAATTTGTGATTTTTCCCATAATCAGCCGTAAAATTTTATGAAAGCAGACCTTAAATATTGATTTTGTTAAAAGGGTTTTTTATGATTTCATTAATTAGTAATTGTTTTCACTGTTTGATAGCAATATTTTATTATTTAAAAGTATAATTATCTCTTTTCTTTTGGTTGTTTTGTTTAATTACTATAACCTTCGTACTTAAAACCGTTTAATATGAAAACACTATTATCATAGTTTAGCAACAATGGAGTCTTTAATTTCCACTGTAATAATTTTTTAAAGGTTATTATTAAATCCATTTCAAACTACGCAGCAGTAAATGTGTCAAACAGCACACCACCAGTGGTAAAAACTATATTAGATCCAAAACGGCGAAACGACATCGTCGATGAAGCGTTTATGGAGCAAAAAGACGTTTTGTTAGATATGGTAAGGTCTGATTAAAGAAGTAAGCATTATTGATTTTATCTCCGTTTTAAAGCACATTTTTCTCACATTTGAAATTTAAGTTAAAATAATAAGTTGTTTCATAGATATTATGTATTAATATTAAAAAATGAATTGATTTATAAGTAAAAATATTTATTTAAAATATTTGCAGTTAGAAACAAAATTAAAAGAAGTACGCGATAAGAAAAAGAAAAAAGGCGATCGGGGTGATGTTTCGAACACTACTAATTTTTCGAATTATAACGGAGATAGTGCTAAATGTGAGCCTCTACCTAAAAATGTTGATTTGAAAGTAAATGCGCATGGAATAAGTGCAATCGGTGAAACCGACGTAAAACTAAAATTTGGAGAGACAGGTTTGGAATAACATTTGTTTTAAAGCTGATTTTCAATTGTCAGACAAAAAGTTTTGAATCAAACAAATTATAGCATGGCTGCTTATAAAAGTGAAACAATTAAACCACTTTCTTCATACATACACTTTAATTTTGTATATATTGTATTTTATTCTTAAAATAACTTTTATTACATGCTTCTTACAAACGAACACATAGTCCACCTGATGGTAAGTGGGTTATTGTGGCCCATATACATCTATATCCATCGTGGATAAAGAATCAAAATGCAGATGCGTTGTCAGTTGTCACCCCTGAGGACTAAGATTGAATGCCTCATTTCTAGTGAAATGGATCGAAATGTTGGAGCCGACCCATTTTTGCTACAACTATAACAAGGCTGCATTATGGCTCTACCACGTGTTAAATAGACTATATAGATTTTATTTACATTTACGTAACTGAAGGAAAAATATAATGGGCAAATTTGATTATAGGCAATGGTACTCTCAACCTAGATGCCACAGGTATATCTAATATAGGCCAGACTCACGTAGATTTAGGTGTTGGTGACGGAAGTGTTCATATACCCGGATTAAATAATATTTTCATTGGTAAGATTTTTAATAATAATTAAGATTTTTATAAAAACTATATAAGATTCATTAATTATTTACTATATTTTAAATCAATGTAGTAGTATTAATACTACTAAGACGAAAAATGGAACTGATATGTTAATATCTCTTTGGTATAAATCTAGCTGATAAATAGTTTTAATTTTATTATTGTCTTAAGGTCCTCTCTTTCAAAGAAAGGCTTGTGAATTGATAAACCAAACAACTACTGTTTCATCAGCTACAAGTTCAAATCCTGCTTTTATTGATTTAAAAAACCACAATGGCAGAAGAATGAATAACGATAAATTTAACAATACAGTAACATTAGAGTCCAATAGTACCACACCGAGTAAAATTGACTACCCTGGTTTACATGTGAATAGTACCGAAAAAATACCTCTAGATGTTAAACAAAATAATGATACTGTTAACGCTGTTACACCAAATTTGAAGCAATCTGTCACTCCTTCAAACAACACCAAAACATAGGAACGGTTATAACGGGCGAGCAAAGGGATGTTAATCCAGAAATTATGTTCAAAATATCATATTATTACACAAAACAAAAAATAATTATTTGTAAGTGTGTATACAAAATATAATAAATCAAAAAGCTTGTATTTTTAATTAAATTTAAATTTTGAAAGTAATAAAAATACATTTTGCTATTTTGTGGTCCTATTATTTGTACCTTTTATAAAGCACGAAAGTAAACTAAGCTAACCACTAAATCAATTATTTCGTCAGATCTATAGTGTATTGAAGCGTTTCAATGTTTATACTTTGTAATCATCTAAGGGGGAATATGCCATCTTTATTCTCCACGTACCAACCTTCATTGCATTTGGTGCACTCTGCTAATCAGAGGATGAAACTCTGTTAAATCTCAATGATGTATTAAATGTACTTGAAAGTAGTTAGTATGAACAGCTAGCTTATTCTATGTACGTAGAAAGGTTTTGTCAAATTTGGTGACTATATTCATTTTATTTTCTGCTCTTTATATATCGTAATCAACTCACGACCAGTGGTACATTATCAGCATATTTAAAAATCAAATGAATACGTAATTAACTGCAAGCAATGACTTATAAAACCGAGGCATGGTCCTACAATTTTAACTGTATGAGGAAGCCAAGCGAAGTGTTGACAGGGCTGTGCTCGGAGTTTCTCTGCGTCATAAAATCCTTAGTATTCTCATAAAGATAAAAGTAAAAGTAAAGGCCAGCAATGCATATGGAATTCCCGTTGTTGCAGTTGTTCATGAGCTCGTTTTTATCATCTTATATAAAAAGTACCTGACAAAATCCAACGGACCAGTAAGTAGCACGGGGCCAACCATATAGCTCGAAGGACTGACAATCTATCAGAAGAAACATTTTTAATGTGAGTGATGAGAACCGGAGAGGCCCTTTTTATTGGTTATGAGGAATTCCATCTTTGTCCTCAAGTGTCTCAAGGGGATAGTGCAGCTGCTATTTTGATTCTTAATTAAGAATAGGTATAGATATCTATATGTGGTTTTGACAGTCCTCTCTTGATGTTAACCTAACACTACTCAAATAATTTTGAAGAAACCGAAACAGAAAATGAAAATCTAAGGGTGCAAGGTCAGAAATACAAGGTGGATGCATCAACACTTCCCAACCAAACTCTGTCAATTTTTAAGCTGAGTGGCCAAAGATGTTTGTGGTTTGGTGTTATCATGATGAAAGACCACTCCTTTTCTGTTGATCAATTCCAGCCTTTTTTTTTCTCAATTTCTTGCTTGACTGTCATTAGATAATGCCAGTAGAGATCCGAGTCGATGGTTTTTCCCGGTGGTAAAAGCTTATTATACGATGCCCTTCTAATTCCATCATACACACGGCATCTTCTTAATGCGTAATAAACTTTCCATCAACAGTGATTAATCTTATCAAAAATGATTCGGTTTCATTACATTTCAACAGAGAATCGCAAATGAGTACACGATTCATTAGGTTTCTTTCAGTGAGCTCGTGTACCCAAATACCGAGCTTTTTTGTATAGCCAGACTACAGGTAATTCGATAATACCTTCATGTGCCAAACCACCGAAGTTGTATGGGTTACCAAAAATACACAAACCGTACGCTCCATTACGTCCAATAGTGAGTCAGATTGATTCGCCAACTTACAGATCGGTTCAATACTTAGCTAAAATATTATCACCACTCAGAGGACACACAAGAGCTCACATTAAGGATTCATACCATTTTGTCAGTGAGATAAAAGACCTACATCTTACTGACAATGAAACCATGGTCAGTTTTGATGTTCAGTCTCTATTTACATGCCTACCTGTTGAAGACTGCATCTCAATTATAACTAGGAAACTAGAGGAAAATAATATGCCAGCAGAATATGCAGTATTGCTCAGACGGTACCTTACATCTGGCTATCTATTGTGGAAGGAAGAGTTTTACAAGCAAGTAGATGGTGTTGCGATGGGCTCGCCTGTATCTCCCATTGTCGCCGATATATTCATGGAAGACTTTGAGGAGAAAGCTCTCCTTACTGCACCTGTTACACCAAGGATCTACAAGCGGTACGTAGACGATAGTTTCATAATTTTACCATCAGACAAAGTAACTGCATTTTTAGAACATCTTAATTCCATAAACTCTAAAATTCAATTTACTATGGAGTTAGAGGCAAATAATTCCTTACCTTTCCTAGATGTGTTAGTCATCCGAAATCCTAACAATACCATTGGTCACACTGTGTATAGGAAAAAGACCCATACAAACCGATATTTAAACGGTGAATCTCACCACCATCCTTCACAGTTAGCTACCGCGGGCAAATCTTTGTTACAGAGAGCACGAGGGATCTGTGACAGCAAACACCTGGCCGCCGAGCTTCAGCACGTCAAGCAAGTTCTGCACGACAACAAGCTTCGGGTCCCGCGCCTACGTCACTGCTCTACTACCATATGTTAGAGGTGTCACAGACAAGATTGGCTACATCTTGAAGCGAGCTTCTTTTAGAACATTCTACAAGCCGCCGAAGAAGATTAGTCAGTTCCTACCATCAGTCAAGTGTCATATTCCTCTACAAGATGCAGAAGTGTACAAGCTTGATTGTGAATGTGGTCTCTCTTATATAGGACAAACAAAAAAATCAATTAGAACCCGCGTAAAAGAATATATAGCTAATGTGAAGCATCAACGTTCCGGAAAGTCTGCAGTTTACGATCATATCCTAGACGGCCCCAGCCATTACGTCAGATTTGATAGACCACAAATCCTCGCGAAAGAACACCGATTCCTATCAAGGATGATACGTGAGGCTATTGAAATTAAAAAACATCCTAATTTCAATAGAGAAGGAGGCTGGGTACTACCACCTGCTTGGGATCCTATAATCAATAAAATTAAAACTAAACCCAAGTATACCACTGCAAGACCTCAGGACATAATCAGTTCATTTTGCATAGATCGGACCATAAACAATAATTAAAAAAGCTGAAGGTACTCCGGGTTTAACAATGACATCGGGACGTCACTCATCTCAGTCCCCCGTGACCATGGGTGCTGGAAAGCCCCCGAAACGTCGGGAATTAAAAATAATAGTAAAATAAACGCGATAAAATCCATAAAAGTAATTTTAATCAATAGCCAGACTTTTTCAATACATACATAATACATAAACACTCACGCCTGTCACCCAGAGGGGTAGGCAGAGACTACAGACTTCCTTTTGGCACGATCCTGACACACCTCTCTCGCCTCCTTCACATCCATACACCTACGCATACATGCTCGTCGGTTAAGGGTACTCCTAATTTGGCCCGTTTTCAATAAATCGCCAATTTGGTCGATACATTTTTGCCTAGGACGTCCCTTTCCGACTCTGCCATTCACTTCTGCAACATAAATTTTCTTTGTCACTCTTTCCTTATTCATTCTTTCCACATGACCAAACCACCGAAGCATTCCTTTCTATCCTGGTCGCAACATCATCTTGTAAACCACACTCTTCTCTTATTAAACAATTTCTTACCCTGTCATTCAGATTCAGCCCTAACATACTCCTTAACGACCGCATTGCTACTGCGTTTATTCTACTCTCGTGCTTTTTCAAATGGGTCAAAATTGTTTTGTGGTCAATTCTAAACACCTTGGTTATATCTTACTTATTAATATGTGAATCTTAGGTCACTTTTTCAAAAATGGCATCAAATTTATCGGTATTTCTAATTGACTATAGATATAGATGTCTATAGGCCACAGCATCCACTTCCCACTAACCATCTGGTGGACTGTGTGCTCGTTTTTAAAATGAAACGTAAACTCGCACTCTTATTTTATAAAATGAAACGTAAACTTATCTTGTCAAACGAGCACGATACACAATACGTCTGGGTCGAACTTTCTGCTCTCTTTAGCAATTAAAGTTAGAACAACCTCCCACCACCTCTTACAAAAATTAAGTCGCAGTATTATTTTAAAGCACATTCAAAGCTTAATATAAGACTTTACGCTTGGCTGTTTTTACAATTCAACAATCTAATTACTAATTGGGTACGTGTTATTTTAATTTCGATACTTTTTAATTAAAACATTTATTTAGTTCAAAAAATTTTTGTTATTTTTTTATTACCGAAAGTTTATTTCAAATTATTAGTATTTATTGATATAACAGTTTCATAACATGTAAATGAAAAATAAAAAAAATTGTAAAATATCAGTGCAATAGGCTTCTATTCCGTTCACCTGTATTTCCGTACATTCTACATTTTCCAGATGGTAAAAAAAATCACCCAGTATATAAAAAATAGCCTCGTATAAATATACGGTTTTTTTTTCAAAAAAAAAAAAATATGAATAATGATATACCGTTGTGGCTGTGGAAGGAAAATCGGGAGATCTCCCCTGCTCAGCCCGGAGGTCGATAGTGCAGCCTCGTTGCCGACGAATGTGCAAGGGCCAGGAGATATTCTTGTAGTCTGCGGTGAGTCGAGAAAAAGGCTGGTAATCTGCGAGAGTGCCATGAAGCAGAGGCAAACAGTAAGGCTCAGAGCCATACTGAACACCGTATAGCGCAGAGAGTAGCTTGGAGAAACAGGAAGCATTATTATTGCAGTGCTGCGATGAACCTTATGAAGCTAGATGCATAGATATAGATGGCTTTATAGATGGGTTATAGATGGCTTGCAGGATATGAAGACTGCAGACGATATCTGCTCGGGAGCGAATGGGTGGGGTACTCTATGACGATGATGAAGCTTGAAGTTTCCGAAGGTTGTTGGTTACGTGTTCAGATCACGTCGGTGTCACCACTGTGGCCGTGGAAGGAAAAAGGGAGATCTTCCGTCGCGCAAGGTGTTCTGCCCGGGGAGCGACCAACACTACGTGTGATAGTTCGGAGATATTCCGTATATACTGTTTATGATTCGGAATTTTGATGGCGTGATTTAGGCTTAAGTGTGTTTCGCTTGTGGCGTGACGACAGCGCCGTCACACCGTTATAGCAGTTTTTGAAAATTCGAGTAAATAAAACTTTTATTTGAAATGATTTCAAATTGAATGTGATTTGTGGATAGCAACTACGCTTACGCGCGCTCCTCTGCGTGCGATTCAATTAACGCCGTTATATATTTATGAATGACAATCAGTCAAAAGAATTCATTATCACGCGTTCTGAATTTATAAGATAAAAAAGAACGGATGTTTGAGGTATTTTTTCATTAATTTTACTTCACTATTCGCCTATATTCCTTATTCTGAACGTCCTCTACAAATTCGGCCGTAAATTGAAAAATAACCCTGTATAATATAATAATAATACTAAGCAACATTAATTCTTGATTTTCAAGTGAGTTCTGCACTTCTGCTTCTGAGAATAATGAGTGAGGATGGTAACGTGTTAAATTAAACGTAGTGATAACGTATCAAGAAGTTTATAAATCATAATTTTAAATAAGTACTCTGGACTGGGTATACCCTACAAAATGTTTGTGCTTATTTGAAGTGCCGACATTGTCCATACCGGAAACAAAAATTTACATAATTGGCCAAAGTCTGTTGTGTTGTTTAAATCGTATCACTGTATTTTAAACTTTCAAACGAAAAATTGAAAATCTTTTTGTATAGTTTGAATATGTTTGATTTTAGTTATATAATAAGAATTATTTTAAGTAATAATGGGGCTGTGCGTAATTTGTAAAACTCGTTACCTAAGGGAAAGTGGGATAACATTGCATAAATAAGTGAATTTACAGCTAATATTAAAAAAATAAACTATTTGATAATATAGATACTTAAAATTTTTTCTAATCTTAACATCGCAGTAACCAACATGTTTTGCTTTAAATTAGTGAGTTTTGATAAACAATAAAATTCAATAGTGTTGTCGAGTTCCTTGTCTATAATACTTATTGATGTTCTTTTCTACACATATCTGTTAACAACCATAGTCGCCGACTATAGATAATTATCAAATGTTACTGTTATTATTAATTCACAAACTCTAGAGTTACACTTACTTGCACTACTGTAAAAATGCAAACAACGTAATCTGAGAGTAATACAAAGGAGTAAAATTATTCCAGGGTTAGTAACTGTGTATTAATAACATGGTATTTGATAGAATACACCCTTAATACCATATTTTTATTACACGGTTAAATAACGGTGTAGTTATAATATGGGATTTTTTAGTGTAATGATGTCCAGTCACGGTTGTTTGAACGATATCGTCTGAAGAGTTCATGTCTCTATAATTGTTTCCTTAATTTTGGAGCTTTGTAGAATATTTAGAGACGACGGCAGGAGACCCGCCGATATGACTTAGGATGCTTGGGAGAGAGATAAAGCTTTAGTGTGGGATACTACTTGCGATGACACTTTAGCAGCTTTTCACCTCATACCTTTAAAGCATCAGAGGCAACTGAGCTAAGAAAGTAGCCCAAATATGAGTTTCGGAGAGATGAGTACATATTTGTGTCATTTGCTGTAGACTATCTGTCCGTGGGATTTACGTGCGGTGAAGTTCCTTAAAAATGGTGAAAGGTAAAAGGGCTGCTTATTTTCTCGCTCAAAGGCTAAGTATAGCTATTCAGATAGGAAACGCAACCAGCGTTCTTAGCACTGTACCGCGGGCAGTAGGACTGTATGGTAATTTCAGTTTTTCTTTATAGTAATTGTTAAATATTGTAATTTAAATTTCAAAAATGAAGTTGCTAATAACTTATAACTATGTTAATTAAAGTTTATATCTTTTTTGGTATCTTGCCAGATGGTCATGGTACTCAGCGCATTGCTGCCGCAGAAGAAATAATTGTAGAAATGTCATTTTACATTTCGAAGAGTTATATTGTTTAATTGAATTGAATGATAATACAATCATTGAATTTAAATAATCTATAACTTTCAAATAAATCGGCTGCGTTTGGCAGAAAAAAAGCGCTAGCAAGCGCTTGTAAGCAAAATGGTGATCGTAAGCGGTGAGCGCTGTCAAAGGTGTCTGAAGTTACCAAACGTGTCCTGGCCGAAAACTGTTTAGTTTCGCCATTTTGCTTACAAGCGCTTGCTAGCGCTTTTTTCTGCCAACCGCAGCCATTGTGAGTGAGATACGCGCGCCACCTACTGTAAGTAAATTGTACTATGCCTATAATCTTCGCGCAAGTGAAAACAATAAGTTAACAAAGTTTTATCGCAATCTAGTGAACGCTATGGCAGTGTATAAAATACGAAATAACAAATATTAATTTTTATATATTAGAAGATATAGTTTATTCTGTATATAGACAGACGTGTAAATAATTATAGTAGGCGTTATTTTAACAGCTGATTTGTTTTCTATAGTACTAGAACTGAATGAACGGTTGGCAATAAATTCCTTGAGAAATTATGTTTTTATTTTTATTTTGTAAAGTTACTTATACCATTTGAAGATTTTCCAGTACTAATTGAATATTTAAATCTTGCGAATGAAACAATATACCTAATGTTGAAACTCTGAGCAAAATGCGTTCTGTAGTTACGAATGAAAACGTAGATAGACCAACGCAGCGTCGATCTTGGTTTTATATGAGATATAAAGCTTGCGTCTAAGTATTAATTGATATTATATACATAAATAGAATGGACGTAACGGGTAGGCCCGGGTATAGAATTTTTATCAATATATTTTATTACACTCTCTTATCTCTTATTATTAATTCCGTGGACGTTCACTTCTGCTGTCAGCGCCAAAATGGTAAAAATCAAATCGCCGCAGTAGGTCACGGCGTATATCCAGTCCATATATTATGGAGGTTAGTGATAATAGCTTCATATAATTCTACATATAAAATATATCGCAAAGAATCGCTATAGGTAATACTTATAAATATCTAAGATGATAAATTTAATTTATTTCTTATTTGTAATTAATGTTATTATTGTTAAGAGTACCCTAAACCGTAGAGCATGTATGAAGGGAATAATGAAAGTAGACGAAGCGAAACAAGTATGTAAGGATCGTTGCAAGTGGAAAGAAGTGGTCTCTGCCTACCCCTACGGGAAAGAGTCGTGATTATATGTATTATTATGGTGGTTTCGTGATATAAAAAACAATACGACCTTAAGAAGTTCCATTTTTGTATTGTTTATCATTGTTTAGTTTTAGAAGTATTTTAGTTATAACATATTCAATTTTAAAGCACGCCAGCGCCACGAACTCGAAGCAGAGAGGTTGGACTTTATTCGACTTATGTCGACTTGTCAAGATCGCGCTACCCGTAGTCGTTCTCATTCAATCTCGTTTATTATTTTTACACTGCACTAATATGTGAAGAAAGGCACATTAATATTACGAGGAAACATTAATAAATAAAAATGATGATTTTATTAAGTTTTAAATTAGGCATTGTTATGAAAATGTTCAATGAAAATTTTTATCGTAGGAATCAGGTAGCCTGTGGTGATAAAATAATCCATTTCCAAATCACGTAAAGTTGGTTCCTTTGGAATATTGCCATTGTTTCCTCCTCTTTTTAATAACAAGAAAATTCCTATAGCTAAAACCTGCAGTTTTACATGTAAATAAATATCATTTAAAAATATAAATTATATTAGTCTTTTATAGATTATTCTATTGGGCAACGTTCAATATTTACCGTTACAGCCTACTCCATAGATTGCCTCAAGGGAGATATTTACCATAGTTGCCACGCTTGGCGAGCGGGTTGTTTTAATCGATAACAGGAAGACGCTGCTGCCCATTTCCTGATTTGTTTTCCTCGGTGGCCTTTTACAACACCTACGGGATGACAGTACGGGATGACAGATTGCCGTGTAGTGGCGGTTGAGGATATCTACTACCCCATATCTTCCCGTGGGTGTCGTAAAAGGCGACAGAGGGAGATAGGCAGGAGATGGGCAGCAGCATCTTCCTAATAACAACAATAATACAATAAAAAACTACGGTTACCAACCCGCCTGCCAAGCGTGGCAACTATGGCAAATATCCCCCCATGAGTAACGATGGAAACAAACGGCCCCCAGTCCCCGGCGGCCCCGCTGTTCCTGGCTACGGTGGCGACCATGGTAACGGCGGGACAGGGGGTGCTAAGAATCTCCAGGAAGTTCGGTTGCCTCCTACGACGACTCGACCTGGCAACATATAACGCACGCACCCTGAGGACTGACGAGAAGATACTAGAGCTGGAAGAAGAGGTAGACAAGTTGCGCTGGCATATTATTGGATTATCCGAGGTCCGAAGAGAGGGGGAGGCCACGGTAATCCTCGAGTCCTGCAACTTGCTCTATCACCGGGAGGGCGACCATCTGTCCCAAGGAGGTGTCGGATTTATCGTCCACAAGGCTCTCGTCAACAACGTTGTAAAGATTGGGAGTGTGTCGGCGAGGGTCGCGTACCTGATACTCAGAATCACAAACGGTATTTGCTGAAGGTCATACAGGTTTACGCACCAACCTCGGCACATCCCGATGAGGAGGTGGAGGATATTTATGAGGATAATTCCAGAGCCATGCATTCCTCCAAAACCCACTACACGGTGTTGATGGGAGACTTCAACGCAAAACTAGGCACAAGAGAAAGCGGTTAGCTGAAGGTAGGGAAATTTGGAGTAGGGCAACGGAACCGAAGGGGCCAGCAGCTGGCTGACTTTATGGAGAAAGATTGTGACGACAAGACGCCACTGTTCAGTGATGTCTCAGTGTTCGCAAGGTTGAAAACTGGCAGCGATCAGCGAATGGTTAGAGGCACACTGAACCTAAACGTTAAGTTGGAGAGGTCTCGTCTAATAAAGTCAACGCTCCGTCCCCCTCGTGCTCTAATCCAGAATCCCGAAAGTGTTCAGTGCCTAGAAGATTGCAATGCAGTGGACGATATGAATGACTAGCTCGTGAAAACTGTCCATGCGGTCGGAGCTAAGTTCTGCAAGACCCGCCGCAGAAGAACACAAAAACTCTCCGATCACACTCTTAATCTCATGGCTCTAGACGGGAGATGAGCCTGCAATCGTTAACAGATTTGACAGCATGCAGGCAACTGAACAGAGAGATCTCCAAATACATGCGGCGAGACTTACGCAACTTTAATACTGCTCGTATTAAAGAAGGGCTTCGTAAGGGGTTCGTAAAAAGAACCAGGGCTCCAAAGTCTTTGCCAGAGATCTGTGTGCCAGAAAGAGTCAACTGTCAAAGCTGAAGACTGAGTGTGGCGGTATCGTTTCCGGGACACCTGAGATTTTGAGTGAGATTGAGAGGTTCTATGGGCAGCTGTACACATCACCGTTGGAGCCACACGCAAGTGTGAGTAACGATCCAAGAGCAAGTCTTATCCGACACTATTACAGATGATACAGATACAGACTACTACAGATGTTATCCCGGACGTCAGTCTGAGTGAGATTAGAATGGCTCTCCAGCACCTTAAAAACGTCAAGGGCGGGCGAGATGAGGATGGAATTACAGCGGAGCTTCTGAAAGCGGGTGGAACACCGGTACTTGAAGTTCTTCAGAAGCTCTTCAATTCCGTCCTCCATGGTGGCATTACTCCGGAGGCGTGGATTAGAAGCGCGGTGGTCTTGTTCTTTAAGAAAGGCGACAACACTCTCTTGAAGAACTACAGACCGATTTCCCTTCTGAGCCGTGTCTACGCGCTGTTTTCGAGAGTCATTACAAATCGTCTCGCACGTAGACTTGACGACTTCCAGACTCCCGAACAAGCCGGTTTCTGAACAGGCTTCAGTACCATAGACCACATACATACCCTGCGGCAGATTGTACAGAAGACCGAAGAGTTGAATCTGCCACTTTGCCTGGCGTATGTGGACTATGATAAAGCCTTAGATTCCGTCGAAATTTGGGCAGTGCTACAGTCCCTTCAGCGGTGCCAAGTTGACTGTCGGTATATCGAAGTGCTGAAGTGTTTATACAGTAGGGCTACAATGGCTATCCGAGTACAGAACCAGAATTCGAAACCTATCCAACTGCAGAAAGGTGTAAGACAGGGTGATGTTATATCCCAGAAACTCTTCACTGCTGCGTTGGAAGACGTTTTCAAGCTATTGGACTGGAAAGGATACGGTATTAGTATCAATGGCGAGTACATCACTCACCTTCGTTTTGCCGACGATATAGTCCTTATGGCAGAATCGCTGGAGGACCTTAGCACTATGCTCAATGACCTCAATGGTATCTCCCAACGGATAGGTCTTAAGATGAACATGGACAAAACAAAGATCATGTTTAATGTCCACCAGTGTGTGTTGCCAGTGATGAGTTACGGATCTGAGACGTGGTCCTTCGCTGCTGGCTGTTCGGAGTTTCTCTACGTGATAGACTCAGAAATGAGGATATCCACAGTGAAACCAGAGTGACCGACATAGCCCAACGGATAAGTAAGCTGAAGTGGCAATAGGCCGACCATATAGCTCGAAGAACCGATAACCGATGGGGAAGAAAGATTCTCGAGTGGTAGCCTCGTTACTTGTGGGAGGCCTATGTTCAGCAGTAGACTTGTGAAGGGCTGTAATGATGATGATGATGATGACGGGATGACATGAGATGGTTTGGTACGGTATACGTTCAATATTTATTTATGCAGATTTTATATTTATGATGTGAGAAGAACTTTCTATATCATATGACATGGAATACTTCTAGCAGAATGTGAAAAATATGGTCTAAGAGGTATTAGACCATAATTCGCGGAAGTGGTTAAATTAGACAACTGTCTGAATGATATGCTTTGCACATCGACCACATAAATAAACAACTAAAGATTGTGATGTGCCACAGGGTAATATTCTAGACCCATTATTGTTCCCTCTGATACATCCTTGACTTAATATAATAATGAAATTAGCAAAACTAAATCTGACATTATAATTTTTAATAGTGAATAAATATATAGTGTGTAAATATTGAATAGGCTAGTAAATATGACTAAATAAACAGCTACAATTTGAGCATCAGAAAAATAATGAAACTATTGGTATATTGATCAAACACTGTGGTGATTGTATTTTAATTTAAAGTAGTTATTAGTAGGCATAATGTATACGTTCCTTATGTAACTCATCACCCATGACTTGTTGTAAATGTCAAGGTATATTTAAAAAATCTTTCTTTTTGTTAAAACTTACAAATATATGTTTATAAATAATTGTAATTATATCATTAATCATTATTATCGTGGGAGTTATCCACATAAACCTGTACCATCTGCAACACTCAACTTTATACAGAAAAAAACTTTTTTCAATAGGCTATTGAATTTTGTTGTTGAACTATTATGTAATAAATTGCCAGCAGACATTGAAAATCTACCCTTCAATATGTTTTAGACTTGATTACTTCGACTACTCCTGGACATATGTTAAACGGATCAAGAGTATTTATCTTTTGTAATGTTTGATTTTAAATTAACATTTAATTCTTATTGACTTACATGTTTCTTTTAGAGACAGAATATATTTTTTTTATTCACGTTATATTTTTTATGGAAGAGGAGCCAAACAAGCAAAAGGCTCACTTGATGGCAAGTGACTACGACCTTGATGCTTCGATCTACGAGAAAATTGGTGACCCAATTGCATAATTTCTCGGGAAGTCTATAAGACGAATGCTTTAAAAGAAGCGTTTTGTGCCGAATTCGATTAAAGGTTTTGCTATTAACTAACAGCCAGGGCCTCACTCACTTTTATTTTAGGGTGCCACTACACATAGCTGAGTTAGGTATACATGAAAATCATCACTAATCAGCTAATGCTCTTCTAGGTACCTAACAAGCTAGCAGTGGCAATAGGTTTGTAGTTGGACCGGTGCGAGCGGTGACATTTTTTTAAATCGTGTGAACTAATTGCACTATGAGCTTACCGAAAAATACGCGTAAGAACCAATACCAGCACTGGACGTGTCTTCAGCACGATTGGGGGATTTCATTCCATCCACTCGATTTATTGAATATTTTTATGAATCACAGCAGCATACATACAGCACACTGTCCATTCAATGCAGGTGAGCGACATTACAACATCTAATTTTTAAACTGGTAAAAAATAAAAATATAAATTTCTTTGCAACTTTCCGCTAAACAAAGCTTTTTTTTTTATTATAATGGATTTCCGCAAAGTAACGCCTGATTCTATCAATTATTTTAAACTGGTGTTTGGTATTTCTAGCTCTTTGCTTATCATGCCTTATATATTTTGATGCGCCAGGTTTAAATAATTTTTATTATCATTTTGTGGATTCATACAATTACAATTATTAAGGATTTGTAAGCTACATTCTAAATTATTTAAATGATTATAGCTGCTAGAGATTGCCTCTATTGTCTTATTTTCTAATTGAAATTAGTTAATTTAAATTGATAATACGTATCTATAGTCAAAAATTTCTTAATTAAATTATTTATGACTATTAAATTAATTCTATTATTATGATTGTTACAATTAAATGTCAAATTTAAATTATTGTTACATTTTAAGGGCCTATACTACCACAAATGGCTTAGCAAGATCCTCCGTTATGCCGAAAATATTGCAGCATTATTTTTGAAATAATTTGAAATAAGTATATGGTTAAATTGAGGATTAATGTTAAGTAAATAAAATATCAATGCGTATATATTTAGCAAGCCGTGCGTGTTCTAACCTATAGGAACATATATAATATATAGGAAATTTGTTCCATCCGGGTGTCTCTTGACACCTCTCAAGTTTTTTTCACTGTAAACGGAAATTACCTAAACTATCGGCGTCTTGAAGCATGTTGCCTGTCGCCCGATAATTAACTAACACACAAGTTCAGTCTCGTGTATCATTTATGCTCAGTGTTGCCGTTTTAGTGCATTTGGCGCTAGATCTAGTGCAATTCTATGGTTTTTAAGTGCTCTTTTTAAAATATTTAAGCACTAAAAATATTCTTGTGGAATCTGGCATAAAATTTGATATTATGTAGTTGGCAGCACAGTGTAATAAAAATCACTAGTGAGTCTATCGTTCGGGTATTCTCTGACCATGTTGCTGATTTTGCGTTATGATATTATCTAGCTGTTTTGCTTTTCATTATATTAATTCTCTAAGCTTTAATACCTGAGAAGAACTGGTTTTTCCCACTTAATTTTTTAGCTGAATTTTGTTTGATTCGTGAAAATTTTTAAATGGAGGTATCACAGAGGAAGAAGGCTTATAGCCCGAAATATAAATCTGAGTGAGAGCAAATGGAATGGAATTCAATTGGTTAAATAAGAAGGTGATGGTGATGATATAACGAAAGTTTGGGCTCAAGTCTCAATATACAAAAATGCGGCTAGGATGAATGTCTCTCAGGATTTAGTGATCTTAGCTAACAGCGTGCTGTTTGCTTCAACATTCAAACGCTGAAGGATGGCAGATTTTCGGAGTTATGAATATTGTAAAAAGGAAGCTACGTACTTTATTCATTACATGACTAAAGGATGTCAAGTAAAGAACGTCAATAATTACTAATCAGCTGTCCTTTTAAAAGGTTATTTAACATCATAGCTAAATTTTTACCTATGTCATCATAATACATTCTTTGTCATGACACTATCACAGAGTGTAGGTAAAAATAAGGAGTCATTACTAACTACATTATTATTTAAGCATATTGTCCCTGATGAACATAGTTGTATCTCATAAATATAATTTCCATTACTTTAACAGATCATTCATGGTCAGATGTGTTCTTTTATCTCATCCTAAGTGATGCATATTTATTTGATATAATTTGTAGTGAGTTTGTAAGTGGTAAAACATCTGAATGGAGATACTTTATTTCAATCTCATAACTGTCTTCATATTTTCCACTTCAATTGAATATAATTTAATCTTATTAGTTAATTCTGGCTTTTCTTTACATACATTAATATAATTTTTATATTAATTTTAGTTTAAATTAACTTTTGCATTTTCCTTACATATTTATTAACTTTTATGGATTTCTTTAATTTTCTTCTACTTCAAGTAATCCTTTCTGATGTTTTTGATGTGACAACATCATCATCGTCATCATCATTACAGCCCTTCATAAGTCCACTGCTGAACATAGGCCTCCCCCAAGTAACGCCACAAAGCACGGTCCTGAGCCACCTGCATCCATCGACTTCCTGCATATCTTATCAGGTCGTCACTCCATCTAGTGGGGGGTCGCCCTACACTTAGTAAGCTGATGTGGCAATGGCCGGCCCATTGCCACATCAGCTTACTAATCCGTTGGGCTATGTCGTTCACTCTGGTTTTACTGAGGATATCCTCATTTCTGAGTCTATCACGCAGAGAAAACTCCGAGCATAGCCCTCTCCATAGCTCGCTGAGAGACCTTGAGCGTCCTCATACGGCCGTCAGTGAAGGACCACGTCTCAGATCCGTAAGTCATTACTGGCAACACGCACTGGTTATACACTTTAGTTTTTAGAGATTGAGGTATACCTGACGAGAAGATGTGTCGTAATTTTCTGAATGCTGCCCAGCCGAGTTGAATCCGTCGATTGACCTCTCGGTCGAAGTTGCACTTACCTAATCGGACTATTTGTCCCAGGTAAACGTACTCGTCAACAACTTCGAGCATAGTGCTCCCAACAACTGCCGGCATAGGTGTGACATGGACATTAAACATGATCTTTGTTTTGTTCATGTTCATCTTAAGACCTATCCGTTGGGAAACACCATTGAGGTCAGTCCAGTAGCTTGAAAACGTCTTCCAACGCAGCGTTGAAGAGTTTCGGGGATATAACATCACCCTGTCTTACACCTCTCTGCAGTTGGATAGGTTTCGAACTCTGGTTCTGTACTCGGATAGCCATCGTAGCCCTACTGTACAAACTCTTCAGCACTTCGATATACCAACAGTCAACTTGACACCGCTGAAGGGACTGTAGAACCACCCAACATGCACAACATGTGACAACATCATCACCAGTTTAATCGATTGTTATGTAGGGTTGTAGTTGTTTTAGAAAATTTACATTCTATAAGCTCATTGAACAGACTCTGAGTTTGGGACACTTTCAAGTCAACTGTGTATTGTTTTAATTACAAAATCTTCTCATTAGACTCACTTAACTGTAACTGCAATACGGCAATTAATCTGAGGGATTCCTCATATCCTTGCTACATCGGTGAAACTCATCGATTGTTCCCTGAAGCTGATCCTCTTCTTTTAAAACATTCGTATATTCTTTAAGCAACTTAATCACTTTTTAGCTGAGTATTTTTGGTAATTATATAGCACCATTTGAAGTTGGTTCTCCGTTTGGCATTTGTGTATTCATTTTACTATTATATATAAATAGCAAAAGAAAGCAAAGAAAGGAAATCGAAGAAGCAGAGTAAGCAAATATCTAGATCTATGAGTCTATTTACAGATCTCAAATTAAATTATCAGATAAATAATTCAAAATTAAATAAACGATGAGTTTACTCATTATTTAATTGTTATACAGTGCGGCGGCTGCTGCGGCGGCGGCGGCTGAGGCGCTCGGCGGCGGCGGCCGTCGCGTACCTCCACCACTCCTGCGCTCACGGACATTGCCCGCCATTATTGCACCAGGATTCTCCATCCTACACGCCCAGATAGACCCACAACGATGCAACGGTAAGATACTTTTTCTTATGGAATGGGTGGCGACAAACGATTATGCGTTTTATCTGATGGTAACCACTTGCAGTTGCATTGCTAGTATTTTAAATAGAAGTTAATAATTTGATTTTGAATGCTCTCTCTTACCCAGGGAAAATAAAAAATCGATCTTAATTCGTGACATGGTATCGAATAGTAGGCTCGATCGGGGTAAGACCACGCTCTTACGAAATACAAGCGTGAGTTTTTGTATAGTGAGGGTACAAAACAGAGTACAATTTTTCATTGGTTACGACCTATTTACACACCACACCTTAGTGCTCTGGGGTGTCAACGTATCTGCATTTTCATTCCTAACCTGCAAGCGGGTACAACACAAATTAATTAATAATCATGTTTTGTATTCAGACACATTATCAATATTCAATGACACAATTTTTCGAAAAAATGAAACTTAAACTTGTATAAAAACAAAGTTATAAAATATAAAAACTTAACAATTTTTTTTTGGATTAGAAAGCTATTTGGCAATACAAATCATCTTTTATACCTTTAACATATACTTAGATACTACCTTATACTTTAGTATATATAGACTCCATGAGATATTTAAAATCAAAGTATTTATCATCAACTTAGATTTAGCTTTCTTCAGAATTAGTTTCTTCGCCAAGATATGAAATAGCATATCATACGTGGTAGAGTCACGCTGCAGGTTTATTATGGTTGTAGCACGAATGGGTCGGCTCGACCGGGGAAGGACCACTCACTCACAGAATAGCAGCGTAAAATAGCAGATTAATACTATTGTGTTTCATATGGTGAGTGTAGAGATTCGGAGACTCTTCTTTTGTGGAAACGAGAGTTTTAGGAGTTTTGATTCTTAATCGAGGATAAATGTAGATGTCTATGGGCCACAGCATCCACTTATTATCAGGTAGACTTTGTGCTCATTTGTCACCCTTATACTAAAAAAAAACATTTTATAGATCAGAAATCAAACTAACTTAGTCTGCTATATCTTCAGCTGTTTTAATAAGGAAAATCTACTGAATTGATTTCGATAAAAACTTAATCAGTTTATAATTCATCATAATATGAATAAATTGTGTAACATTTGTGATCGAAAAATCATTATAATAACCAAGTTACATAGGTACAGCTTTCTCAAAGAAACATCTAGCTTATAAGATAAAGTTCGAAAATCCCATTACCGCTAGCATGTTTTGAAATAATTTTGTTTAGCTCATTTTTCAGCCGATGCATTTTCACATCACGCGATATTGGTTTAAGCACGAACTGTTTAAGGTCTTAAACATTTTCTATTAAGTATTAAATCTATATATACGTGAAGAGAAAACATTGTACCATTTTTAAGCATATTTATCGCAAGTTGTGCGATATATGGCATAGTCTAAATCTATATGATGGCCTAAAAATTTAATGAACCACGATCGAATTTCGAGCACTCTGTGACAACTAGTATTGTAAAACTTTTCGTATAAAAAATATACCAAATTGCATATAGCTTGATTATAATTTACCGCCATCTTTTTTTATAAGACAGAAGTGACAAACAAACTTACCTTCCACGTGATGGTAAGTGACTTCTGAAGCCCATGGACACCTGTTTCAACTTTAAACAAAGAAGGCTACAGATGCGTTGTCACCTCTGAGGATTAAGATACAATGCCTCAATACCTGCAATTATACTGCCTCTCTAGACATGTGTCATTTATTCATTTCTATTGAATCGATCATTCAAGTATTGATTCGTGTTATAAACCGGGTCATTCGGATCGATCATTCAAATGGATCACTTCGAGTTTCAGTACTCTATGATCTGAGACCCACTCGATAATGTCGATCATAGGACATATTACTATATTATATTCTTTGGTCGTAGGTCCTGTCAATCGTTTGATTCGAAAATTTCAAGAAATGTATTTGAAATTTTAATAATATTAGTTTTTACGGATTTTATCGCGTATACTAACTTTTTATATACATGACGTTTCGAGCACTTTACAGTACCCATGGTCACGGGGGGACTGAGATGTTCAACATCTAGATGTCATAGTTAACCGCGGTTACCATAGATTACTGCGTAGATCGAAACAAAAAATTAATAATTTTAATCTATGGTAACTGCGGTTAACTATGACATCTAGACGTTGAACATCTCAGTACCACAGTGATCATGGGTGCTGTAAAGTGCTCAAAACGTTGGGTATATAAAAAAAGTTAATATACGCGATAAAATCCGGAAAAAATAGTATTATTAAATAGGTAGTGTTCGCGGAAATATAGGAAATCATTATGTAATTCCAATCATCAATACTTTAATGCGACCCGGGTCAAATGAATGAATCATTCACGATTAACACATGTCTACTTTCTATTATCCTTAGACGGGACACTGCAGTGCAAGTACTGCTATTTGGCGGCAGAAATAGGTAAGAAAGTAGTACCTACCCAGACTAGGTAAAAAACGATTCCCATCACATTTTGTATACAAAAGTAAAAAGATGTCCATAGTAATATCTGGTAAAGCTAGTGTTATAACAGGTTTTATTTATAGAAGTAAGGGTAACAAATATACGTGGTAGAGCTACGCTACAGCTATATTATAGTTGTAGCACTAATGGGTCGGCTTGACCGGAGAAGGACCACGCTCTCACAGAATACCACCGTAAAATAGCAGCTTAATACTGCTGTGTTTCATACGATGAGTGTAGAGAATCGGAGACCATTTTTACTGGAAAAGAGGCATTCCATCTTAGTCCTCAGGAAAGTCCTCAGGGGTGACAACGCATCTGCATTTTTATTCTTAATCGAGGATAAATGTAGATGTCTATGGGCCACAGCATACACTTACCATCAGGTGGGCTGTGTGCTCGTTTGCCACCCTTATTTTATTTAAAAAAGAAACAAACGGACACACGATTCTCTGTAAGTAGACGTTCTGGCACATAGACACCTACATTTCTGAAAATGCAGATGCGTTGTCATCCCGAAGGAATAAGATGGATTGCCTTGTCACCAGTAAAATGGTATTTAGTTTTCGTCGCTCAGCATATAAAAGACAGTGGTATAATTCTGCTATTCCTTGCCAGTATTGTGCGAGAGTAGTCTTTCCTCCGTCAAGTTGGCCTATCAATGCTACAGTCGATAAACGTTAGAGCGTGACTCAACCACGTATAATTTTAACTTCCTTGCATCTGACATCCACGCAGTAGTAATGTTGCTTTTTTTATAAAATCAGAGTGACAAACGAACACACAGCTCATCTGATATGATGAGTAAATACTGTGTCTCATGTAGATGTCTACATTTATCCTCGATTAAGAATCAAAATGCAAATGCGTTGTCACTCCTGAGGACTAAAATAGAATGCCTCTTTTCTAGTAAAAAGAGAATCCGGTTCTCTACACTCACACATTTTAAGCTGGTGAAGAGCGTGGTCATGCCCCGGTCGACCCAACCCATTCGTGCTACAACTATAATATAGTTACAGCGTGGCTCTACCACGTTGCTCTGTATCATCAGTCTATGAAGGTTGTGTTTAGTAGAGCTGTCACGTCAGCTTCATCAAATTAAAAAATGGACGCAGTAGATAAAACAAGCTAATAAAACTTTAAGAGTTTTAAACTAGTAATAGTCTCGTATCTATTTTACAATCAGCCCGTCACAAGCTATCGAAGTGTAATCTGAACAGACTGAATTTATTTAATGAAAATACCTCGTTATTACACACGATAGCGGCGTTGTGGTCGTTAACTTTATCTATTTGCACTTTATGTTCGGTCAAACTTGCATTAATTAAAAGTGGGGGACACTTGAGTCACTCTAAAAACTTTTGTTTTTAGATGAAATTTATTTTCAGGTTTTAATGGGCGTTGATAAAACTTGTTTAAAATGTGTAATTCTAGAAAGGTGAGTCTGAATATAATATTCCTTGTATTGTAGCGAAAAATGGTGTAAAATAATTCCCTACCTCATATCATTCCGTGGGTGTAGTAAGAGGCAACGGAGGAAAACTGAACCGAATATTAATTTCTTATATAATAACACTACATATTGAATAAAACTAGTTATACGGATTTCATTGCGTTTAATTAACTTATTTTTAAGTCCTGATGTTTTGGATACTTTACAGCACCCTTGGTCACAGGAGATACTGAGATGCTATTTTAGGGTATGGGTATTCAAGCTGAAACGAAGATAAAAACAATATCTTACTGATAAAAACTCTGATTTATAGCCTGACTGCTAAGCGTGGTAAATGGCATATGAAATATATTCCCCTTATGAGGCAATCTGTGGAGGAGGTCACGTTCAAACGGTGGTTACGTTTACTTTATACGTGGTAGAGCCATGCTGCAGTTATATTAGTAGTATAGTTGTAGCACGAATGGGTCGGCTCGACCGGGGAAGGACCACGCTCTCACAGAATACCAGTGTAAAATAATAAAATGTCATAATAAATAATTGTTTATTTAGATTGTATTGTAAATCGAGTACATTTTTTAAATTTTCGTTTGCTTTGCATATGTGCTAATTTAATATAAAATTATTGTTAGCGCCGCTCCGCACCGCATGAATATCGAAGCCACAATAACAGGTGTACGGATTGCAGTACAGTTCAGTTGAAGATAGTGAGTGTTCGGAATGCCAAATCTAGTGCGTAGTACATATATATCGATGGTACATTGTTATTCAATGTATCAAATCTCACGAATCGTCTTTTCATACAAAGTTTGTGCATTTGTACATCTTCGATGGAATGAAAGTTGGGAAAATTTGTTGAATTTGTATTTCGTGTACCTTAAAGATTAGTTAAGAGGTGAGAGTAAGTCAGCTCAAATTCTAATTTCGCCCCCACTTCCCCGCGCGTCGTATGCTATGTACCGACATGTTTGTAATCACTAATACTCTAAGTAGATAGGTTTACGTTAGATACTTATTTCATTAGGTTTATCATATTTATGCCTGTTTCTTAATGCCAAGTCCATGCCATGCCCAGTCGCTTCTTATTTTTATAACGGTTATTTCCCATTTTAATTTTACGTCTTACTGTTGCGTAATGTGTTTTCTGATCGTAAGCGACACAACTTCTCCCTTCAAAAGCCGGAGCAATACTAACGGTGCGACAGGAATCAAGCTCAAGACGCCGATAGTTTAGGTAATTTCTTTTTATAATAAAAAAAAAAGTAAATAACATAAGCACTGCTTTATAGTTAGTTCAGTTAGTATGCAAAGTTTCATGATCTTATTTAAAGTATTTTATGAATAGCAGCGGTTTATTGTTCAGTTTGGAGGTAACTTTGGATTTTTTTTTCTATCGAGAAAATTTTACGAAATCGTGTTTTCGTCTAACATAAACCTTAACATTAATCCTCAACTTTACTATATATTTATTTCAAAATTAATGCTGCAATACTTTCGGCATAACGGAGGATCTTGCTAAGCCATTTGAGGTTATGTTTCCCCTTAACACACAGACCTCCTCTCATTTCTGAGAGGGTTTTACGAAATATTTTTTAATAATTCTCAGACATGCAGATATCCTCACGATGTTTTCCTTCATCACTGAGCACGTGGTAAATTGGCACTTAAAATTGTAATTAACAATTTTGTTTGGTGCCGGCGGGGATTGAACCTGGATTGGACCCGCGTACTGTGAAATTGACAGCGGGTGCTAACCATCTGAGCTACAACGGCTCGTGCACATTATATTATATTTTATAATTATAACATAAGATATTTCTTAGCCGTCTTCTCAATTATTAACATATTTCAATTTCATGAATTATAAATATATATTTTTCGTTGCAGATATTTTTATAAATTTTAAATATAAATATATAAAGACACATTTACATTGTTTTATTCCTTGCCTGTACGAGTAGTGGTGGATTAAGAGTCGCTCCCATTTCGACCTGGGGGTATCGTTAAAGGCTATTTTGGATTTGGAAAACATAAGAAAGTTCAAGATGCACGGCAGTGTGTCACCGCAGTTAAAGCAGAAAAGTAATGACTGATACACCGTCATTGGGTTTTTACGAACTAATTCGAACTCGAAACCCTTCTCCATAAATCAAAAACTATAAGCCATACATAATTGTAATTTCCGTTACGAGACATTTAAGTGCATGTCTAATTAGAGACCTCAAAATTCAAAGACCTTTTAAATATGGCTTTAGACGAATACAAAATAAAATGTCTGAAAAAAAAAAGATAACTGACTTAAAATCAATATTTGGTGTCTAAAAAGTGTCGACAAAACTATTGGTGCGTTTAGTTCTGATTAATATACTTGAAACTAATTCTTGAAACTAACCGCACCAATATTTTAGTCAACATTCAAGTCTATTAGTTTAAAATATTTAAAAAAAAAACAGTAAAGTGTAAACTCAAACCGTTGAAGATCATGTATTTAACAAAATTTTATAAATGAATAAATTTTTGAAAAATTAATGATATCCGAAAACATAACGTGAAATAGACACCAAGTTCAGTACACACACGGTAGTACATACAGATACTTTTGGACAGGCACCCGTTCCATAAACAGTCCGGAGAAATGGCGAAATAAAGGTTGCGAATTCGAGTTCATCAGTCCCCACAAACAGCACGTCTTCACTAGTATCACGCATGTGGCAGCCGTCGCCCACCTAGAACATTTTAAAAGGAAGTGGATGACCCTTCACATGATTCAGACGCATGAAAGACTTTACATACATAATAAAATGCATTAGAAAAGTTAAAAAAAAAGTATAAATTTGAATTTAAAACTTTATAAACCACTTTCATCGCTTATAACGTATTATATCGCAAGTTATTATATCGCAATGAATAGCGAACAGGAAAACCGAAAGTAAATACTTTCATGAATATTCGACAACATTTCGACCTCAACCGACACTTTGTAAGCTTGTAACATTAATGGGAAATGATTTTGTGACACAAAGGCGATATTAATATTTAAAGGCTAGCCACCCGCCCCGGCTTCGTCTGCCTAGGATCTATCAAAAAATAATATCGCAAAGGATTTGAAATGATTGGATTACTGGCACTTAGATATTTCACAATAGATTAAAATCTTGAGCAGAGAAATACATACTACTCGTATATACAGAAGTATTCCATATATGTATATATATATATATATATATATATATATATATATATATATATATATATATATACAATATATATATATATATATATATATATGTATATATATAACTTCTTTTCCGGATTTTATCTCGTTTAATTTATTTAAATTTTAAATCCCGGCAATTCGGGTGCTTTCCAGCACCCATGGTCACGTGGGACTGAGATGACTGACGTACCGATGTCAGTGTTAATCCGGAGTACCTCCAGATTTTTAATTATTACGATAATTAAAAAGTTGAAGGTACTCAGCTAAGGTATTCCGGGTTAACACTGTATTCGGGACGTCAGTCACAACAGTCCCACGTGACCGTGGGTCCTGGAAAGCACCCGAATTGTCGGGATTTAAAATTAAAATAAATTAAACGCGATAAAATCTGTAAAATTAGTTTTTATTAATGTGTAGTGTTTGCGTAAATATAAGAAATCAGAGAAATACGTGTTTTTCTTTCAGTTAGAAGGTAATTCAGGGGTGTAATGCGGTATTTTACCAACTGCACGTCAAACGAGATTGTGGTAATATCCCCACTATTAGATAATCTACGAGGAAAGCCCATGTTCAACAGTAGATTTTAACTTTAACTTAAATTTAAGAAACTAAGTCACATATCGCCACGTAGTCAAACAAATTTTTATGTATTCGCTTCAAAATACTTAATGAATATTACATGTGTTTTGTGCTTATAATCAATTTTATGTAATAATAGTAGAGACATATTGGCGTTTTGTAATCACGTAAAAAATAACACTTCAATGTTACACGGCACCCGGGCGAAGCTAACTTCTCGTATACTGAAGTCTAAGTATATAAAGAGTTCAAATTGCTAGTAGCTATAAATTACATAATCAAGCTGGTCTGTTTGAGCGCGAGCATAATGAATGTTTTTGAAATTAGGTGCAGGTGCCATTCACTCGAATAATTTGTTGCAGTGGTGTCGACGTAGTTTGGTGCTGTATTTGCCGCAGTGCTACCGCATGACATGACTGGGGTTATGTACAGCGCTCTTTGTATTGTTTTTTTCACTGTTACGTAATAGATCCTACATTACTATTTTGACAAAGTGCCATTATTCAATAGAAGGAAGAACAACATTTGTTCGCTAATACCATATACATTAGCCGTCAGAATTGGCGTAAAAGTCATATTACTTCCCGTGGGTACTGTAAGAGGTGACTTTGAAAAATGATGTGGATGGCGGTATAACCATCTTGTTTACGCCAGGCGTAAACCATCCAGATCGGTGATAGCGGGAGCGCCACAGGTGCGAGAAGTGCGAGAAGAGAAGAAGTGTTTTGCAAGGTGAAAAGTATGCGAGCATAATATAATAAATAAAAAAAAACTTTTTATTTTACCCTTGTGAGGCTATCTTAGTCAACATGGTGTGGCCTTCGTTCAGCCATAATATTTAGATTGGTTGTAATAAATTAATAGATGCATGAACAAATTATATTAATCAGTGTAATTGTGATAAACAGTTCTTAATACTCATTTTTTTATGAGAGTAACAAACGAACAACGATGGTAAGTGGATACTGTGTCCCATAGTCATCTGCATTTATCCTCAATTAAGAATCAAAATGCAGATACGTTTTCATCCCTGAGGAGTAAGAGTGAATGCCTCATTTCCAGTAAAAAGGGTCTGCGATTCTCTACACTCACCATATGTAGCTTAATATTTTTGTGTTTCATAAAACACAAAAGCTGCTATTTTACGCTGGTATTTTGGAGAGTGTGGCCCTTCCCCATACGAGCTGACCCATTCGTGCTACAACCATAATATAGCTGTAGAATGGCTCTACGGCTCCTTTGCCTAAGACTTCGTCTCTGTAGGTATTTTTAAAAAAATTTAACCAACTTCAAAAGAACATTTATAAAAAAATACATGGAAATATTTTTTTATTTTGTTTAAAGTCGGGTTTTTTTGTAGGCCCTACGGCTCCTTTGCCTAAGACTTCGTCTCTGTAGGTAAATCAACATTTAATCAACTTCAAAAGAACGTTTATAAAAAAAATACATGGAAATATTTATTTATTTTGTTTAAAGTCGGTTTCTTGTAAAGTTTAATTATTTTTACCTACTGCCGATGCCAGTATCAGTGTATACACTATATTGTTACGGTTTAGAGGGTATTATTTTGGCAGCTTTTGGTGAAAAGATCTGTAGGTACTAAATTGAGAAACGATACAGCCATTGATGGCAAGTGGCTACTGCGGCCCATGAAGACGCTACCAAGAGGGTATTATTTTACAGCTTTTGGTGAAATAAATAAATAAACGTAATTCATTAAGGAAATCAAAAAAAAAAAAAAAAAAATATATATATATATATATATATATATACGAGGGCGGCACTGAAAATTTCGGGAATTAAGGAAGTGACACAACGTTACTATCTAAAAATGTATTTATTGCTTTTCGATGTACTCCCCGCGAAATTTGACACATTTTTCCATACGATGGAACCAATCATTGAAGCAACCATTCCATTCGGAAGTTGGGGTCTCCAAAATGGCAGTTTTGTAGGCGTCCACAGCTTCTTCAGGTGATGAAAATCTCTGTCCACGCAATTTATTCTTTATTTTAGGGAAAGTATAGAAATCATTAGGGCTTAGGTCGGGGCTGTACGGCGGATGGTCTAATTCTATGTTTTCTTGCTCCAAAAACTCTTTTGTTCTGTGTGCGGTGTGAGAACTCGCATTGTCGTGATGGAGGATGATGCGGCGGTTGCAGTTCTCTTTACGGAGTTCAGAAACGACCTGTGGCAAACAAATGCTAGCATACCATTCTGTATTAACCGTTCTTTGTCCCTCAAGAGGAATAGTCGTAACGTGGCCGGTTTTGGAGACTAACGTGGCCACCATTTTTTTTGCAACACTCCGTGAACGAAGAATTTTTGTTGGCTTTATCTTCGACTCTTCGACTTCGACTCATCTTAGAACACCCAAACTCGTGACTGGTTTTTTGTTTCGGGTTCGTACGCGTACATCCAGGATTCGTCACCTGATACGATGTTGTATACAGCATTTGAGGATTCTGCGTGGAATCTTTCGAGAGTTCTGACGCACCAAGTAAGGTGAGCCGCTTTTTTGCTCTTCACAGAGCGAATACGGTATTCATCGGGAAGACAACTTTTTTACACCTAACTGTTCATGCAAGATTATTTGTATTTGCCTCATGTCAATGCCTAAAGTTGCCTGAATTTCGCGGTATGTCACATGTCGATCTTCCTCAATCGGCTTACGCACAGCATCAACGTTTTCTTGGGTGACTGCAGTTTTTGGACGACCTTGACGGGGATCATCACTGCGCTTGACACGTCCACGTTGAAATTCAGCAAACCAGCGATAAATTGTGGTTTTGGATGTGGCTTCATCACCAAATGCAGAAATCATCCGGTCAACACACTGTTTTTGTGTTAAACCACTTCGAAAGTCATAATAAATCATCCCTCTTGAATTGTCTCGAGTCAATTCCATTTTCTCAACGACTAAACAAGTTTGACAAAACCTTGTTACAAGACAGAGAATCTTTTTTTTAAATAAATAAATGGTATTCCATTTTTAAAACCAAGGAGTTTTCAATTAAAAAGATTTTAATATGACAGGAACAGTGGAAATATTCCATTCCCGATACTTTTAGTGCAGCCTATATATATAAATATATAATATTCTTTGTCACCTATGAGGACTATGATATGCATTAAGACCCTTTAGAGCGGAACACAGTATTGACATATTTGCTATTGGCGGCAGAGGATAAAAAAGGCAATACATTTTTATGTATTAAAAAATAATCCACTATGTATTAACTAATGACGCTCACGCTTGGGTGGGACACACACATTATTGTGACGTCATTTAGATTGTCTAATATTATAATAAATGACAATTCATTTTATCAATTTTACGATAAAAAAAAATCTGCTTTTGCTCTCTATCTGACGAGAAGTTTTATTACAATTAGTTTAGCCAATTCCGAAGATTATCCCGGAGAGACAGACAGGGAAGTGACGTATGATCACGTCTTTGTACTGGAGGTCCAACCTAGTACTTTCCGAATGAGAGTTGCTAGTAGAATACTGCCTTTGACAATGTGCTCTATTGTCATTATTTTCAACGTGGCTACATCATCTCAGTTGCTACTTCATAATCAGTGTCTCAGCCCCAGTATGTAAACGCAACGCGTTCATATTTGAGATACGATTTTTCCACTTTACGCGCAGGATAGTCCTCAGATATTTCATATGAAAAGTTTGTTGTTGACAGACAAAGATGTTACAAATGGTTATTCAAATCTCAATGACATATACATGACCCCATGAGCTCGATAAAAAGCAGTTATTTCGATATAACTGACAAAGACTTCAATTTTATTTATATGTATGCTAAATAAAGTGATAAAAGTAGTTTAAAAATCTAATGATAATAAAGTACGACCAATATAACTGTTTATTTTAGATTAAATGTTTATTTACCACATGGTTTTTGCTTAAAACCTCATTTCCTTCGATTCAGCTGTGTGACTATTAATATGGAGAATCAATAGTGCTTGCCAGCGCAGCGCTTGGCTGGTGCCCAAAACGTTATATATTAGGATCATAGCTTAAACTGTTATTCTCGATTATTATAAAACTGAACTAAATAACAGAATAAATAATATGAGGTGTTACTTTTCAGATATGAATTATATTGAAGACTAGTGACCCACCCCGACTTTTATACAAAGGCACAGTTTGCTTATGTATATTCTTAGCTGTATATATATATATATATATATGTATTCTAAGCTGTTCATATTACTGTGACGTTATTTAGAATTAAGATAATCGAAGACCAATTATGTTATCGATTTATCGTATTTTCAGAAAAAAAAAATAACTTTCGCGTCGCATCGGGAAAATAAAAAATATTTCTATAATATGTAGAGTAGAGACTAAAGTAACAGTCACACGTCTCACTGCTGGGCCCAGGTAGCCCCGATGTATGTTAGCAGACTTTATGTCTTCGATTTTTTTTATTACCTAAGTACGCTTGTTTCTTCACGATATTTTCCTTTACCGTCGAACAAGTTGTAAATCTGTTCATAAAATTGAAGTTAACAATTTAATTGGTGTTGTGGGGATCGAACCCGGGTTGCTCGATTACTGTTAAAATTACAACCAGCGCTTACCTCCAGAGATATCACGGATCTTCGATAACATGGGAAGTCCGCTAGTTCATCACTAGCATCTTCATAACCCGCTTTATAAGTAAAGATGCCAGCTCTCTGCAGCAGGACCTAACTGTAGTGTTGCTTCATTACTTCATTGAAAGTTAAAGTTATAGCTTATATACGTCCCACTGCTGATCACAGGCCTTCTCTCATTTATGAGAGAGTTTTATGGCAAGAAAACGTCCGCCGCGCTGACCCAATGCGTGTAGTCGAACTTTACACGTCTTCGAAATATTTTTTTCTTATTTTTAGGTTTCCTTACGATGTTTTCCTTCATCGCCAAGCACGTGGTAAATCAGCATTTAAAATTGCAATCAACAATTTAATTTTTACAGCAGGAATAGAACCCGGGTTGCTCGCGTACCGCAAAATTTACAGCGAACGCTTAGCTCCTGAGCTACGAGGGCTCAGGGGTAGGAGTACGCTGCTTTATTACTTCATTCATTTAAAACAATTTACACTATACGGTAGTGCGCCATAAGTAAGCGCCATAAAAGAAATCATTACTCCATATCATCCCGTGGTTGTTATTAGAGGTGACTGACTGTGGAAAATGCTAGAATTTGTTTATTGTTTTTAACAGATGGTGTAATTATCATCTAATTACATGATCTCGTTAGATGATTAATATAGCATGATCTCTTTAGATGATTAATATAACGAGATACAATTAGATGATAATGTAATAATCATCTAACTAGATGATCTCGTTAGATGATTAATATAATTAGATGATTATTACACCATCTGTTAAAATCCATAAACAAATTCTAGCATTTTCTTCTGTCACCTCTAAGAACATAACATTAAAAGTCTTATGATATGCAGATCGGCGATGAAAAAAGGTTCTAGCACCTTTTTTCACTTGGTACTGCCGTCGTCAATCCACTTGCTAAGGGCGACATTTTAAGGAAAAATCCTTGTATACATGCTACTTAATGGGCTCGGGCTCGGGTCCGTTTTTGTTCTAAATTGCCGGTCTACGAAAAAGGTTAAGTCCAACAGTAGCCTTTCGCGGGTGTTGAGTATTTAGCTTCACTTGAGATAGTGAAATTGACATATACGTGTGGAGTACGGTCATCCAACCAGTAATAAACGAGTGTTACAAGACAGCGGTCGTTTCATTGCATTCACAAACATATCATTGGCGACGAAGAAGGAGTACCCACAATTAAAAAAAAAAAAAAAAAAAAAAAAATGGCTTATCTGGGAAATCTGCCTATTTTTGACCATAAGTCAAGTGAATGGTCAATTTTCAAAAGCAGACTAACTCAGTTTTCGAAGATAAATCGCGTCGAAGAAGTGAACAAAAGTGGAATTCTTCTCACCCATCTTACGGATGAAACGTATCGCTTGGTACGAAACTTAGCGTACCCGCAAGACTTAGAATCTCTAAGTTACTCGAATCTCGTTAAATTACTCGACGGTCATTTCAAGCCAAAAAAATGCTCATTTGTGGATAAAGAAAAATTTTTTGGAGCAATCAGAAATCCAGGCGAATCATTGGGAGACTGGGCAGCGCGATTGAGAGGTCTCGCAAGCAATTGTGACTTCGGCACTGCCTTGGAAACGAATTTAAGAGATCGTTTCGTCCTCGGCCTGGGCCCTGGCCCGGAACAAGATAAGTTGTTCGAACAAGATCCGTCCACATTGACACTGTCAGTAGCTATGGAGCTAGCCGAGCAGGCGGCGTATGCCAGGCGGGCGAAAGTTATGTTGTGCACCAGCGAACATGCTACAATTAAGGCCCCGGTCTTGTAAAAATTTGTGTTCTCGCATAATTTACAGCAAAAACAAATATTTTTTTATGGTAGTTAAGAAAGAAAAAGTAAAACATATTTTACATTTATTAAAAGTATAGGATTTGATAATTTGGAAACTGTTTTTTAATTTTATTTTGGTGTTTAAATTAATAGCTCTATTAGGCGTTAAACATACCTATGTTTAGGTTACATGCGTAAAAGGTCTTATTAAAGCCTCTGCTATGTACAAACTATAACAATATCAAGAAAAGTATTCAGATCACATTTATTTAGATATTGTATACAATAATCTGATCTGGTCATTTTTTTTATAAATGCTTTAATTTTCTTATTTGAAGGGCTTAAAAAGTTGTAATTTCATGACTTTTTTTCTGCAAATATCTACTTTTTTCTATTAGAAGTATAAATGTGGCAAAGTCGTACTTAAAGCCACATAAAGCATAACTATTTTCAAGTAAATTAGAAATAAATAAAATTAAAAAAAAGTTATATTTTCGTACCTTTTACCTATATACCATTTATAAACTAGAAACGCGTGAAAGTTCTCTCAGTTCCGCTGGGATTTCTCGGCGTTCAGACGTGTGCTGTGTTGTTCAACGTTATTTTACCTCTCGCTCGCACGGTTGATCTCTTTCACTCGCGCAGCTCTTATGGACTGACAGGAGCATATCGTGAAATTTGCTCTACATAAATATATATTATTTTTATTTAATTGTACATATTAGTTCTAGTTTTTAGTGTGTAAGTGTATTAGTGTTTATATTAGTATTAGTGTGTTAGATTAATAATTGACTTTGACTTCTATTTGGTGAATTTCAATTTACAACCAAAAGAAATAAACGGAAAAAGATGGATGGAAAAAAGAGGAAATATCCTTGTGTCAGTATAAAGAAACGTAAAGCAAGAGTTGAAGTGATGAAAAGAAACAGACTAAGCAGGTATGTTGAATACCACCTAGGTATAGGTGAATAATATTGATATAACTATAGTTAACAAGTGTAATTTGAGATATTATTTATCGCATTATCTATACATATGTACAACGTGCTGCTACAAAGGCGACGTTTATATACGTGGTAGAGCCATGCTGTAGTTATATTAGATGTATATTTGTAGCACGAATGGGTCGGCTCGACCGGGGAAGGACCACGCTCTCACAGAATACCAGCGTGAAATAGTAGCTTAACGCTGCTGTATTTCGTATGATGAGTGTAGAGAACCGGAGACCCATTTACTGGAAACGAAGCATTCTATCTTAGTCCTCACGGGTGACAACGCATCTGCATTTTGATTCGTAATCGAGGATAGATGTAGATGTCTATGGGCCACAGCAACCACTTACCATCAGGTGGACTCTGTGCCCTATCCTATAAAAAAAAACAAATATGTTTTCACATTTTCGTTTCATGAAGCAATTATTTTTCAATTAGACGTTATTATTTACGGATTTATTTAAATTTTAGAAACTAGCATCTTACTTATATAATAATACAATCTATACTTAGCTACTTAGAGAACTGTCGGCGAGCGGGCAGCGCAGGTAGCGCAGGTGACGCGTGCCCTGTGAACGTTTCCGCGTAAAAGACGCTTACCTATTGTTATATTTATTGTAATTAGGATAGTGATTAGTAGGGTTATGGTACTGCCATAAAGACGCTTTGTTTTCTAATCTAGTAAGTACGTTTACATTTCTTGCGACACGGACGCTTTTATTTGCTCATTACTATCGATATTGATGACGAGCAATTGTTTGGAAATATTCTTATCTGTCTTTATGTTTGTACGTGTGTGTTTAATTTATCCCGAAAAATGCAAGGTCCGTCTCTATTATAATAGAATTCATTAAAATAATATTATTTTTATTTTGTTTGGATTGTCAGTAATTTATTTACGTGACCTTTATTCTTTTCAGTAATGTCAGTGCCACTGCGTCTACGGATCGTCAACCGATGTCAAATTTTAGCAACACTTGCCCTCCAGTAAATGATATTATGCCATGGTAACATTTTCTGTTGTTACCTTTTTTGATTAAAATATATACTTTAATGCCATATTAACTTTAATACTTACAGATACAATACATATAATACTTTTCGTTTTAGTGATCAAGAGAACAAACCTCAATATTCTTCTAAAAGTATTTTAATACCAACTAATGATTCTAAGGAAACAAAAGGACAAGATGTAGCAAATAAACCCCAAAATGAAAACTCGGTACATATACAGTTATTTTTGAGTTTTTTTTTATATATATAGTTAATTAGCCAGTTATCGTGCATAAAACACATGTTGTACATGTTTAATATCTACAATATCGCATTTGTTTTAAAATTGTTATTCCTTTTTATTTATGTACACAAATAAATACTTGCAGTTTTGCTATTTAAAAAAGCTAATAATAATATTTATTTTAGGTTAATAAAAAGGGGCGAAAACGAAAAGCCACCAGTGGACTGCCTTTTAGAAAAGTTAAAACCAAGGTAATTCAAATATGATAAATATGGGCTCATAAAATTTGAATCTTAGAAATGTAAAACAAAGCTATTATTTTTTTATTTTAGCGCCAGCCGTCCGCACGTGAAAAGGGTGATTGCTTCGACTTCAATGTAGAACGTGAAAAAATGTGTAGTAAAAAAAGAGGATTTTGATTTAGAGGGGCGTAGAATTGTCTCTATACGATACTTTTTACTTTCTCTGCAAGCAGTTGCTGATCACAGTCATGAATCATTTGGATGTAGATTTTCAAATTTGAAATGCATCGGTGAGACCAGAAAAGGCTTTATTTCAACGTTGTGCTTGAAATGTCAATTATGTAACGCAGAATTTAACATAAGCAAAATAACCTTTTGGAAATACGACAAAAAGAATATATTCAAAGTAAATAAAAACCACAGCTATTACTACCAAATTCAAGGTCAACTTAATATAACGGAACAAAATATTTGCGTGTTTGCAGTTTGGACTAGTGAACATCAACCGATGAAAGTAGAATATATAGCAAGGGATAAAGAGTTTTGGGAAACAAAAATGCTGCCCCCCTTTGACAAAGTTTTACCACAGTTGTCTGCTACCAGAACTAATTGATTCGCGCCTTGAACGTTCTATGCCGATAAAAGACCCACCATTTATAACAGAAGCAATAGAAAATAAAAAGCATAAAATATCCCCAAAAAGTTAACCCCTACACCATACACAAAACACTCGAAAAAACTTTCTTATTTTTAATCTTGTCACCAACTAAAAAAATAAATATTTGTGTATTCAGTTATTCTTTTTATTTGAATTTTTTTATCGATTGCCTTCTAAATTACTTCGCTATACGATTTTTCTTTAAAATAAAACAGGTATAAGCGCTATTTGTATGTTCAGTTTGTATAAAAAAATCATATACATCCGATTAGACGGGAGGAGTTGGAATCATAGAGCTGAACCACATTGCATACAAAAAAAAATTAAATTAAAAAATTTACTTATTCATAATACAAAATGTACAAGGTAGAGTCGTAATTTGTATGAATAAAAACAAAAAGCAGTATTTTTTTTCCTTCGGTTGTATTTACCCTTTTTAAACTTACAACCCGTATAAATACGACTAAAACGACATTTATAAAATATAAAAGGGTAAAAAATTATACTACCACAACAAAAGTAAAAGGAATATTTTGGAAAAATATTAATAAGTTATATATTTAATGAAATAGAGCAACTTCACGTGCGATCTCGAACGTATTTATGCACGGGGGAGAGCGCCCCCTCTAATGGCTGGAAATGTAAAACAGCACAGCTAGACGGAAGCCTTAAGGAGGAACCGGTATACCGAGCGAAATTTCAAGGTCAAGGAGACAGCGGCGCGGTTATACGGCGTCCTAATGCTGGCAGGACATCAGGAGGTCGCGACCAACCGAGAGATTTTTCTCGTTGTTCGGTCTGCGGCTTGAAGAACCACCAAAGTGATAAGTGCCGTTATAAAAGTTACAAATGTCAAAAGTGCGGTGAAAAAGGTCATTTAAAGAAAGTGTGCGATAGTATCAATAGATCGCGGATGTACCATATCGAGTCGGTAAGCGAACCAGAGCAGGTCAAGGACACGTCTTGTGAGGAGTGCCACAATTTTAATTTGAGTTATGTGACTGATACGCCCATTTCAATTGATGTAATAATAGGTAATCAGTGTATGACAATGGAGCTTGATTCAGGATCAAGTAAAAGTGTGATTTCTTATAATACATATAAGGAAAAATTCTTAAAATATTCATTACATAGTAGTTCTGTAAAAATGTGCTTATATAACGGACACAAGATTGATCCATTAGGTTATATTACTGTAGAAACTAGTTACAATAACAGTACAAAATTGATTAAATATTTTGTTGTCAAAAATGGGGGACCGCCTATACTAGGTAGGGATTTCATGAGCGCCTTTAATTTTGTGATTACTACTAAATTAAATTACATAAGAAATGATTCCGAATTGCATGAGTTATTAAATAAATATTCGGCGTTGTGGCGTGACGAGTTGGGCGCATTTAATAACTTTAAAGTCAGTTTGCAGTTGAAGGCGAATGCTGTGCCTAAGTTTTTTAAACCGCGTACTGTACCCTTTGCCCTCAGAGATAAAGTCGAACAAGAGCTAAACCGATTAATGCACTTGGGTATCCTTGTTCCTATTAATTATTCTCAATACGCCACCCCCATTGTGCCAGTTTTAAAAGATAATGGCCAAGTTAAAATCGCAGGTGATTTTTCTATTACATTAAATAAGGATCTCATAATAGAAAAATATCCCCTGCCTCGAATTGAAGAGGTTTTTGCCAAAATTGGAGGGGGTGAGCACTATAGTAAAATTGATTTAAAAAACGCTTACAACCAGTTCGTCCTAGATGACGCGTCTCAGGAGCTCACGGCAATTAATACGCATAAAGGACTTTTTAAATACACTAGGTTAGTGTACGGCCTTTCTAGTGGTCCAGCCATTTTTCAAAGGAGCATGGAGACACTCTTATCAGGAATAGACGGGGTAAGCATATGGCTTGATGACATTTGTGTCACGGGCCCCGATAGAAATTCCCACATGCAGCGGCTAAGTAAAGTCCTAGATAGACTATGTAAGGCAGGCCTACGTTTACAAAAAAGACAAAAGTCAATTTTTCAGAGAAAGCGTCAGGTATTTGGGTTACGTGATTAGTAAAACGGGATTAAGGACTTGTCCGGATAAAGTACAAGCCATTCTTAGTGCACCGGAACCAAATAACGTCACCGAAGTTAAAAGATTTCTAGGAGTAGTCAACTACTATAGAAATTTTATTCCAAACGCCTCTTCTGTACTGAGTCCTCTACATGAGCTATTACGTAAAGATGCAAAATGGGAATGGGGAAAACGGCAGCGACAAAGCGTCGCAGCGATACGGCGCGGACTGGCGTCAGAACGCGTGTTGGCTCATTTCGAGCCAGCGGCGCAGCTAGTGCTGGCGGTGGACGCCGGCCCGACCGGTCTCGGCGCCGTACTCTCACAAAGGGCGGAGGACGGCATCGAACGCCCGCTAGCGTATGCATCTCGCTCACTTACGAGCAGTGAAAGAAACTATAGCCAGATACAGAAGGAAGCGACGGCCATTATCTTCGGGGTCCGACGCTTTCATCAATATTTGTACGGTCGCGAAGATCCTTTTATCCTGAAAACCGACCACAGACCATTGGTATCAATTTTTAATCCTAAAACAGGTATTCCTGTTACTACTGCGCTAAGACTGCAGCGATACTCAGTTATATTGTCCGCTTATAACTATGTCGTACAATATGTATCTAGCGGAAATAATATTGTGGCCGATTACTTCTCACGCGCTCCTGTAAAATGCGTCAACGAGTCGTTGAACGATATAGATACAAACGATATAGACACGCATTATGCAGTTAGGTTTCTCGATGCGTCATCGCCGGCCATTTCGGCCCGCGACGTTGCGCAGACGACGGAGCGAGATAGGACGATTAAAACCGTGCTTAGGTACATGCAACACGGGTGGCCGCGTAAATTAAAATGTAAATCTATTTTACCTTATTTTCATTGCAAGTCCGATTTACAATATGAGAATGGTTGTCTTTTTTAGGGGACATAGGATTGTTATACCACTCGGGTTGAGAGATAGAATGTTACGCGAGCTTCATGATTCTCATTTAGGAATAACCAAAACTAAATGTAACGCTAGAAGTAGAATGTGGTGGCCCGGTATTGACCGGGACATCGAACGCTGGATCGGATCATGTGCGACGTGCGCAAGCGTGCGGGCCGCCCCGCCGCGCGACCCCCTCGCGCCCTGGCCTCCCTCCACCGCGCCATGGCAACGAGTGCACATTGATTACATGACTGTGGGGCAGAGGGTATATCTGGTGATCGTCGACTCCTACAGTAAATGGATAGAATGTCTATACATGCATAACGGAACCTCATCTAATGCTTTAATAACAAAATTAAAAGGCGTTTTCTCTAATTTTGGAATACCAAATGTTTTAGTGTCCGACAACGATGTAAAAATTAATTCACTCGAGTTTCAGACATTTTGTTCATCGAATGGCATAAAATACATGACGTCACCCATTTACCATCCGCCAAGTAACGGTCAAGCTGAGAATTCAGTAAGAACATGTAAAAAAATGTTAAAATGTTTATTAATTGACAATTTACCTTTGCACAAAGTTCACGACATGTTATTAGGGTACCTATTTAACTATAGAAATACCGTGCATTGTACCACGGGTGAAACGCCGGCAAAGTTAATGTTCGGCAGAAATTTGCGGTCGCGTCTCGATTTGATTTTACCCTTAAAAAATCATAATTCTAATTCACTTACGGCAGCCGGGAAAAGATCTTTTGAAATCGGCGATATCGTTTGGACCCGATGGTACAGTGCACGAAAAGAATCTTGGCAGTTAGGTAGAATAAAGGAAAAAATAGGAAATAAAATGTATAAAATTCATATTAGGGACATGGAGGTTTGGTGTATTAGACATGTGGATCAAATTATTAGATATACGGGTTCAGACAGTAGTCGCGACGATATTGTCGCTGCTGAGGAGACTCGTTGCCCCTCCACATCGCCGGCTACTGTAAATGCACACCCTCCCGCGCAACAGCCTATGTTTCCGGCTATAAGTAATACGGAGCAAAGTATGGAACAGGCTACGAATATGCAGACGGCTGAGCTGCAATCGCCCTCGAATACTGGAGCGCCGAATCTTGGTTCATCTGACCACGGTGAGGCAGAAGAAGTAAGTGACTGTGAGACTAGGGAGTATGAAAAGGACAACATTGCCCCCGTAGAAAGGCCTATGGCAGAAACGGAGGCTGTGCCGTCCACAATTGGCGATTCCCATGTACCGCCAACATTGCCACTTTTAGCCACACGCCCGAAACGTACAAGACCAAGGGTGGATTATAAAAAGTATTTTTAAGTAGCGATTGTTAATTATAGTTACGCAGAGATCAAGTTCGCTAATTATTGTTAATAGTTATTATTAGTTGTTAAGTTTATGTAGACAAAAATTTTTACTGTATTTAATTAAGAAACCTTGTTACCAGGTTCCAAAATTAAGTGGGGAGGAATGACATATACGTGTGGAGTACGGTCATCCAACCAGTAATAAACGAGTGTTACAAGACAGCGGTCGTTTCATTGCATTCACAAACATATCAGAAATTCTTGAATAAATAAAACTGAATCACTTTTTAGATATTCATCAATTATTTTGAGATAATATGTGTGCGTTTCCGACCGGTTAAAGCGAAGCAAGTGGCTAAGTGGAGTTATGCTGTAACCACGATGGTATGGGGCTGAGAAACGCTCTCAGAACTTATCTAAGGTTCGCTGCTCGGCGATACGTGTACGGAAGAAGGGAAGAACAGCTTCATGTGATATCAGGAACAATCATGATGTACCCTATATCCTTCGAACACCCACGGAACGAAATAATAATAATAACATACCGATACCTGGGTATGTCACAGAACATCGTTATCGATGAGGCTGGTATGAAACAGTCAGTTTGCGACGTGTTTTATGCACGCTTGACCAAAGTGCTTAATAGCCTTTTGTCCGGTGTGAATAAGACACACGCATATAACGGCTGGATCATGCCTGTCCTCATGTATACCTTTGGCCTACTCAGGTGGACCCAGACTGAACTTAATGCCCTGGATAGAAAAGTCCGCACTACCATGACGTCCCATAGGATGCATCATCCGAGATAGTCGGTAATGAGACTGTACTTGCCGCGAAAGCATGGTGGGCGTGGTTTTCTGAGCTCGCTCACCATGCATAATCGCGAAGTGTGCAGCCTCCGTGATTACTTCCTGGCGAGATCGGATGAGCCATTCTATAATGACGTCATTTCTAGTGATAAAGGGCTTACCCCTCTATCCTTAGCCAACGAGCAATGGTAGGACCCAGCAGTGCTTAGCGTTTCCGACCGGGAGACCGTATAGAAGGAGAAGGAGCTCCACGGGAGGTACTACAGGGCTCTACATGAGCCCTTCGTAGATACAGTCACCTCCTTCAACTGGCTACGTTTCGGTGACCTCTTCGAGGAAACCGAGGGTTTTGTCTGTGCAATACAGGCTCAGGTTATTAAGACCAACAACTATCGGAGATACATCCTAAAGGATGGCACCGTCGACATTTGTCGAGCTTGTCGCCATCCCGGTGAGTCACTTAGGCATGTCATCTCCGGTTGTTTGGCGCTTTCTAACTCTGAGTACTTGCACAGGCACAACCTAGTAGCCAGAATTCTACACCAGGAGCTCGCTCTGAAATACGATCTCGTGGACCGGAAAGTGCCATATTATTATATTATTATATACATAAGTACCTGCCGGAAGCCGTGCTCGAAAATGACCGCCCCAGGCTCTACTGGGACCGGGCCATCATCACGGACAGGACTATTCTTGCGAATAAGCCTGATATTGTGCTGATGGATCGGGCACAGTCAAGGATATTTTTGGTCGACATTACCATTCCGTATGACGAGAACCTCGTGAAAGCCGAAACAGACAAGCAATCAAAATATCTGGACCTGGCTCACGAGGTGACCGACATGCGGGGTGGTCTGCCGACCGAAATTATTCCTGTAGTCGTGTCTGCAAACGGGTTAATCCCAGCCAGCCTCTCGGGTCATCTGAGGCGACTGGGACTCCGTGACGGACCGCTCCGGGCTCAAATGCAGAAGGCGGTGCTCCTCGATACCGCCCGCATCGTCCGCCGGTTTCTTTCCCTTTCCCCCTAACCCTCGGCCGTTTGGTCTCCCCTGCCGAGGGCTTCCATCTGGTTGGGCTTTTATTTATTTATTTATTTATGTTAGTATATTAAATATATATTTAAGTATATTTATTTTTCCCTTCATGTATTTATCCAGCCCACCCAGATGTGATTACTCTATTAATAACCCAATAATAATAATTCTTTATTTCAGATGTAAAAGATCCATAAGTTGTTAGTATGACTTAGATTAGATTAGTAATTAAGAACATTAAATAAAATCAAATTAAGTCAAAACTAAAATAAAATTCAAACTCAAAATGAAATCACAATAAAATCAAACTAAAAATAATTATCTAATACCTATAAAATTAAATTAAATACAATCAAACAAAAAAATCACATAAAAATCAATCGAAATCAAATAATGTCAACTAAATAAAAATAAATACAATCATAATAAAATCAAATGAAGTCAATTTTAATTTGAATAACAGTGTTTTAAAATAACACTCACAAAGCAGGCCCAAAGCGGAGACGTGTACCTATCTGCTAGAGTTTGCAAAATGCTATTGGAACTTCCACGCGTCCTAAACATCAGCGATTTGGTTAGAATTTTTTATTTCGGTTTGAATTATATATGGCAGTGGACTTTCTTACACTGCCATTTCACGACAATTTAATTTCGTACAGCTTATTTAAAAATTTCTGCCAACTTTTTTTTTTAAACTGAAGTGACAATCAAACTACAGTCTATTGATAACTGCAGTCAAATTCAAACAAAGAAAGCTTCAGATGCGTCGTCATCTCTGAGGATTAAGATAGAGTGCCGCCTGCAATTATGAGTATATTGGTTCTCTATACCCTTCAAACCAGAATACAGCAGTGCAAGTATTGATATTTGGAAGCAAGAATAGGTAAGAAGTAGGAGTCTTTATGGATAGGTATCACACCTAGAAGAAGTCCTAGGCAGAAAAAGGAGTCCTACCACGGATTAAAAAGTTTTTTTATAGGACATGGTGACAAACTAGCACACAGTTAACCTGATGGTAAGTGGTAGCTGCGGCCCATAGACATCTATATCTATCCTCAATCACAAATCAAAATGCAGATGCGTTGTCACCTGTGAGGATTAAGATTGAATGCCTTGTTTCCACTAAAAGGGGCCTTCGGTTCTCTACACTCACCATACGAAACACAGGAGCATTAGCTACTATTTTACGTTGGTGTTCTGTGAGAGAGTGGTTCTTCCCCGGTCGAGCCGACTCATTCGCTACAACTATACTAATAATATAACTGCAGCATGGTTCTACCACGTATAAAAAGTTACAGGTGGATATACAAATACATATAAATACTTGCATACTAGATACTAATTACTATCGATTAGTGTAAGAATATCTGCTGGCCGTATGAGGATGCTCAAGGTTTCTCAGCTAGCTATGGAAAGGATGGACTAGGGAAAGTCTATGTTTTGTAGTAGACTTGTGAAGGGCTGTAATGATGATGATAACGATGATGATGATGATGAAGAAATATCCACTACACCATTTCTTCCTGTTAGTGCAGCAATCTTATAATAAAGATAAAATAAATAAGTTTTACTCAACTTCTGCTTCCGACATGTCCATAAAGTGTTCAGTACAAGTTCTAACATAACATTAAAATTTTAGTTCTCGGTACATGTAAGGACTACTTCTTAAAAGCTAGTTCACAAAGTTAGACTAAAGTTTAGTTGTCCGTACAGTTCGTGCCGGCTCTGTTTGATTCTAAATTTATTATTTTTTTGTCGTTAAATGTTACTTAATAAGGGACATGTCATTTTCGCCGAAGTATTTCGTTGATAGGAATACTTTTTGTAATAGTTTTCTTAAAAGGTATAAATAAATAATATGTTTGTTTTATTTATTTTTTATAATTTTTATTTTTAATTAGCAGGCTGATGATTTAACGCTTACACTGTTAATTTACTTCCAGGATTCATTACGAAATAGAGTTGTTTCAGTTTTGTGACAATTTCCTAAAGAGATGTGAATGTTCTAAATGAGGTATGGTTGGAGTACGTAAAGGTCGGCTCAACCGAGGAAAGATCCCGCTCTAACAGAATACCGTAAAATAACAGCTTAATGCTGCTGTGTTTCTTATGGTGAGTGTAAAGAACCGAAGCTCTTTTTTACTGGAAACGAGGCGTCCTATCTTAGTTCTCAGGGATAACAACGCATCTGCATTTAGATTCCTAATCGAGGATGGATCTAGATGGCTATAGATCACAGCATCCACTCTGTGGGCTTGTATGTCACTCCCATTCTATAGAAAAATGTGATTTGGTTCCCATACTCACTTATTTGTGCACTGAAACTGTACACGAGTCTCTATATATAATCTAAAATGACTCGAAAGGTTTTGATGAAATTTTTGTGTGCATTTGAGTGGGTCCCTGGATAGTTTAGATTTACAATTGTACCCAGTAGGTGGCACTGTTGGAAGCCGGGGCAGATCGATTGATGAAAAACAGTAGGGAAAAAAATTGAAGCAATATGTACTTACGTACTAGAACATCTATCTCAAACAAAAAATGTGCGCTACTCTGTGTTCGCCCGGTTGTTTTTTTATCATGGAATAAGCATAGGTAGAATGATCCGTAGGTAATAGAAGATTATATTGTTAAATAGGTAAATTATATCGAGAACAATATTTAAATTTTGTCATTTATTTTGTATATTTGCTTATTTAATATAATATTACATAATATTATATCACAATTACATTTTAATGATATTTTTATGTGAATATTTTAAAAGGTATCTATGTCAAATATAAAAAACATACTAAATTTATGTTTAACAAAACTTACTAAGATAAGATTTTAATTACAAATACATTTATTTAAAGTAGAATAAGAGTCGTTCATAAATGCAGGGCACGCGAGAGTTAAAAATGGACGAATTTATTCCACTTTGACTTTGACGTGGAAAACCTAAAAATATAATAAAAGAATAATAAACAGATTTCAACATGAAAAATTTTGCCTAATTATAATAACCTATATATGTTTCTACAAAAAAAAAGTGTGATTAATATTGTTTTGTTTAAGGATACAATAAAGAATAAAATAAATAAATATAATAATATATTCGTCCTATACTTAAGTACCCACAGAAATGTCGCATCTGAACATATTAATTTCATAATCTATATTCCATGACACGAGATGGCATCTTAGGAATAATTTGTTTTATTATTAATCTATAATACTTTTTTATTGATTAATTATCTTATTAACCGATGAAAAGTAATTCCTTGGTTTTTACTGACATTTCTTGAATTCTTTGTGCAATATATAAGTACACACGATGGCATATTTTATCAAGATATTTCTTTTAAATCAACACAACACGTGACAACTCTACAAGCGCTCAGCGAGTGACTGATTAAAGTGCGGTGTATGCACCGCAGTTGAGTGGAACACAGTAGCTGAATGCCGTGTCGCCTCTAGTACGTAGTACATAATAGCTCAATGGAAAAAAATAATCTCTTTTTTTTAATTACCGTTACCGTTACAGCCTATTAAAGTCCACTGCTGAACATAGGCCTCCGCCATAGATTTCCTTATTGGTGGTATATTTGTCGCGCTTCGCAAGCGGGTTGGCAATCACAGTTTTTTATTAGTAAGACGCTGCTTTGTTTTAATTTGTTTCCCATTGTCGCGTCTTACGACACCCACGCAATGATATGGGGTAGTAGAACTACACCGCCACTACATAGTAAACTTTTTAATTATCAGTAGCCCATTTAAAGTTTGTTGCAAAATAATTACAGGCAAAGTAAAAATTCCATATTAGTCCTTAGTGGTGATAATGCAATAGACACCATCACGTCTGAGTAAGTGAGATGGATGGTTTTTATTGCCATGGGAAGACGGTGAAAGAGAATTTATTTTGTCCCGTCAAAATACAGAGATAATTACTAAGTATGCTTATTTTGTAATGATTTTAAATAACAATATTTTATGTCACAAACTTTTTTATATCAAAAGTGGTTTAGCTTACTTAAAGTGCCGAAAGTTATATAAACGATTCAACTCAAGTTTCATATCCGAACATTGTCTGGTATAAGCTTCCTTAGCACGCAACGTCAGCTAGCAAAGTCATAAATTTTCCGTTAACACTTCCGAATCTTTTGTTTGTTTAAATTCGTTCTTTGTTTCTTTAAGGAAAAATAATTTTTTATATAAACGCCTTTATCTTAGTATTATGTTTGTTTATGTAATTTAATATTAGGGATATTTTATTATATTCTTTTTTAACCATGAAAATCAATGATTTTTAAAAAAATTGGGAGGTTATTGGTTTCACCCCGGTTTTCGAAAATGGAGTTTTTTCAGATATCCATGTTTTGCGATTCTAGGAAGCCGTTCAGACTATTTGTAAGAGAATTTTCGGAACAGTAGTAGATTTTGAGAAATCTCAAAAATTAATTTTTCAGTAATATGTTTTTTTTAAATAACTTTTAAGCAAATGTAAGAATCAATTCCAAAATATAATCAGTTCTTAAGTTTCAAAAAATTCCGTCGATTGCTGTAAACCGCATTAAAATCGGTTGATGCGTTGACTTTTTTTTTTTCAAATAACGTTGAAATTTTTCTTGTATCGTTTTTGATATAATAAAGCAATTATTATTACTTAAAAACTACGTCGAACGCCATCAAGTTCATCAAAATTGGTTGATTTTTACGTCAAATATTAAATTTAAAAAAATAAAATAAAATGTGGTTTTTCAAAATTTTGACGTTTTACGAAATTCTGTTACTTAACTTGCATGAAGAAAAGATTATTTTAGTATATAATTGATCGAAGTTAAGACCTAGGTAATTTTGCAAATAAAAATTGATTGACTGAACATATATTTCTAAGATATTATTGTCTTTTAGGTCGTAATGCAAACCTGAGCTTAGCGTCAAAATTGGGTATAAGATCTTTTTATTTGATGCAAAATTTCTTCAAGTTTTTAATACGCAATCTTTGATAACAAATTAACATAATTCGTATTTTGACATGAAGTATAATCCAATTCTCATCATTCTGTTCAGTGGCTTTAACGCGAACATTAAGCGAATTCAGTAGACGGTATTAAGTATCTACATACGTAAGATTGACTTAAAATAAAATCATTTTTATCGAAACTGGGTTGTAGGAACCCTTTTCTACCCAGTTACTTGTTTGGATATACCACCCTCTCAATATTTTTGTCGCCGAATAGCAGTGCTCACATTGCTGTCCCGATCTGAAGACTATGAAGAGCCAGTATAATCAAAGGCTATGAGGCTATTCTATCTTAGTCCTCATGGGTGACAACGTATCTATGGTCTTTTTGTATAAAGTTGGCCACAGGTGACCACGGACTATTAAATTTTTTCATAGGATAAGAATGACAAACGAACACATAGTCCACGTGAAGGTAAGTGGATGCTGTGGCCCATAGACATCTACATCAATCCTCGATCATAAAACAACACGCAGAATCCGTAATATGGAATGCCTTTTTTCCAGTAAAAAGGGTCTCCGGTTCTCTACACTCACCGCACGAAACACAGCAGCGTTAAGCTGCTATTTGACGCTGGTATTCAGTGAAAGCGTGGTCCTTCCCCGGTCGAGCCGACCCGTTCGTACCAGAAATATACTACTAATAGCTATTAATACATATATTAGTAACTGCAGCATGCCTCTACCACGTGGTATTACCATTAGATGGACGGTAAATTCGTTTATCGCTTTGGTTTTATAAAAAAATACGCAACTACATCTACTACTGCGTTGGAAAATCTTGTTCCACTGTCAAACTTTGATTTTAAATTGATTAAACTAAATATTTAATTTGCAACAATCGTGGCAATAAGCGTTCGCCTTAAAAATTATAGTGTTCGCTGTTATTTTTGGTACGTTTGATAACCTATTACGATTTCCTCTGGTGTAATTTTAAGCGCTTATTAGCACAAGCACGTTAGCACCTATATAACTACCGGCATCCCGCACAGTTATATTGAAACAGCAATGAGAAGTTACAAAAAGGAATAAATCGCCATTTATTCGAGAATAAATAAATTTTACGTTCTAACTTTTGCAATTATAAGAATAGCGAGCCAATTCGGGAATAGTTACCAAAACAACTCTTTTGCACTGAATAGCAGATTAATTCCAAGAATACTTTAATGGCATCTTTAGTTTCTTTGCTGGTATAACTATAAGTGTCAATTTCTAGACAATTTCGTCAGATGTTTTGTTATACGTTTATCCTCACCCATTTTGTATTAAAAGCACGTAATAATATCAAGACATATAACACACAATAAAAATAAACTCCCATAATAAAATAATCGTCTCATAATAAAAATATTTATTTGTTTATCACTCACTTTGCTACTCATGTATAAGTTACTCGTAAGTTATTAGTTATTAGTCAATCCGAGCTATCCTTCAAATTGCACGGAAAAAACTATACACGACTTACTTCCAGAAGTAAGTCGTGGAATAGTTTATTCCTTGCATATTCAATCGTTTACAACTTGCGGCACGTAACTAACGTAACTCTAGCGCTGAACGAAACGTGAAGGAGATAGCTGCGATTGTCGTATCAGTTTTGGGGACGGAATGCGACACGCAAATATGCGCTATAACGGTCACCGCTAGACTTTTGTGCCGCGAGTTGTAGCAGTTGTGGATTGGTTGAATACACATTTAATCTGATTTTAAATTTTAAAGCTTTAAATTACATTAATGTAAATCATTGTATACAAATAATTGATCATCAGTATCGTCGTCACCATCATTAAAGCCTATGTACTCCGGGCTCCCCATACATGGATACCATAAATAAGGTGTTGCTTTAAATTCAAGTGTAATTTAAATAAAAACAGTTATTAGTAACTTATTTTATATTTCCGACGTTTCGAGTACGAGGTGTTCGACGTCCCAATTTAATCGTTATATACGGCTACCTTCATATTAAAATTATAAATTTTTTGCGAGTGTATTGTTTCGCACAATACCTATGATACTTCGATTATTGATATATTCGTAAATAGTTTATAAATTTGTTTTTAATTGTTTAGAATATCGAAGAAGTTCCTATTTAAATTTGAAGAAAAAATTAAATTGCAAAAATAGAGAGTGAAGTTATTTTAACTAACTATGACTATGACATTCTTGATGTCACCTTAAGCTTGTGTTATTGTTTGAACCACTCGTAAGGATAAACTTTAAAAAATGTAATACTGACTAAAAAGCTTCTGAAATACGGACTTTAATTATTGGATACATTCATCTTGTCTAAGAATTTTAGTATATAGTTTTATCCGTCTCTAAAATAGGAAGACGCTTACTGTACTGGACTGTACTGCAAAATATGGGATGAAGTTTTAATTATAACTATTTAGACGTTAACGACTGGTTAAAAAGCTTTTAATGAAAATTGAAAGCCGACTTTAAACATAAAAGAATATATTAATTTCAAATTTTGTAGTTACGATTTAATTATTTCTATACACTATGTGTTATCAACACCGACTTCAAAATGTTTTTAAAAATTATTATTTTATTCTTTTTAGTTCTTCAAAGTCGTCTTTTACTGTTTCATTAAAAGTTAATGATTTCTTATATTCACGCAAACACTACACATTGAATTATATGGGTTTCATAGCGTTTAATTAACCTAACCTTTTAATTCCCGACGTTTCGAGCGCTTTATAGCACCCATGTTCACCTGGGTGAACTGAGATGTTTGACGTCCCAATGTTATAGTTAAACCGGCTACCTTTAATTTAAAAAAAAAATTGTCCCTTCTACGCAGAACGAGCTTACAGTATCTTGAAGTCATTCAGTGACATGCTTGGGCTTGGATTTAATTTTGTTAATTATAGGATCCCACGCAGATGGCAGCACCCATACATCGTCTCTATTGAAATTAGGATGTCTTTAATTACAATAGCCTCGCGTATAGTCCTTGGTAAAAATTGGTGGGGACGACCTTAAACATGTTCACAGATTGCAGACTTCCCGGAGCCTCGGTGCTATTTAAGAGAGACCACATTCACAGCCTTGCTTGCAATATCTCTCTACAGAATGAGTGTACACTCAAGCATCCTGTAGAGAGCAATTACACCTGATGGATGGTAAATAATTAAGTTAATTAAACGCGATAAAATCTGTATAAATAGTTTTATTTAAAGTTAATTTTGTTTTAATAAATATGATTACGAAAGCATGTAGTATATAGACGAATGATGCAACGTGAAAATGGTATGCGATCATAAAATAGGTATTTTTGGACGTTAAAATTATTAGCATAAATATACAGAAATTAAAGTGTCAGTGATTTATTTATTCCTACAGTACCCGAATAGTCCTTCGAAATAAAATAAAATTAGATATCTAATTTTAAATAGATCTTATCGAGTGTTTTCGCAATACGAATATAGTTTTAGACGACATTGTGGTAAGAGCCGGTCTGGTAATAAAAGCACCTGTCGTCTGATCGTGTGAATTAACACTTGTGCCGCAAATGTAATGGTTGGTATTCGGGTCGGGTTGTTTTATAGTATACAAATAAGAGTGACAATATTGATAGATGATGCTGCGGCTAAAAGGTATTAACCTTTTAGCACATCAAAAATCACTATATCATGTTTACTGACATGTGAGTATATTGATGCGAATAAAAAAGTTGAGTCGCGTTGTCACCCCTGAGGACTAAAATGGAATGCCTAGATATCAGTAAAAAGGGTATCTGGTTCAGTAATATGCTGGTATTATATACAAGCAGGGTCCTTCCCTTATATTGGTGAAGTTACATAGGGTGTACTACTTTAATGGACCTGTTAGCAGTTAATTTTTGTACGCTGTTGGATTTTTAGTTAATGTTTTAACCACTGGGCTTATCATTATTTGTATATTAGTATTAAGAATTCTAGATAGTTTACTTTCCTAATCCCGCAGAGCGCGTAAAACTTTGTAATGTAGTTGTAAAGCAGCTGCCTGCGACTCTGCAGGTTCGAATCCCGCTCGAAACAAGTATTATATTGGCTATAAATTATTGTTCCCGGTCTGTGTGTACAGTTTATGTATGTAAAACACCTACAAAATATCCTGTATTACTACACTAGTACTTGTGAGTGAACGAGTGAGTGAGGAGATGACGGCTGTTGCAAGGGAATGGAAAAGGAGCATATACTAAGTTGACCCTAAATAACTTATAGTATATGGGCAGGAAAAACAAGGGTACAGTGATCCTAGTGTTGGGTAAAATTTCTTCGAAAAATAAACTTATGACACTTGTAAAACTTGGATAGATTCGAGAAGTGTGTATAATAGTCAGACATAACTTAAACTATCTGTAAAATATGTGTGGAGTTGATAGATTTTTAAAATATTTCATAGTTATTTTTATCAAGCAACTGTCAGAGCTCTAAGGTAAAACTTTGCGTGAAAGCATGGAAGCATGTAAATTAATTTTATTTCGCTTGACGTACTGCCTAATTTTACTAACAGCTGAAAGTCAGAAAGATATACATGGTCACTTATTACGTAAGGTAGAGGATGAAATTCAATTAAGGTGAGTTCTCATTTACATAATTCAAGACTGAATTTTAATGACGGTCCCGTCATTGCTATTATAAAAGCCGAGATATGCTATTCATTAAGATTATAACCAGGTCTTAGTAAATTTAATGCAAAATAATTTATACTGGCAAGTAGGTATTTCATAAATTAAATTTTTGGTGTACGACTGAGAAAAAAATAGCTTTTGCACCAGTGAACGAAATTATTACATGCTATAGTATTCCTTGCTTCCAAAATCACTATCGTAATACTGATTAATTACAATTTGCATTACATCTTATTACATAAAACGTCAATGGTGACGTAGGCAATTAAAAAAACATCATGTAATAAATGTTATCAGCCACTAGAATGACGTATGGCAATTAAAAGCAATAACTATAGGGTAATAAGGTCAACTTTTAACTGTGCGTCCCAAGTCGTAATAATATATTATAAACTTTTAACTTATCAGCGTTGGAGATTTAAAGTGTTAGTTTGTAGGAAATATTGTGCCATGTTTCGCACTTAATCCTTCCACACTTTATTTGCGTTCACTGTTGTCGACACTTTAAAAATACTACCCCAACACCAAACTGTACGTATATATTTTTTTATTACGGAACAATAATTTATAGATTACTAGTTGCACCACAGCAAATGCTTATAATGCAGTGGTTACCGAAAGTCTTCATTCTTATATTTTTAATATATTTAAACGTAAAAAACAGACAATAATAATAATGTCCTCCAGACCTAATTTCGGTCACGGCCGCCTGCCTCAACGGAAACTAGCCAATGGCGAAGGACAGAATTACAGTGCCCAAGTGTATGCGCAAGCACAGGTGCACTTATATTCCGATGGGACAATAAACCAACAAAACCGGAGAGAGATCAGGCGTAGAACCTGCGTTCTACGTACCTAGGCTCTACGTGCTTTCCGAGGCACGAGGATGAGACACTGCCAACTCTCCTGACTCCGGGCAGCTACTATTTCTTGACGGAAAAGCTCAATAAAGTGATTTTTTTGACCCGACCTGAGATTCGAACCCCTGACCTCACGATCAGCAGCCGCACTACTACAACCACTAGACCAACGAGGCACTGGATTGAAAACTGACAATATGGAAAACATGAAAGTAACAGATAAGAACAAAAATATATCTCTTTTTTTATAATTTACAGTAGGATCAGTTATTTAAATAACAGATTCACATCCACTCGTTAACAATTATTATATTCCAAGTGTATCACAAGTTCACTGCCGGACATAGGTAAAAAAACAGTCACAAAGAACGGTCTTGAGCTACCCGCATACATTGACTTTCTGCATCTCTTACTAGGTCTCTTACAAGGCTGCCACTCGAGAAGCTAACCCTAAAGAGGACGGCTTAGAAAGCTTTCTGGTAGCCTTTATAGGAGGTAGAGTCACATTTTTACCTAGCTTAGTAATTACTTTAAGTACTTTTCAAGTACAAACCACATTTTTACCTAAATAGTTAAGTGATAAGATAATAAGGAAAGTATTAAATGGCTGGCTCACAGCCATTTAATCATAATACTCAGAGATGACACTTAAAATAATTTTAGTTTGAAATTGGTTGCCTACTGGATTGGATGACATAACTTTTCTTGGGATTACTGTAAGTTCATTAGCTTTTTTTAATGTAATGAGAAAAGACAGCAGTGTGATCGTACTTTGTTAAGTTACTTATTCCTATTCTCTAAAAATAAGTCCTATAAAAATAAGTAATAAAAAAAAATACTAACAGTATTCTAGCTGCTGATCCCATATTTGAACTATAATGAAGTAGTATCATGACGTATGAATCTGATACGGACTTCCTCACTGCTGACAGCATGAGGAAGCACAAGATTATTAAGCGAGCTATGGAGGGATGCTCGGAGTTTTTCTGCGTGAAATACTTCGAAATGAGGATATACGCAGTAGAATAATAGTAACCGACATAGCCCTGTAGATCAGTATACTTAAGTGGCAATGGGTCCGCGATATAGATCGAAGAATCGCAAATCGATAAGGAAGAAAGATCTTAAGTGGCAGCCTTGTAGCAGTAAGCGAAGTGTGGGGTAACCCCCCACTAGATAGAGTGACGACCAGGTTAGAGATGTAGGAAATTAATGGATGCAGCTGGCTTGGTATTCCGCGATGGAGGCCTATGTTCAGCTGTGAACTTGTGGAGGACTGCAATGTATAAAGTCATCATGTTTTGATTGTTAAGTACTGTAAGCGCTCGCCCAAAAATTGTACAGAATGCGAGTACAGCAAATTCAATCCCGATTGTACCACTTAAGTTACTAATTGAAAATTAAAACGCATATTTACTACGAGCTCAACGTTAAAGGAAAATATCAAATTCAAGGAAATGAGAAGCAAGCCAACACGCGTTGGGGTAGCGCGGCGAACTCTTCATTACACAAGAACTAATTTAGCTAACGCTAAAGGTTACATGTACCCAGTGGGGGTACGTATTTAGATTCATATTTGGTTTATTTTGAAGCCTCACAATTCCAAAATTTCAGTTGTTCACGTACCTATTAGATTATTATAGGGTTTTCGAGTACACAAAATATAGCAATTTTTTTAATTGTACAAGGGTGACAATCAAGCACTTGATGGTAAGTGGATGCTGTGAACCATAGTCATCTCAATGTATCCTCGATAAAGAATCAAAATGTGGACACGTTGTCAGCTCTGAGAACAAAGATAGAATGCCTCGTTTCAAGTAAAAAGGGTCTCCGTTTATCTCCATTAAAAGTAAAAGGGTAGAGACCCCCACCATACGAAACACAGCAACATTAAGCTGCTATTTTACGCTGTTATTCTGCGAAAGTATCGAGCCGATCTTTTTTTATTACAACCCATTTGTGTGTATAACCATAATAGCGTGCTTTCACCACGTATAAAATTTAGTATAAAAAGAAGCAAGCTGTATTTTATTAAACTTTAAAAAATTAAAAAATTACGCATACCCTAGTATACAATATTTTAGATTATTCAGACATCCAAAAGTGGTCAAAAACTGAGTTTTATAATTCCAATACATACTCATAGAGGTCATATATTTATACATATGGGTCAAGTAAAATGCTATAGGTTTTTAAATTACATTTAAAACAAATGTAAAATGGCTTGTCTTAACAATTTTTGCTACAATTCCTACCAACAGCCGACAATAATTATTCGAGTCCGTAAATTATAGTTTATAAATAATTTAACAACTTTCTTGCGAAATTTATAAAGAATTTGAAATTGATAAATATGACAGTTAATTATCCTACGTTAATTAGATAAAGAAAATTCTTAAAAATATCTAATTAAACACAACAAGTATTAACAAGTATAATTATTTCGCTTTTAAACAATCTTACAAGACATAACTTTTTAAAAACACAATTTGGTTTTTAAGACTATTTTTTTTTGCTTTGACATAAAAAACTGAAATTTCGTTTCTACTTCATTTAAATACCGTAGAGTATGAAGCGAAATCGTACCAACGCTTTGTAAGGAAATAGAAACAATTTTAAAATTAAAATTTTACATTCATAAATCAGAGTAAGCGACAATGTTCCTGATGGTAACTGGCTACTATAATTCACGAATATCAACTTTAAACAAAGAAAGCAGAATGCGTAGTCAGTGTCTCTGAAGACCAATATGAAATGTATCGCCGGTACATCTGTTTTCTTACATTTTATACCACTGCTGACTGTCTGAAGAAACTCAAGGTCACCCGGCGAGGGTCATGCTCGGAGTTTGTCTGCATGATATACTTCGTAATGAGGATATCCGCAGTAGAATCAGAGTAGCCGACACATCCCAACATAACAGTAAACTGGAGTAATGATGATCCGGCTACAGTAGTAGCGGCAGCCTCGTACCAGAAGATCGCCTCACGAGATGGATTGACGACCTGGTAGATGTATAATCTATGGATGCGGATAAGTCGGGTCCGTTCTTTGTGGCATTCCTTAAGGGAGGTCTATGTTCAGCTCTGTTACTTGTGCTGTAATGATGATGATGATACCCTTCATACTGGAATATAGCAAATGGTGAAATATTGTTTGGCGATAAAATGTTTGACGGATCGGTGGTGCTATGTCTGAGTGTTGACTGTGACGCTGCTTGGCTACGGATTGAAATCTCACAAGTAACAAATGGTTATATGGCCTACAAATAGTTGTTCTGGTTCTAGATGTTTGTCCATGGTCCATGCACAATTTATGTATAAAGATTAACGCCATTATGATACGGGAGAAATCCTAGTGTGGGCGTAGCTTTTAAAAAAGTATGTAATGTGTTGGTAACATTCAGACTTTTTAGAAGAAAAAGAACCCTCGTAACTAGTAAAGTCTTAGAAATGGAAATATATAAAGCCTTATTATTCATATCGTGTTTGAATATTTAACGAAACTTAATTGATTTGCCTCGATCGTCTGATTGGAAATTCAGCACTCAATTTCGTTTATTATGACCTATAAGACGAAGTATGCTTAAAAATTTACGGGGTCCTAAAATGAAGTAAAAATGACATAATAAAATGTAGTGTCACTTTCAAATAAACATATTTTTTTGCAACGAGCAATCAGATAAAAAATTGAGTGCCCAGATAGTCAAAGTATCAAAGAAATTTTTTTTATTTTGTGGTTGAACTCTTTTTCTGCCTAAATGCACGTCTGGCTGCCACCATCTTGCATATTTCTGCAATCAACTAGCAGTGCCAGCACTGTTGTGTTCCGGTCTGAGGGGTGAAGATAGCCAATATAAGTACAAGATGTGAGGCATTCCATCTTAGACCTCAAATATGATAACACATTTGTAGCCTTCTGTGTTAAAAAGCGGCCAAGGACAGCAAAAGCCATTTACAATCAGACCGTAAATCCGTTTAACACCTCAGTTCTGTAAAATAAATTAAGGTTGCACGTTACACAATTTCATATCCGGGCGGAGTTTAGTCGTTTTCTTTGCTAGATGTCACAACGTACCCATTTATACCGAGCAAAGAAGATCAGTAATATGCAGCAGGAAGAGAGTTGCGGGGAGAACGGATCCCTGAGAAACGCTGACGTTTGTCGCTATTGAATTCATTCACTCAGAAAGTCCGTTACCCAGTCAATCAAGCTATAGAATAAGCCGTACGCTAAAAACTTGACAGAGATGCTACCGTACACATACATTTGATAACAGCAACTGCACAGGAAATTGTTCTAATCGTACTAGCACTCTGAAGTCCTATACTATAAATAATATATAAAGAAAAAAATAATAAACAAGTTTTGGCAATAGTTAGCAACACTTTAATTTCAACTTATAAAAAACTAACCACACTACGCAGTACCTAAATCGACTAAAATATTTATTATAATGTCAGTTGTCAAAATGGAGTCAATAAAGCAGCGCCTTTTAGATATCATACCTGCATTCCAATGACGCCGGTGAAACTAGGCAAAAGTATTTTTTTTTCTAATTTTTAAAATAATTTGTACTTAAAAAATTGCATAGGAACATGATAGTGGTAGATATAAATACCTTATATCTTTATTATCTTAATATATATAAATTACGTGTCACGTTGTTTGTCCGCGATGGACTCCTAAACTACTTAACCGATTTTGATCAAATTTGCACACCGTGTGCAGTTTGGCCCAACTTGAGACATAGGATGTTTTTATTAGTGATCGATGGATAGGATAGTTTTTTTGCCCATGAGTGACCCACAATTTTTTTGCGAATTTAAGGATTTCTAACAGGACATGACAGGGTCGCCGAAAAGGGCAGAATAACATCTGCCTGGCAAGCTATTATTATTATAAAATACGAGTATATTCGTTTAAGAGACAGTAACCGGGAAGAAAACAGATCAATACGTTTGTATGGAGTAAACGCCACCCGTTAATTACATAAGTGTCACTATTTTTGAACCAATATGAAATTTGCTTGAGCAATATCTGGAAATATGTTGCTCCGTTGCTTCGATATAACTGCAACGATGAGTGTTTATCGTACTGCCAAAGTAACTTATGTCTATAACATACCGACGCTTATTATACAGTCTACAAATGTTGGTTAATTGTTTACCGTAGTTCGTGTGATAAAATTATTTTAAACTATTCGGAATTGCTTTTGTACTTACTAATACATTATTTTATAGCAAAAAGAAAATATAACACAACATAAACTCTCACGCCTTTACGCAGAGGGGTAGGCAAAGACTATGGACTCCTACGTGGCGTAATCCTGATACACCTCTTTCGTTACTTTCACATCCATATAGTTACGCATACGTGCTATCGGTTAAGAAAACTATTAATTTGGCCTATCTTCAATAAATTTGATTAATTAACTTCCATCTGGGGCATCCCTTGTTGAATCTGTCTTTCATTTCTGCAGCATAAATTTAATCGTCAGACCTTCCTTCTTCATTATTTGTACGTGTTCATATCACCGAAGCATTTTTTCTTAACACTAATCACCACGTATTACAAAACATACTTATCGTAAATAGAGTTAATATACATAAATGTTTATGTAGCACAGACTAACATTGTCACTGCTTGCTCATGGAATCATTTGCATAATTCATGTCTGAATCCTTCGGATGCTATAAACGCCTAGATGTGCGGGTACGTGTCAACACGTGGGTTGATAGTTGGAAGAGATTTTACTTGGATATCTCTACCCAAGTAAAATCACTTCGAACTGTACTTAAAATATTACAAACTGAAATTGAATGCTCAATTAAACTTCGTAAACACATAATTGACTACTACTTTATGGTCAGTTTAGACGAGAAGCCATCAATGAGCGATAATTTCAAACAACATTTTACAGATAAAATTCGATGGTGATCTGTACGATGAAAGTTTGCTTAGCAAACTAGCGTCATAGCATGCCAAGCCCTATCTCAAATCAAATGCCTTAGATATCATATTATGTATTTATCTGTTACGTTGATGATATAGTGGCGGTGTAAGAATATCCTAAGAGACGACAGAGCGAAACAAATCAGGAGATGAGCAGCAACATCTTTCTGATAACAGAAAAAAACTACGGCAACTGTGGTGAATATCCTCCATATGAGACCATCTATGGGGGAGTGGAGATTCAGCTGTCTTTTTCGACAAACATGATAAGTTTTCGAAGACGTGGTAAAGATTTTTGATAGACTATAACGGTAACTATTACGTCATTAATAAACAAATATACCCAGAGGTGTCAACGGATTGACGTTAGATTTAGTATCAATAGCGAGTAGATAACTTATGTGAATAGGATAGCCTGCAAGATGTTAATACGTTTGATAGGTACAACCATTGAAAGACGTCTCATAGTTTAGCAAACTAAACGATCATTAGGATGACTGATTCAAGGATATATTATTGCAAATATATTACTGGTATATTTGTACCACGAATGGGTCGGCTCAACCGAGGCAATACCACGCCCTCACAGAATGCCATCGTAAAATAGCAGCTTAACGCTGCTGTGTTTCGTTTGGTGAGTGTGAAGAACCGGAGATACTTTTTACTGGAAATGAGACATTCCATCTTAGTCCTCACGTGTGACAACGCATCTGCATTTAGATTCGTAATCGAGAATAGATGTAGATGTATATGGGCCGAAGTAACCACTTACCATCAGGTGGACTATGTGCTCGTTTGTCACCCTTATCCTAAAAAAGAATATTATGCATAGCAGTTATTATAAAAACTGACATGAAAAATTAAACATAACTTGGATCCTTATAAAATGTAATAATTATTCTGCTCGCTATAAAATTAAAAAAAAATTAACATCAAAATCAAATTTGAACAAAATCCAAAACATTTTCAAGTATCTATATCAACCAGGTACCATAAACAACAATAATAATGAAATATTTCTGGACCTGGCACTCGGGGTAACCGACGTCTCTTGAACGGGCTAAACCTAGTCAGCCTCTCAGGTCATCTGAGATGACTGATACTCCGTGATTGACTGCTCCAAGCTCTAATGTAGAAAGTGGTGCTGCTCGATACCGCCAGCATCGTCCGCCGGTTTCTTTCCCTTTTCCCCTAACCCTCGGCCGTTTGTGCTTTTATTTATTTATGCATTATTTATTTATTTATTTTATTATATTATATTTTATTATTATATTTATCATTTCCTTTTATATATTTATTCAGCCCAACCAGATGAGAATACCCCAATAATAATAATGTTCTCCAGACCTAATTTCACTCAAGGCGTCCAGGCTCGCCTTAACGGAGACTAACCTATATGCAGGACAGGATTATAAGTGCCTTAGTGTATGCGCAAGAAGAGGTAAACTCTTTTTTTTCTCACTCTCATAGTCCGATGGGACGGTGATCTGAATGCTCCCAAGTCAGAGACCAGGCATAAATAATAAATGAAAAAAAAATCTAAATCTATCTCAAAACGCCGATCTCAAGTTCCACTGACTGAAGAGGGAATGATGCGAAGACATCGGTTCTACACTCACTTAATCGGTTGCCCAATTCTCCTAGTCGTGTCTACCAACCGGCACGTACTTGTAACTTTGTCTAGCTTTAAGTTTAGCTGCTGGCTGTTGATATGATCGTATATATAACTTAGAAAAATTATTATAAACAAGAAAACTAACGGATTAAAAACATTTTAATAGATCCTACATTTTTGTTTGTCATATATGATATATGTATAAGTAAAACAATTATAATGATATATTTGTAATCTTATATAAAAATAATTTTGTATTTTTTCTTCTCTCTATTCTCATCAAATGCACTTACATTTTAAACCAATGAATTTAAATTGAAATTGATTATCATCATCACGACTGGAGACTATAAGATTTTAACGCATTTCGTTTTCCGATTTTTATCAGTGGCAAACAATTTACAGAGGCGATATTACCTATTACTGAAGGAAATCAAACAATTTCCTAAATCATTTTCGTTTCATTCCATGTTCAAATTTCCAACTAGCAAAGATAGGATGAAACCATTCTCAAGCTATTGTAAGAGCGCGACGTACTTACACATACATAGGTATTTAAAATCATTTGCAACCAAAAATATGGATTTAACTACATAGTATATGTCCAGCGGTAGGCTCTTAGCGGGCTGATAAAGAAAGAAGAAAGATGTGCGTGTGTGCGTGTCAAGAAGTTGAGCATAGTTTCGACGTCACTTTAATTTACACAGTATTCTACCCAGATGTAATGTTACAATGAATATTATTTATAAGAAATTTACACCAACAACGTGTTACACAATCATTGTTAAATTCATAACAATGTAAGCAATGTTTATATTGTGAACACATCAATATCGGGCGTACACATGTTTATATGTAAATACTATCCGTAACTGGTTGAAAGTTGTACACTAAATAGCGAACAAACAAATATAATTCAGTCTATATAAAATCAAAACAAAAGAAGATAAAATCATGAAAACTTACATAAAAAGTTAAAAATAATTATAATATAATTTTTATATTTTTATGACTAAAACAGCTCACCCTATAACAAATGGATGTTTTGGCTCATAGACACCTAAATCTATTCTCTCTTAAGAATCAAAAGGCAGATACCATCTCAATAAGGCATGCCTCGTTTTCATTAAGTAGCATCTCCTGTTCTCCTAACGTGCTGCTGAATGTGTAGGCTTTCCTCCGTAGAGCAGACTGATTCACGCTACAGTCACACTATGCTTGAAGCAGCATGACTCTACCGCGTATAATGCTCAACATTATCCGACTTTGAATAGCATTCAAGTATCCTTCATATAAATAGAAGAAAACAATAAAAAATGTATATTATATTTTATTGCATAAGGGCCCTAAAAAGATTAAGAGACAGGGGTAGTTGACGAACTCATTTTAAAGATTTTACAATATTGAGTATGCCTTGTCTGTATATGAAGCTGCAACGTTTGCAAAGAGAAACCCACTCTTATTTTCCACCATATCCTATGGTCGCCATATCAATTAAAAGAAGTTTCACATCACTTCAATCAAAGAAAAGTAGACGTCATGGTCACATACTAAACACATAATTTTCTTACTTTTTTTTATCCCACTCCAAAAAAAAAGCAAAAAAAAAAAAAATAAAAAAAACCATAAAATCTAAAGTATTTTAATCATGTGATTTCTAAATATAAATCATTATGTTAACCAGCACATATCACTTAAACTGCACTAAAAGGAAAATAGTTTCTTCTTAATGGCTCCTAAAATCTTTAATAAACTACCGAAGAAACTAAAAGATGCCAATATTAGTTTGTACGTGGTAGAGCCATGCTGCAGCTATATTAGTAGTATAGTTGTTGCACCAATGGGTCGGCTCGACCGGGGAAGAACCACGCTCTCACAGAATACCAGCGTAAAATAGCAACTTAACGCTGTTGTGTTTCGTATGGTGAGTGTAGAGATCCGGAGTCCCCTTATACTGGAAACGAGGCATTCTATCTTAGTCCTAACGGGTGACAACGCATCTGCATTTTGATTCGTAGTCGGGGATAGATGTAGACTATTTGCCACAGCAACTACTTACCATCAGGTGGACTGTATGCTTGTATGTCACCTTTATCTTATAAACAAAATCTATTCCGAAAACAATTAGTGCCTTTTTAATAAGTAAACCGTACTAGAGCGTAGCGTATTGAGTTTTTGGAAGACCAATTATAAAATAACGTAGTTCCTTGTAATATTCATCATTCATCATCATTACAGCCCTTCACAAGTCCACTGCTGAACATAGGCCTCTCCCAAGTAATGCCACAAAGCACGGTCCTGAGCCACCTGCATCCATCGACTTATTGCATATCTTACCAAGTCGTCACTCCATCTAGTGACGTCTACACTACGCCTACCGGTACGAGGCTGCCACTCGAGAACCTTTCTTCCCCATCGGTTATCGGTTCTTCGGGGTATATGGCCGACCTATTTCCACTTCAGCTTACTAATCCGTTGGGCTGCGTGGCTGGTTTTACTGCGGATATCCTCATTTCTGAGTCTATCACACAGAGAAACTCCGAGCATAGCCCTCTCCATAGCTCGCTGAGCGACCTTGAGCGTCCTGTGACAACGCATCTGCATTTTGATTCGTAGTCGGGGATAGATGTAGACTATTTGCCACAGCAACTACTTACCATCAGGTGGACTGTATGCTTGTATGTCACCTTTATCTTATAAACAAAATCTATTCCGAAAACAATTAGTGCCTTTTTAATAAGTAAACCGTACTAGAGCGTAGCGTATTGAGTTTTTGAATGACCAATTATAAAATATAGTTCCTTGTAATATTCATCATTCATCATCATTACAGCCCTTCACAAGTCCACTGCTGAACATAGGCCTACCCCAAGTAATGCCACAAAGCACGGTCCTGAGCCACCTGCATCCATCGACTTCCTGCATATCTTACCAGGTCGTCACTCCATCTAGTGACGTCTACAGTACGCCTACCGGTACGAGGCTGCCACTCGAGAACCTTTCTTCCCCATCGGTTATCGGTTCTTCGAGGTATATGGCCGACCTATTTCCACTTCAGCTTACTAATCCGTTGGGCTGCGTGGCTGGTTTTACTGCGGATATCCTCATTTCTGAGTCTATCACGCAGAGAAACTCCGAGCATAGCCCTCTCCATAGCTCGCTGAGCGACCTTGAGCGTCCTCATACGGCCAGCAGTCCACGACCACGTGTCAAACGTATATTTTTCTTTCAAAACGCTAGCACAGAGCTATAAGCGCTGAAATAGTTTTCGGCCAGGACATTACTAGCATGTGTCAGATTCTTGTAATATTACTTACAAAAGTTAAAATTATTTAAATAAAATCGCGATTGGAGGAAATACTACTAACGATTTCACTGCTAACAGCCTATTACCCCCTTTTCCTCCAACCCGCGCCCGCCCCCCCCCTAAATATTTAGGTTGACATTGATTGACGTGTGACAATTTATATTTTAATTAAATTTTATTTTGTGTAACGTAATAACGTAACGTATACGTGTACGTCACCAAAAGGCCAAACATAGTGATACTGACAACCAATATGATTTTATCTGTATACTAACTTCCACTTATGTTTAACAAATAAATGAATTGAAATGAAATTGAATTTACCCTGTACTGGCGTGTCTGGTCACGATAATATCATAAGAGGTGTCTATGGGAAAAGCTAGAGAAATATAGCTTCTGATAAGTGGTGATCTACTATCTCATTTACACTACGCGTAATACCAGACCGGCAACGGGGATAGTGTTATAGGTGAGATATGTCTGCTGCTGCGGTCATCAATCGTAAGCATGGGAAAGTAGAACATATATTTTAAAGTTGTTTTGCTGGTAGTTTCTAGGTTCTTGTGTCATTTTTTTCATTCATTATAGATTATCAAAAATCCACTGCTATTTATAGATTTCTTTCATAGATTGCTTCCATTACAGCCTATAAAAGTATTCAGCTAAATATAACCCACTCAATAGAGATAAAGCAGTTTTTGTCAAGTTGTTATTAAGAAAACGCTGACGTCCATCTCCTAATTTGTTACCCTATGCTGCTGCTTCTGACACCCACGGGACGATATGGGGTAGTGGATATCCTTATTTCACCACTACATAGTTATTGGCATATTACAAGACCTCAAAATACTTTTATTTTCTAAGATACCTATGCTTTCTCGATGATTTTATTCGTAATTTAAATTATGAAGCCGTGGTAGCTCAGATGGTTAACGCTCGCTGTAAATATAACAGAACGCGAGTAGCCCGATATCGATCCCCGCCGGCACCAAGGAAATCGTTAAATGCAATTTTAAGTGCTGATTTACCAGGTGCTCGGCGGTGAAGGAAAACATCGTAAGAAAACCTGCATGTCTGAGAAATAAGAAAAAAAATTATTTCGAAGACATGTGAAGTTCGTCAACACGCATTGGGGCAGCGCGGCGGACACTTCCTTGCCCTAAAAGCCTCTCAGAAATGAGGGGAGGCCTGTGCCCAGCTATGGGACGTTATATAGGCTGTAACTTTACTTTTTTTAAAATTATGAATAACAATTTTAGCGGTACAAGTGCGGATCGAACTCGCTACCACGGCTACGGTTAGATTATGGGAGTATATGCTATAATCGCTACACTTTGCAGCGCTGCGCCGGATGTCGTACTTTTCCTGTGCTCCGTCGTCGGTCTGGATATTTTACACCTGATATAAGAAGGTATACTACCTATATATACTACCATCAAACAAAAGCCTGTGGGTATTTCTATTTCTCCCTTAGCCGCATTTGACAATAGGAAGAAATTATTCCTCACTATGAAGCAAAATTCCAAACACAAAGCCTGATTTAATGACTTTATTTTAATCAACCAAAATATCTTTACTGTATGCTGTTTATAAAAAAGATAATAGAGAAAAACAGACTCCGAAATACTCCGTATTATAATAACAAATAAAAGTTTAGCAAATTTTTAGGAGTTTTAAAAAACTTTCAAACTGGAATTACAAAGGAAAGATCAATGTACTTTTGACCGTGAAAGCAAAAGAGGAGATTTTCCACCGAGCAAGGTGTTTAACCTGGGGAGCGGCCAATGCTCCGTATGGTAGTGCAGAGTAGAGATGTTACGGAGGTTCGATTTCAATTCTGAAAGTTCGGGAATTCCGATTGATTTTGCACCTTCGATTCCGACTTCGGTTCCGATAAATTTTATTCGGAATATTGGAGGTCGATGCATAGCGGCAATGCCGGCAGCTTTCAGCGCATACGAACAAGTTTAAACTCCTCGCGCGGGGAACCTACCTAAAATGATTGCTTTGCAAGATCTTCCCTTCAATTTCTTGGAATGTATTGGGTTCAGACGACTTATGCAGTTCATAGTGCCGAATTATATATTTGTGATGAATAATGTGTGTAATTTTATTTTAATAGACGTGCCCTAGACACATACTTATCTCTTCTGCCTACACCTCCGATTTCGGTTCCGGTCCGACAAACCAAATTTAAAAACTCTGCTTCCGAATTCGGTTCCGATATAACCACTTTCGTAATATCTCTAGTAAAGAGCTTGATCTTTAAATACTTGAGTGGTTCGAAAACATCGATAGCGTGATTTAGACTTCGGTTTGTTTATGGTACAAGCGACCTCGGCAACGTGGTTATTTAACCCCATGCTCAGACGGAAGGCGATAAACTTGCAACGCTCTTTCATCAAGTGTTAAGGGTACACTAGTCACTCGTTCTTTCATACAAACGTAGTCTGGCGATTACTCCACTGTTTGATGGTGTACGTATAAAATAAAAAATAATTCAATAGATTTTTCATGACATCCAGACTCCTAAAGGTCTGTTTATAAAATTTCGCGCGCTCCTTTTTGTTGTAAGTCATCTTGCCTTTCGCTACAAATTTTTTCCCCGATCAGTGGGATGGACGGAGGGGGGGGGGTAATACCTACATGTAATACATACATCTTTATTTAGAAAAATTGCTTCCTTTTGTTCTTGTCTACTTGCTGAAGCCGGGATGAATATAGCTGGTAAAATGTAATATAAAAATGGTAAAATGTATGTAAAAAGTAAAATAAGTTTGTTGAAGCACATGTAGTTAAAATTGAAAACAGATAGGTACATAATAATGAACTTTTGATACAGGTAGTACATTAGGTACTTAACTACTTTAATTTGCCAACTAACGAAAACATCTGATTGATAAGCACGATTGTCGAAAATCTTAAAATTATCTATAAATTTAATGATTTCTTATATTTACGCGAACACTACACATTGAAATAATACTAGTTTTTACGGAATATATATATAGTATTATTTCAATCTATAAATTTAATTAGAATAGGTAATTTTTAGATGTTCGATAATCGTGCTTACGTATAGGAATCTCATATCCTAATATACCTAATGTAATTTATGTAAGTACATAAGAATCTGAGAAGGGCAGTCAATGATAAATAAAATTTGTTTTGTAAATTTTTTTTAAAACACTTTAACACAACAAAAACATGAAAATGAGAAGAAGCACCAGATCTACCGAAACAAACTCAGAGAGGTCAGTCATTACATTGGTCATGTCATACGAGAACCAGGCAGGTGGCTAATGGTCCTTTGAAGAAAGAACCATACAGATGTGAGTGGACAACTAAGTACTTTTTAGGATTCCGTACCCGAAGGGTAACCAGCAGGGCCCTATTACGAAGCCTCCGCTGTCCGTGTGTCTGTCTGTCAGCGGGCTGTATCTCATGATCTGTAACAGGTAGATGGTTGTAATTTTCAAAGAAGGTGTATTTCTGTTGCCTCTATAACAGAAAATAGTAAAAATAAATTTGAAATTAAGGGGTTTCCTACTAGAAAAAGAAACGTGTATTTTTGGCTTTTTTTTGATCGATAGTAATACTCTATGTATATTAAATCTTGTAAGATGGTACGGAAGCTCTGAAGTCTGATTCGCACTTGGCAAATATTTGTTTATATTTAACCTTACCTCAGATATACTCATATTTTTATATATAATTTACTATACTATTATATAAGCTACTACTAAATAAAATAGTAGTAGCTTTGCTATGGTATTATAGCATATATTTTGGTTTAGATATAATTTATTACAGAATAATACGAATTATATAAAAATTAAGGAGCGCATCAACCTACCTCAGATATTGGGTTATGAATACAGATAAGTACACATAGGATTTGGTTTCTAATTTGTACATATTTTATAGCCTTCGTTATCAATAGCATTAACAGGCCAAACCCCTAGCCTACAAACGTTTCGTAAGGAATCTCTTTCTACAATCGCGCCTTTTATTTGTTTGGACTGACCACCTAACTCGTTCAGTGATGTCATTCCCATACAGTGTTTAGTTTTCAACTAGCGTTATCTATCATAAAATAATTCAAAATTTTATTTATATTTCGCTAATTGTGTCTGTACTGTGAATTTGATTTACAATCAATCTCTAAATTGTAGTTTTCTTCTAATTACTTACCTTGTCTAGACGTGTTCTTTGGACTTCTGTAAGGAAGTCTGTGCTGTTAGTCCTATTCCGTTTAGGTACGTTACTATTTTGATAGACGTTTGTGCTTGTCCCTGCAGTGACACAATTCCTATTGCTGATAACTTTCTAAGTACTAAGAGAATATTACAAACCGCTATTGAACACAAACAATCAATAAACAATTTACAAACTAACATTTTTATTTATTTAATTAACCTACATAAAAGCCCCACTCACATCAGTCGCGCTGTCGAAAAAGCAGTTATCCTGACACTGGCTGGCATATACTTCGGGGAGTTGCCTGTGGGCTATTATAGCTAAATAGCTATGGTAAGTAAATACCTATTTAGAATACATAGTATCTACAGTAATGTTTGCATAACCTACAATAAAATACAAAAACATAAAAAAACATAATTATTTTACACTTTTTTCTGTTTTAGAAGTCGGTTATATTTTTTTCAATTTTTTTTTAATGTTACTATTTTTAGTTGAGAGTTATGTCACTTTAGTGGGTACAGGCGTGATATTATACTGTGTGGTTGCGTAAAGAATGCATAGATACGCGATAGCAGCAATCTCGGTTGATTTGCTGTCATTTACTGAAGAGTTCCCTCGATTTTTCCAAGATCCTATCATCAGATCCTGATCTGACCATCATCGATTACCATGGGATCATCTGGAAAGTATATTCTTTCAAACCAAAAAATAATTTTCCAAATCGGTTCGGGCATCTTCGAGAAATCGGGGAACAGAACATACATAACCAAAAAACAACGAATTGAGAACCGCCTCCTTTTTTTCGAAGTCAGTTAAAAAGTAGGTAAAACAAATCAGTGAAATTATTATATAATAACAACATCTACTTAAATTCACATAAGAACTTTCATAATAACAACTAAATTGTTTCTTATCTTCACGCACAATCCCTAACGGGGTAGCCAGAGAGAACAGATCGCCAAGTGTCACGATCCTTACATACCTCTTTCGCTTCTTTCAGGTTCATTAACTTCTTCATACATGCACGTCTAGGTATCCGAGTACTCTTGACCTTCCCCTCTTCGAGTAATTTGCTCACATGGTCTTGGTAAGTTAGTCTCGGTCTACCTCGACACCTTTTAATATTTACTTTCGCTCTATATATTTTCTTCACCATTCGGTCTTCACTCATTCGCTCAACGTGCCCAAATCATTGGAGTACGCCCCTATCAATTTTTGTGATAAGGTCATCTTTCAATCCTGCCATATTGCGAATCTCTTCGTTTCGCTTTCGATCGGCTATGGTAACGCCACACATTTTACGAAGAGATCGCGTCTCCACTGCATTCAACAATAAATTCAATAATAAAACAACTAAATTGGGTTCATAATAATAACACCAATTTGTTTCCTCTCTCTTTTCTCTTTGTTACCTCCACAGTAGGATTTTCTCCAGTATCGTGGAGGCAGTTTACAAACATAAATTGCACAAGGACATACATCCAGACCCGGAACAACTATTTGTAAGCCATACAAATATTTGTTCCGTGCGGGATTCGAACCCGCGGCGCCCAGCGCAGCTACTCATTGCTAAGCCACTGCGCCAAGAAGCTCACAATTGCCGTTTGAGTTTATGTTATTATTCAAAAATGAATCGCATATGTAGGTACGCGATGACGCCGTCGCTATGCGTCACTCAGGAGTGCGCATGTGTGTGCGCACTAGCTTCTTACTGCTCATCACAGCGTATATCCCTTTCGCATGTGATGTCGGCTGAGATAGCATGCATTTTAACCCCGCCCACCATTCAATTCGAGCTATCGACTAGGGCCACCTAAAGTTCACAACGCCTACAGTTTACCTTTCTCCGTAGAGGGATAATGTGACAAACTGTCACGCCACTTTGGTATTATTTATTTTTATATCTATCAATTTCCTGATGGATATAAAACGACTGCCTCATTGGTCTAGTGGTTGTAGTAGTACGACTGCTGATCATGAGTTCCTGGGTTCGAATCCCGGGTCGGGCTGGAATTATTGAGTTTTTCCGTCAAGAAATTCTCAGTAGCTTTAGTCAGGAAATTGGCGGTGTCTCACCCCCGTGCCTCGGAAAGCAAGTAAAGCCGTTAGTCCTGCGCCTGATCTCTCTCCGGTCGTGTCGGTTTACCGTCCCAATGGATTATGAGAGCGAGGGAATAGAGAGTGCACCTGTGCTTATGCATACACTTGGGCACTATAATCCTGTCCTGCGCCGATGACTAGTCTCCGTTGAGGCTGGCCGCTGTGACCAAAATTCGGTCTGGAGGACATTAATATTATCTATCACATCTTTTAATCATTGACAGAGTGAAAATTGACGAAGCAAAATATTTTTCTCCGGCAATTTTTTATCCGATATGTAACCATATAAAAGTTAAATTCTGATATAAATAAATATAATAATCTATGGACATATTAGATTAAAATGATATGCACATAAAAAGTTTCGTTATTGTGTTATGGTTTGAGTCGCTATAGCAGACTATCGAAACGTCGGGAATATAAAATAAGTTAATACAAGCGATAAAATAAGTTTCAACTAAAAACTAGTTTCATTTAAATGTGTAGCGTTCGCGTAAAAACCAGAAATTATAGTTATGACTTTTATGTCTAATGGTGTACATATAATTAATATATAAAGTAAATCAAAACTTATTTATCAAAAGGTTTAAATTATTTATTAAGTATGTAAAACTTGTTTAGTAGGCTGTATTATTATAACTACTAAAAAGTACATAATAGATAATAATCCCTGGGAATGAGGTGATCGCTACCATGCTATTTCAAATTTTTTTTCATAACAATATTATTAAATATTATATTGTAAATTGTGCTTAAAAAAATTGCCGCTTGGTTTCTTGCTGGTTCTTCCCAGGACAGAGGTTTTTTCCGAATCAGTGGTAAAGTAAAAAAATACGTTAAATAAGAATTACATGTAATTTATATTGAATAAAAATGATTCTATCCTATTCTTCTATGTTTTAGTGTATATTTTGTAGTATAATTACTACGTTTTATAAACTATTATAGCACACGGAACACTAAATAACACGGATTCGATGGTTCTATATTTCCTAACGGGAAAATAAATGTGTGAATATTTTATTATATTCATAATAAAATATTCGCACATTCATAACACGGAACACCTCTTGAGTGTTGTGATATTGCAAAGAAAATGATGTTATGCGAAAAATGCGACTACTGGTTTCCTTTGTCGTGTATATCATTTTGACTCAGATGATGTAGTCGCGAGGGATCTCTATGTAAAAAGGGAATTTTCACGAAGATTTATTTCTTATCTTTGAAAAAAATATTTACAGATGTTTTTTTCTCGTTATATAGATTTAGTGATTATTCCGTAAACTCATTCCTCCTATACTTTGCTTGTAATTGCGTTATCGGAAAAAATCTCTTTCGACATAATTTACAATACTATTGGGGTTTTGTAAATTATGTCGAAAGATTTTTCGTCTACGTAAATATCGATCGAATATCGGGGCGTCGATATATATATATATATATATATATATATATATATATATATATCAACGCCTCTGAGCAAAATTTCGATGATCAAGATTATTTGTAGTTTACTGTATTATATATAACGCAGGAACGCGTTGAAATATTAAAAATAACTACATTTAAAAAGAAAAATTAGACGAAAGAAATATTAATATATCAAATGAAAGTTATTTTTTTATAGAATCTGATCTTGATGTTAACTTTGAGTTAAATAATTATGAATGCAAGCAATATGGGAAACTAAAACTTATTGAAAATGAGCTAACAATTTGTTTCAGTACTTTTAAGTTAAGGAATTATTGTGGTATTACTTAATAACTTTCTCAAAAGTGATGTTACAGCAACGTTATACTACTGACTTATTTTTTATTCAAGAGGCAAAATTTAATGTACTATTACAAAGTTATTGGTGTACTTTAAAATAGATTTAAACAAAGTAAAGATATGAAAGCCTGTTTTTGCAGTAGGTAAAAATCAAAATTATATTTTCTAAGTAATCGTCTAATACTAGCAAACTTTTTAAAGAGACGTTAAAGTGTAATGTCAAAGTTTGTGAAAAAAATAAATAAAAAAATAATGAATATAATCATATTAATTAATTTTATATTATCAAAATTATGCAAAGTCATTATTGTAGGCGTAAAATATTTTAGTTTTAATAAATATCACACATTGTTATGAGCTCAGAAAAAGTTATATATTAAGTTAATAATAATTTTAGTTCGTAAAACGATTTAAATTATTATTAAAAAGGATTAAAAGAAATAGTATAAAAGTCTCTCCATTCGCATTATTATTACATAGCTGTAGTAAACCTTTTTCACTATCGCACAGAGGCATTGTGGCGATCCAACGTTTGCCAAATAATAAAAAAGCGTATGAGTACGCTTTTTTTGGCCTTATGTGTCTTATATTCATCAAAAGTGGAACTTTTTAGTAAATGTTGATATTGAATCTTAAACATTATACCTCAAAAGAGTGTATTTTCTTGTAAACGTGAAATACCGACCTCCACAAGATCAGCCCATCTTAGTATTTGTAGTAGTATTTATCATGTCACCAATTTTTAAGATTCACTTGTCTTTTTGTGTTATATTTTACTCTTGTTACATCATTCCTCATTCATCGTAGTCTATCAGAAGTATGATCACAGGGATATTTGTCACAGTTACTGCGTATGCCAGCCGCAGTTTTTTTTTTAATATTTTGAGCCGTTATCAAGAGATCGCTGATGCCCATCTCCTGTCTCATTTTTCTCTATCGCCTTTTACTACACTCACGGGATTATAACATCAAATTGCATTAATTAGTAGATATTTTTCACTTGTTTAGAATTAAATGCAATATAGATAGGAGTACGAGGACTTTATTTGTCTTGCAATCCCTGTCATTTTGGTTATGCCCATTTTCGAAAAACCTGTGCTTAGTGGAATTCGCAAATAATATGGCGGCATAGACATGCAAGGAAAATTTAAACATATTTTATCTGGCCGTAGCAACCATTAGGTTAAAAGAATGTTTATAACTTGTTCCATTTTGAGTTCATCTAGCAACACACATGATTGGTGCCATTTTTTGTCATTTAATGTTATATATAGGCATATACAGCATCAAAATAGTAGAATTACACGTACACTGAATACTTTCGTTTGTATCAAAAGGTACCTTCATTAAATTGTGATATATTCAATACTTCTTGGAAATCAAAAATAGCAACTGCATCATCTTTGTCAATTGACCATTCCTTCGTTTCAGTCAAATCTTTTTTATTCTTTCTGAATGATACCGATGAATTTTTTAGGGATACTTTTACTGTGTGGTTAGCCTGTTTAGACCAATATGGATCAATGTTCATCATGCTCTACGCAAATTGTACCTGGTAGAGTCACGATGTAGATTTATTATGGTTTGCACCATGAATAAGTCAGCTCGACCGGGGTAGGACTACGATCTCACAGAATTCCAACGTGAAATAGCAGCTTGATGCTGCTGTGTTTTGCATGGTGAGTTTGTAAAGTTGAAAACTCTTTTTATTGGAAACGACGCCTCGTTTCCAATAAATAGGGTCTTCGGAACGCCTTCCATAGTAGTCCTTAGGGATGACAACACATCTGCATTTTGATTCTTAATCGAGGATAAAGGTAGATGTCTATGGGTCACCGTCCACAGCATCCACTTACCATCAGGTGGCCTGTATGCTCGGTTGTCACTCTTATTCCATGAAAAAAATAGAATAGTACTTTAAGATGAAATACTGTATCATATTGGCGTTTTGTGGCCATCGGAAAATCATCATAATCTCGTTGTACTAAATAATATAACTACAATTTATAAGCGATACACTTTTGAGATATTAAAAAGTTTTTAAATAGCTTTTTTGGTTGTCATTAAGGTTTTCCCTATCTCTAAATTGATCCATAAAGAGAAAGAGATTCTGAAAGAAAGATTCATTTCGGGTCATTTTAAAACTATCAATTGATAAAATACTAATTTTCTCTAAAACATTATAATCAGCACATAGCAGTGTTACGTGAAAGAATAGTGGGAAATTCCCGTGTAATTTTTTACCAAATATTATTTGGAGAGTTTTAATACGAAACAATTTAAAGGTTGAACGTAGGGAACAGGCTGAATAACTAGCCTAAGAGAAGAAAAAAATCTCTAACGGACTAAACGATGTAATTTAAAAATATTGAGAAAGATTATGATGATAATGTATGATTAATAAATATATGATATTAAGATAAACTGACAACTAAGTTACGCGAGGGTAATACAGTCGCCTTAAGCTTTGACGTCCTACAAAACCAAAACTAGGAGGAGGGCAGAGACAAAAACACAAAGTCGTAAGTAAACTATAACTAATATAATAAGAAAAAAAGGGCTTTGGCAATATTAGGCACACTTACAAAAATCTACTTAAAAAAACTAACTGCACTACACCATACTAAAATCGACTACAATATTTACTATAATGTCAACTGTTAAAATGGCGTCGATAAAGCAGCGCCCTTTTGACCCTTTTTATTATTTGATTGATCGATGAAAAACGCTGTAGTTTTTGAGTTATAAGAAAGTGACGATATGACCCTCACGTACTATAGTTAATTTATCCTAACGGGCTGAAACTTCGAAACAAATATTAAATTAAAGCTTTAAATGACAAAAAAGAATATTATGAATATAGATTTGTTTCAATACTGGGTGGTATTATATATATACTAAATGTACAAAATGATATACTAAATAAATATGCAATAACATATTAGGATAACAGAGGACAAAGAGTGTTTCTTTGTTTTCTTGTGTAGCGATCACATTTTTCTTAGGATAAAAATAGCCTCCAGAAACATCTCATAATTATATTATGAACACTTTAGTCACGTAGGAAATAACTTTATTTGAAGATAAATTCTTTTTGGTGGTCTCTAACTGATTAAACGTGACGTGGTGTGGTAATAATGCCGTGTGTAGTAATAGAGGCCCGTTTCATCCCCTGGGTATCGTAAGAAGCGACAATGAGAAAACTTAGAAAGTGCTTGTGACTTCCGACATAGTCGTTATATTTGTTTTGACTGCTTCGTTGGTCTAGTGGTTGTAGTAGTGCGCTTGCTGATCATGAGGTCCTGGGTTCGAATCCCGGGTAGGGCCAAAACATCAATTAGAGTTTTTTCGTCTAGAAATTCTCAGTAGCTGCCCGGAGTCAGGAAGTTGGCGGTGTCACACCCCCGTGCCTCTGAAAGCACGTAAAGTCGTTGGTCCTGCGCCTGATTTCTCTCCAGTCGTGTTGGTTTACCGTCCCATTGTATTATAAGAGTGAGGCAATAGGGGGTGCACTTGTGCTTGCGCATATACTTGGGCACTATAATCCTGTCCTGCGCCGAAGGCTAGCCTCCGTTGAGGCAGGCCGCCGTGACCAAAGTTCGGTCTGGAGGACATTATTATATTCGCTTATTCTATCTTTTATTAAATATATCTCGTTTACTTCAGGCGTAAGTGGGTATTACTTCCAGCTCTTAACTGTTTTGTGTGTAATTGTGTCGATTTGGCCATAGATATAAGAAGATATTTTTTTATTTCTGATATCCGCCCGTGATCATGAGTGTTCTCAAAACTCGAAATATAAAAATCAAGTAAATGAAACGCGATAAAATTCATAAAAATAGTTTCATACAATTCAATGCTTCAAATTCGCGTAGTAAAAAGCATGAATACTTTAATTTTCTATATCAATTTATACGTATTAGAATCCGCTAATGTTTATTACATAGGAACGTAGCATGACGGTTTGAAGGTAGGAATACGCCGAAGGTTCGTGCATCACGAGCGCATTTGTCGAGACACGAGTGTGGATATTTGTGAGGGTCGTAACGACATGGTCAATCAATTTAATCTATCAATTAATTTCAAGAAAGGAAAGCGTTTGTGTGTCAAATGGTAAAAAATTTTAAGAAATTTATGACCTCGTTTACATCGCCGTATGAATGAAACTAAGGCTTGCGGTCTGCTCAGAGTTCAGCTTACGGTAGTCGACAATTTAGAATTTCTCTTTAGAAAAATTTTCTTATAAATAAATACTAAATAGTATTTCCACGGGGTAAATAAAATAACTTGTGACTACAAAAATGCTGATTTGAGGATTGCGTTTAGAAGCAAAATAAAAAAGGGTTCTTTTTCTTCAAGCCACACATTTTAGTGATACTAATAATGCACTTTTTTTTAAATGACACCACTTCTACAAGCAATGACAGATAGCTCGTACACATATAAACAAATTTTAAGCTATGCATAGCTTCTATCGCGGGCCATGAGCGCGGGGACCGAATCCAGAAATTCCGTAACGAAAAAACCTCACGCTCCCCACTCCGACGGGCACGGAGGTGTGGCGTTGAAAGCCGTGCATCGTCTAACGTCGTTTTAGTTCGGCAGACTTCGGCACTCGGCAGACTTCGGCACGGTGTTTGTGTGCGTGTACACTAGCTGCTAACTCAATGATAAAAATTCCTGAATAACCTACATGTATTGTAAGATATTAAAAATATTTTAAACAATATTAACTTCTCATTTATACAATAAGAGAAAAAAAATTGTTTTCTTATCGGTCACCACGCTCAAAAAGTGTAACTTGATTTAATATCAAAGACTTAACTGCATAAATAAAATAAATAAATAATTATAATTGCATAAGTTGATAAAAAATGCTATGCAATTGCTTTACCGCGGCAGTCACCGAGTGCCACACGTATTTTTTTTATAGGTACATGGATCTGAAAGGATTGAGAGGTGTTTCATGATCGTGACAAATGGAAGTCTGTAGTGTCTGCCTACCCGTCTAGCGTAACAAGCGTGCGTGTATGTTGTGTTTTGTGAATTTGTATGAGATTTCACTATTGTCTTTAGGTATTCGTCATTGCATTTAACTTTTCGGTACTTACTAATTTTATTACACATTTGTAATTTTTATAAAATATTATATCTTTAAAAGCTTTGGATTTACACATTATAACATTTGATATATTCTCACTAACCGTTTCTACCACAAAATATGACTCCAATATTCGGGGTTTCCGTTTCTAAAATTGTGGCGAATAGGTAATGAAAACCGCCTGTCTGTACAGCAGTTGTGGAAAAAGCTTTATTATTCAGTATATAGTACAGTAAATTATAGTGCTCTGAAATGATAGTGATGATGCTGAAAAATGGTTTGAGACTGAAAGCCCAAGAATTTCTCTCCAGAATATAGAGAGAGCAATTTAGTCACGTAGTGTCACTTTATTTAGAAATGTAGGTTCTTTGTTAGCGGAAGGTATGTTATTGTTAGAAGCAGCTGGAAAATTGTGGGATATTGCAAATGAGACAAAGATATGTCTGTCATTAGGTTGAATTTTTCTTTAACATTTTTGTTATTTTACTGTTTAACCTGTGTTTAATCTTATATGTTACGTAATCGCTGGTGGGTCTTTTAGTGAGCGTGTAAGTTCTAAATGATTTGACCGATTGAGTTTATATTCTCAAAATGTCAAGATGAAAATACTTACTTTTGCTGTTAAGTGACCAAAATGTCTCATAATCACAATATTATATTTGGGTTTAATGGCAAAAAGAAAATAAAAATATCTGTTACCCGAAATTCTTAAAAATATATACCGAGTGAACATAATATCAAGTCTTTGAGAAGAACATGTTGTTCGTACAGATAGATACACTGACAGACGAGTTAATCTCAAAATTTGGCATGAAAAACTATTAATGTTGGTAAGGGGAAGTCGACACGAGCTAAGCCGCAGTAAAAGCTAGTGTTATATAAAATAGTAAGTGACAATATCCTTTGTTTGGTTTATAAAGCTGTTTTATGTTTCGTGTGATCTTTGAGCAATCGTATACAATATAGAATTTTCTTTCGTTTTTCTTTACATATAAATAAATTTACTTTTTATTAACATATATCGATGCGTGATGACTTACGGATCAGAGACGTGGTCCTTCACTGCTGGCCGTATGAGGACGCTCAAGGTCGCTCAGCGAGCTATGGAGAGGGCTATGCTCGGAGTTTCTCTGCGTAATAGACTCAGAAATGAGGATATCCGCAGTAAAACCAGAGTGACCGACATAAGGCCCAACGGATTAGTAAGCTGAAGTGACAATGGGCCGGCCATATAGCTCGAAGAACCGATAACCGATGGGGAAGAAATGTTTTCGAGTGGCAGCCTCGTACCGGTAGGCGTAGTGTAGGGCGACCCCCCACTTGATGGAGTGACGACCTGGTAAGACATGCAGGAAGTCGATGCATGCAGGTGGCTCAGACCGTGCTTTGTGGCGTCAGATACTTGGGGGAGGCCTATGTTCATCAGTGGACTTGTGAAGGGTTGTAATGGTGATGATGATGATCGAAGGCAAATAACTTAAGCTTATAAAAACACGATGTGTCGCAAACACTTAACAAGGCTTATCTGTATCATCTGTATCTGCGGTTAACCTTGGTCACTGTCATAGTCGACATTTAACAGGCATTGTCTCTTACATAACGGTAGGCAGAATATGCCTTTAAATCGTAGCCAAGATCTACCCGCTCGCAATGATAGTAAAGTACGGTCAAGGGTGGTAAAATATGCCATGCTCATACCACAGAACCTATCTTATGAAAATGATAACAGAAGAAAGAAAAAAAAACACGTACCGAATCTCCAAATTTCTCGGCTTTGCGAATATTTTTTTACGTGTTAGAGCCATGCTGCAGTTATATTAATTGTATAGTTGTAGCACGAATGTGTCGGCTCGACCGGGGAAGGACCACGCTCTCACAGAATACCAGCGTGAAATAGCAGCTTAATGCTGCTGTGTTTCGTATGGTGAGTGTATAGAACCGGAGACCTTTTTTACTGGAAAAGAGGTATTCCATCTTAGTCCTCAAGGCGGACAACGCATCTGCATTTTGATTCGCAAGTGAGGATAGATGTAGATGTTTATGGGTCACAGCAACCACTTACCATCAGGTGGACTGTGTGCTCGTTTGTCACCTTTTTCCTATAAAAAATTGAGGTACTCCACAAAAACGGTTTCAGAACTCCTTAATCAATCGAGCAGAAAATAATATTTGCTGTGTGGCGAGAAAACGACCGCTCATGACGATGTATTCATAGATGTGTCCATAGATTATTTTATTATTTTATGCGGGGCGCGTTTATAACGTTGTCGCTCCTGAGGACTAATATGGAATACCTCGCTTAGAGCAAGGGTATCTGGTTTTCTACATTCACCGTACGAAACACAACATCATTGAGCGGCTATTTTACGCTAGTGTTTTGTGAGACCGTGGTCCTTCCCCGGTCGAGCCAACCATTCGTAATACAACCCTAATTACCTGCAGCAAAATATTACATCATTATTTAATCATAAGTCAACCCGAAAAGCGAATGCATCAATTGCCACACGTTCACAAAGCAATTTCACAGACATTAATATTTTATTAAATTTAAATTTATTAAACATCCCCTAGATGGACAAAAACCTTTTGTGCCACTAAAACATTTATATTGCGATACGAACACAATAAGCGGTTTTAAAATTAAAATAAAAATACATTTAAATTACATAAGTCCTTACCATAATTGCTAATAAAGAACTTAAGTGGTCTTTTATATGAATTATGGTCTTTTATATGAACCAGAAGCGGTGCGTACTAAAACAACTCTGACCACCCCGGTTTCGCCCGGGAAGACTTTTTCTATTACACGCATAGACCACTATATTAGGTACATTATCTATGTGTAACAATACCACGGTACCTACTTTAATAGAGTTTGTTCGAGTATTCCACTTCTGTTAACTCTGAAGTGTATTTAAGTATTCTGTTTTCCATCGTCTCCAGAAATACTGTATTATTTGATCAAGTCAAAACATACGTTGCAGCAAACCTATAAGAATGGAGTATCGACTTCTATATTAGGTAAGGAATTCAAAGGTCCTAATAATGAAAAATACGAAGAGCTTAAAGCTGTAGGTTCAGAGGGCTCGGAGTTTAAAACGTTTAAAGGACGTGAATTCATTATAGCCTCAACTTGTGAAAGCACTGTTAAAAGTTCCCCATAACTTAATAGCTGATCTCCAATAGATCTTTTTAATTGCGACTTAACACGTTTTATATTAGACTCCCATGAGCCACCGAAATGCGGGGCGTGTGGAGGATTAAATTTCCAATTTATACTTTGACGTCAATTTTCATAATAAAATGTGGTTTTATAATCCTTGGAGTTGAGGGATTTATAAAGTTCATTAAAATACTTACTGCCTATAAAATTAGCGAATATAACATCGAACATGTGCCTCTGCGAAAAATAAAGCGTTCAAATGTGTTAATAAATGCAGAATTGTTAAGATCAACTGCTATTTCTATATGAACGGCTCTCGTTACTAAGCAAACAAATAAACAAATATATGACTTCTGGTGTCTAAAAACTCTAAATCGACTTAATATTATTGGAGTAGGCCCACCGTAATACACATCTCAAGTTAATAATGGTTTAGCCTGCATCACTCTACAGGTGGGTTAAATTAGCCATAAGCAGTGGTTCGAATCTAGGGTTGGTCTTAAAACATTGAATACAATTACGAAATATTTTACGAATGGATTTGCGCGCGGAAAGTATCCAAAAGTTTTTTCGTAAAAAATACATTAATGATTTAGGTCCGGGGTGAAAATATTTTTTGTGATAATATTCAATAAATAAATCAACAATGGGGTCTTTGTTCGGAAGTAATACAGAATGTTTGCTATTTCATTTTAAAGGACAATTCCTTAATCGGATCCAGAAAGCAATAAATTTTAAGTATTTAGAAGGCTCTGCAAATGTATTTTTTAAATCTCCAATAAAATGCACGGATTGGACAGCACCAAGTAGATCATATTCAGTTCTTTGCATTAATTCTTTATTTAAATTCAATACGATTTGACCTAGGTAATTTTGTAATAAATCAATAAATGTACGTACATATACTATTGTACGTAGAAGTTTTGTTGAGCATCGTATATAGTACGAGTATAGTCCCATCGTAAAGTAACTGAATAAAGAGAAGGCGGTTCAGATGCGGTTACTAATAAGTTTTGGGTTTTATTTTACCTCTTGCAATCTTAACATAGATGAACGTGGGACATACAAAAGTATTGAATTTGATAATGATTTCTTATATTTACGCGAACACTACACATTTAAATAACACTAGCTTTTACGGATTTTATCGCGTATATTTAATTTTTCAAATACACGACGTTTCGAGCACTTTACAGCACCCATGGTCACGGTAAGACTGAGATGTTCAACGTTTAAATAGATTAAATTATAGGATCCCCAGCAGATGGTAACACCCAGCCATCTTCTCTATTTCAATAGCCTCGCGAATCATCCTTGGAAGGAATCGGTGTTTTTAGCGAGGATTTGTGTTCTATCAAATCTGATGTAGTGACGGGGGCGATCCTGTACGTGTTCACAGAAACAATATATATATATATATATATATATATATATATATATATATATATATTGAATTTGAATTCAGCAGTTATTAAACTTTTCGCGTAAAGTTATTTTGACTTGGTTAAGTTTTGTAGCAATTCCGAAGAGTTGTGGGTATTGCAACCGATGAGGACATAAAAATATTTGAGGTAGTCAACTAAGGCGGCTCCAAAACTCCTTAAGCAATCGAGCAGAAAAGTAATATATGCGGTGTCCATAGATTAACAAAAGCAAACGAATCAACTGCCACACCTTCACAAAACAATTCCACAGACATTATTATTTTATTAAATTTTATTTATTTTAGGCCCAAACAGCAATAGTTTCGAATCATAATAGTTTTCGATAGATGGCGGTATAAACCTCCGCACTTAGTAAAGTTGTGGGTAGATACTATACTCTTACATAATATATTTTAAGCAACAGTGCCTGCATGACTGTTGGTTGGTTAGTGTGGTTGGAGGTGACAACGCATCTGTGCTCATCCTAGTTTAAAGTTGGTTGCTCGAAATTTCAAGTGTCACTTTACTATCGTAAAAAAATGGTTCATAACACACTTACCATCAGATGAATCGTAATTTTGGTTGTAACTTTAATTTTAATAAAATGGTTCATATCAAATACATTATCAGTCATCATAGTCATGTAGCAGTATGTAGCAGTCGAAAATAGACTACTAGTTTTTAAGTTAATGGATGCTATGGCCCATAGACGTCTAAATATTTCCTCGATTTTGAATTAAAATGCAAATGCGTTGTCACCCCTGCGGACTAAGTTCTGGAATGCGTTTCCAGTAAATAAGGTGTCCAGATCTCTACAATAACCATATGAAACACAGAAGCATTTAGATGCCCCCTTTACGCTGATATTCTGTGAGAACGTGGTCCTTTCCCGTTCGAGCCAGATACTAGTTGAAATTGCTCATAAATTCTGATATGTTTTAAATTTTAAATAAAAGTGAAGAAGCACTCAGTAGGTGTTCAGGGCATGTTATTTGCATGATTCACGTCTGAATTTTAATGACACATCTCTTTTTACCGCGAGTAGACGTTTAAAATAATATAGTATGCAGCCGCCCGGCTATGTCATTCTCTTTATTCAGATAAGATTTTCAAATTAATTGTTGATTTTTCTGGCTTGCCTGAGCCTGAATTTATGTACATAATATAATCGTGAACAGTAGTAGCTCAGGGGCTGTCGTAAATACAGTACGCGAGCAGACCGAGTTCGATCCCCACCGGTGCCAATAATAATTGATGATTTACCACGTCCTCGGCAGTGAAGAAAAAGAAATCTGCAATCTGTTAAATAAGAAATATTTCAAAAACATTTTTTCCATAGAGTAAGGGTGACAAACGAACACACAGTCAGTGAGTGGAGACAGTAAGTGGATGATCTGGCCCATAGACATCTACTCGTACATTTATCCTCGATTAAGAATCAAAACGCATATGCGTTGTCACCCCTGAGGACTAAGATGGAATGCTTGTTTCCAGTAAAAAAGGGTCTCCGGATCTCTAAACTCACCATACGAAACACAGCAGTATTAAGCTGCTATTTTACGTTGGTTTACTCTCAGAGTATGATACTTCGCCGATCGAGCCGACCCATTTGTGCTACAACCATAATATAGCTGCAGCGTGGCTTTATCACATGTAACATGTGAAGCTATACGTATTGGGATAGCAGACACTGAAAACTGGAATGCCAGACAGTGCTCAGGTGTGGGACGATATAAAAGCTGTGAATTACATAGAATAAATAGTAAATCTTTGGAGTGGGAGGAGGTTTGTACAGTACAGTGGGAAGAGATAAATAAACAAAGCAGTTACTTTACTTTTTTATAACAACAAAGTAAAGTAAGTGCTTTGTTTGAAGCATCATAGCTCACATCCACAGTTAATCGCAGGCCTCCAACAAGGTTACTACTAGAGCATTGTGGTTGTTTTGTAAATATTTTTGCGCAGTAGCTAAATATTTGTTAATCCAGTTATTAACAAATACTGTTATGGCCCACAAATAATTGTTTTGGGTCTGGATGTTTGCTCATGTGCAATTTGCTAATGTTAAGTTTAGTAAAACTAAAAAAAAACATTCAACTGCAACAAACATTTTACTTAAAATACAACGGTAGAGTCAGCAAATTGTAGTGTGTGCTACAATTTGCTGACTCTACGTGTATATGCATGAAAATAACAAAATAAAAAATATCAACAACCAAAATACTTGTGGCTTTAAATTAAATTTGAGTACACCTTTTAACACACTTGTTCTTAATAAATATAATTCTTTTAAAAATTATACGTTTGTTCGCAATAAATAAATATTAATGAAAATGCGGCTGTAGTTAACCATGTGAGAAAATTGGTGGCCAGCGTTGCGTATTAAAAGCCGAAGTTAAACAACACAATACAAATGATTTGTAGTTTCTTCAACCGTAACTGACGTACGATATAAATTGGACGCTACTCTCGTTTGAATGTTGCGACGAATTCATAAAATAATGATTTAACTCACCCTACTATATAGTTATGCATTACTATAATGTGTAATTTTTACGAACGTGTAGCTCCATATTTGACAGCTGCAAAACCTAAATTCTATGTACTAATTACCTCTTTCAAGTATAACACCATTTTACTAGGATTACCGTAACACTAGTGGCTACAATCGGAATATGTCCCTCTTGTAGAAATGGGAACGAATTCTACATCCTCCATTCCCATAGAGGCCCTCTGTGCGAATTAAAACCTTATATATAAATGAATAAAGGTTTGCTTCGCACATTCAATAACTTTGACGCTATTTCTTTACTTCACCGGTTCGGGTATTTTATATCTGGTATAATTAACAAGAAATATGCCGTGGCGTGTAATAAGAGATGATTTTGGGAAATGTCTGAAAGATCTCCATGAGGGTGTGGCCGTGACGGGAAAAGGGGAGATCTCCCGCCGGGCAAGGTGTTCTGCCCGGGGAGCGGCCAACTGTAGTCGCGTCACAAGGGTATAATCATTTTATTTATGACAAGCATAAATTCCTAAAGCAGTGACATACAGGAGCAGGAACATTCGTGGACACACATCTGCCTGCCCAATGTGGTGAACAAATCTTCCCCGCATATCGCTAAATATTGTAGGAAAAGCTCATGTAGAGAACTTTAAAAGGGTGATGATTTGTTGTATTTATGCACTATTTTATAATATTAGGTAAAAGTGTGACCCTAATTGTAATTACAATCCTAAAAACCTATTCATAATAATAGGTTTCTTATCCTTTATTTACAGGATACGATAATTAATAGAAAGATCAAAAAAAATCATAAAATCATAAACAATATCATACATAAAATCATAAGGAGGAAGGAACACGTTTACAGACACAATATACTTGACTCTTCACATTTAAAGTTACAGACCTCCTCTTATTTCTGAGATGGTTTTAGGGCAAGTAAGTGTCCACCACGCTGCCCCAGTGCGTGTTGGCGAATTTCGCATGTCTTCGAAATTGTGGCCGTAGAAGGAAAAGGGGAGATCTCCCGTCGGGCAAGGTGTTCTGCCCGGGGAGAATCCAACGCTCCGTGTGATAGTTCGGGGCTGTTCTATATATACTGTTTATCATTCAAAACATTGATAGCGCGATTTAGGCTTCGGTGTGTTTCGCTTGTGGCGCGACGACAGCGCTGCTACAAAATATTTTGTTTTTGTTCTTCAGACATGCAGGTTTCCTTATGTTGTTTTCCTTCACAGGCGAACACGTGGTAAATTAGCACTTAAAACTGCAATTAACAATTTAATTAGTGCCGGCGGGGATCGATTCTGATTTGCTCACGTATTATGAAATTTACAGCGAGCGCTAACTATCTGAGCTACCACGGCTCTCGTATTCTCGAGAACTTGGTACTTGGTTACTGAGTAAACTGATAGTAACAAGACACTAATCGTTAATTTCCACGTGACATCGTATCTACGTACTACAGTATACCATGAGGATAAATTAATGGTCAAACTACAGCGAAGTAGTGGTAAGAATGGGTTGGCTTGACCAGGGATGGACCGCGCTTGCACAGTAAACCAGCGCCAAATAGCAGCACTATGCTGCGTTTTTTCACATGTAGAGTGACGACACTGGATTACATCACAACTCATATGCATTTTGATTATAGCGTCTGGATAGATGTATGAGAGACCTTTAAGAAAAGAGCCTATTCCTTTTTACAAGGCCGGCAACGCATCTGCAACTCCCCCGTCGTTGCAGTTATTTATATGTGGCGGTAGTCACATACAAGTTTGCGCGTTACCGCTAAAAAGAATCCCTTTGTCGTATCTCCTCAGTTTCAAGGTACTCTCCTTTTTGCCTCAGCCAGTATCGGAATCCTTGGCGTTGACATATCGAGTGACGTGCAGTTTAGTGGTCACTTGGAAGAGAAGGCCAAACTGGCCTCTAAAAGCTTGGCATGCTCAGCAGAGTGGGACAGTATTTCATGTCGACACACCGCCTGCAACTTTACAAGGCGGTTCGGCTACACACATCTCTGGGCTGGGGCTCCCCAGTGCCAGCTCCTTCCACTTGATCGCATCCAGCTCAGAGCGGCTCGATTCACTGGCGAAAATTCATCACTTTGCATTTTCTTTCGCATATATCACGGGGAGTGCTCTGAGGAATTGTTCGAATTAATCCCAGCCGCCAGATTTCGTGAACGTACTAGGCGGCAAACGTCCCGATACGATCCACACCATCTGGATGCTTGGCGGTCCACCACTGTACGCTTCACAAGGAGTTTTCTTCCGCGTACGACCTCTGAGGAATAATTTACCACCGTTAATTTTCCCGGACCGATACGACCTAGGGACCTTCAAGAAAAGAGTTACTCCTTTCTAAAGGGCCGGCAACGCACCTACAATTCCCCTGGTGTTGCGGTTGATCATGAGCGGCGGTAGTCACTTAACATCAGGTGAGCCGTATGCTCGTTTGCCCCATCTTTTATAAAAAAAACCATCCAGCAATTCGCATGCTCGTTCGCCCCGCCCTATATAAAACAAAGAGAACAGACGCAACTAACCCCCCCCCACAAGCTTTCGGCTAACCTGAACTACCTCCTGGCAGCTCCTACATAACACATCCCTTAATCTGCTTTCGTTAGGCACTCTTCTAAGCGGCTTTTCGCCGCTTGCGCCCTCCTTTCTGCCAAGGAGGGTCGCGTTCGTATACGGCTTAGAGATCTCTAGTCAGATCGTTAAGCCAATTCCTAAAAGGCGGTGTTTAGTGGGTAAAAGTCTCCACATAACCACGCAGCCGGCTGCGTGGTATGCTATGAGCATTCACCGCCTCCCTCCCTCGCTTTCCGGAGGGTTGCCCATATTTGCTTCGGGCGCAAAAAAAAAAAACGCAACTAACCGTGGGTCGCAGTATCCACTTACCATTATACGGACTGTGTGTTCGTTTGTCCCCCAAATTTCCATAAAACAGAAATTAAAAAGCCTCAATACTATTTATAACCAACAAAGTTGTTATAAATAGTATTGAGGCTTCTTAGATCTTTATAGTTAAAAATATATTCACAGTTTTTCTCAGCACGTAACTTTTTTCGGGAGTGAGTGTCTTTGTCTTGTTCTCGTTCGTGGTCTTGAAATAGATGACTTCTAAGAATTTTCTGAACATAAAGATAAAAACCCTTCTTTACATATACTGCTCCTAATATATAATGCTTTCTGCGCAAAATATGTTTGTTATTATTGAAATAACTCAGACATATATACGACATAATAACTCAGATATAAAGTTTGAAAAAAAAAACATATATGTTCACATAGTGTGCTGATTTACCGTGTGCTAAGCAGTAAATAAAATGTCGTGAGGAACAAAGTTTATGTCGGAAAATTTTAAACTACCTATATATACAACATGTAACATAATTAACGCACTTTGAGAAAGTAGTTTGTTCAGAATCGTTTACTGAATCTATTCCTATCATTTTTAATACAGCTAATTTTTTATCCCAAAAATAATTAAAACTACGTAAATTGCAGTCACACTAAATACGCACAGTCAAAACAAACTGAAATGGACCGTAACTTAAGGCAATAGGACTTTTAAGAGTGCAGTTTTATTTGTATTATTACTAATTCTGTCATTCAATAAAAATAAAGAACAATGAACTTTATTTCAAGCACGTTAAAGTCTTTGCGTTCGTGGATTTGTACTGTGACCACAACATTCTTCCGGAATTAGTATAACTAATTTGATAAATAATCAGTGCATAAAAATGTTTAACTAAAAATTCAGTGTATGTATTATGATTATAACATAATATACTAATTGGGGTGTCTGAGGGTGTGCGTTCATTACGTTACATATTGTATATATCGGAAACGCGTCCAGTCGGCCAACTCACACTGACAACTAGAAAGTAACGTTGGTAGAAATATTGCATCCAATCGTGGTATGTTTTAGTCTATTATTTTCATATACTTTTAAAGGGAGTCATGGGGTGTATCTTAATACTGGTTGCTTTAATATATGAATGCTTGTTTCTTAACACTGGTCGCTGCTGTTAATCTATCTGCTATCGCCGATTTACCTACACATAGTGTTCATGTGTAAATTTTGTAACTTAGGTGAGACCCTGGTGGCATGCCTCTTCAAAAATCTTAGTGGCAAACAATTTTTTTTATAGTAAGTGGATGCTATGGCCCATAGACATCCAAATTTATCATCAATTAAGAATTAAAATGCAAATGCGTTGGCACCCCTGTGGACTAAGATGGAATGCCTTGTTTCCAGTAAAAAGGGTCTCCGGTTCTCTAGACTCACCATACGAAACACAGCAGCATTACGCGTGGTGTCCTGCTCCGGTTGAAGCAACCCATTCGTGCCACAATCATAAGATAGCTGCAGCGTGGTATTAATTAATATCCAAGTACTCTTTTAATTAATATCTTACTACTAAAATTCTATTGTTTCTACTTTTTTACTATTGTTTGTGTGTGTAAATATAATTTTAGTTGTCATAACTAAAATTATATTTTAAGTTAGTATTTTTAAACAAACACATCGTTGCAGTTGCTCATGGGCGGCGCTAATCACTTACTTTCAAGTGAGCAGTATACTCGTTTGCCCCCTCTAGTATGAAATTAAAATTTAAAACCGACTTTAAACAACTTAAAAACATGAAAAATTGCGTCCAATGCCGAACTAGGCTAATACTTGTATCTCAGCATATGGTGCCCTACAAATAATGTTTTATTTATATAATGAAAACGTTCCCCTTATTAAGGGGAAATATAATGTCAAATGGCTTAGCAAGATCCTTCGTTATGCCGAAAATATTGCAGCATTAATTTTGAAATAAATATATGGTAAAGTTGAGGATTAATGTTAATGATTATGTTAGACGAAAACACGATTTCGTAAAACTTTCTCGATAGAAAAAAAAAATCCAAATTTACCTCCAAAATAAACAATAAACCGCTGTTATTTATAAAATACTTTAAATAAGATCATGAAACTTTGCATACTAACTGAACTAACTATAAAGCAGTGTTTATGTTATTCACTTTTTTTAAAATACCATTATTTTCACTGTAAAAAGAAATTACCTAAACTATCGGCGTCTTGAGCTTGATTCCTGTCGCACCGTTAGTATCGCTTAGGCTTTTGAAGGGAGAAGTTGTGTCGCTTACGATCAGAATATACATTACGCAACAGTACGACGTAAAATTAAAATGGGAAATAACCGTGATAAAAATAAGAAACGGCTGGCTTGGCGTTAAGAAACAGGCATAAATATGATAAACCTAATGAAATAAGTGTCTAACGACCTTTCTACTTACAGTATTAGTGATTACAAACATATCGGTACATAGCATACGACGCGCGGGGAAGTGGTGGCGAAATTAGAATTTGAGCTGACTTACTCTGTCCTCTTAAGCAACAAAAATTTAAAAAGCCAATTAGGCGACAAAGAGCTTTGTCGGCTTTGTCGGGTAACCTGAGAAATCCTGTGATAAAAACGGTCCCTAACACACCTTACCAATATATTATGAGGACTTTATTCACATAGTTACTTTACTCGAAAATATGTTATTTTTATATATTACTAATGCCTGAAGTTAACCACGCATTGCTGTGGCAAAATTATTTTTTCATAAAGTATTGAAAACCCGCGTATTTGATTACAAAGTTTTGTCGTAATTTGAGGCTATCAGTGAAAAAATTTCGGTTAAGTATTTAAGATTAAGAATAAATGAACATTTATATTGTTTTATAAACTTAGAGTTCGAAAAGTTAAAGACACAGCACACAATACCGTATATATCCATTGTTGCGCACATACGCAGTGTTACAGCTTATTTTACCCTGGTTTTCTTTTAGAGCTTTGGTTGACCTCTCCACAAATATATCGATTCATCTACATCTTCACATTGACGGAGTCATGCTAGCAATCAGTTTTAATTTATTACTATGTTAATATAATCGTGGCAAAGTGCGTTTAAGTACGTGTACCAGATTTTTCACTAGAATTTACTAAGTTAGTTCAAACGGCTGAGTGAGGTAACCACAGAAATCTAAATAGTAATATTATTTAGATTTCTGTGGATGTAACGTATCACAGCCAAGTTTTTTCTAGATGACAGCAAGAAATTAAAGTGACATGCGACCGAACTAGGGTATTGCCAATATTTTTTACAAGAAATAAAGTATATTAAAGTTGGAAAACTAAAAAGCATTAACAGCATTTTAGGAAAACAAACAGTTTTTTTTTTAAATTTTAAAAACATACTTTTGGGAACTTCTTCCTCAATTTAACATTAATAATTTAAATATATCATTTTTACAATATTCGCAAGCCTCTTCACAATTTAAGTCACAATTGAAATAAATGAACAGCTCATTTTGTATAAAAACAATAGAAACTCTGTTTCAGGTTTTATAGTTCCGGCTACCAGCGATAATAAGCACAGTATTTTGTATATGTGTTTAAAAGAACAGTATACAGTATTGAAGAGAGAAATAAAGAGTACTGTGGCTGATAGAAATTTAGTCTCGATTAACCCTGAGGACTAAGATAAAATGTCTCTACACTCACTATACTAAAAACAGCGGCAATAAGCTGCTACTTTACGCTGGTATTCTGTAAGAGCTTGGTCCTACCCTGATCAAGCCAACCTATTCGTGTTGCAAACATAATATAGCTGCAGCTTCTTATATTCCAGTATGTTTTATGTTCTTTGTTCTGAAAATTAAACATTCTATAACATACAACCCATTAAATCATTTATTTACTTTCTTGTGAGCCCACTGGTAGTTCTTCGAAAAGCTTTGCTTATCAGATCTAATTATAGTATCATTCGCTTTTCACCTCAAATGTTTCTTCTAGATTGTCCATTCACCCCCTGTACAAGATGTTAATCCGCCATCTATGGAAAGGTCTTAAGTAATATATTAAATTATATTTCTTTTTTTTTTCTTTCGAAAAATTAAGTGTATACGTAAGTGGTAATTGCGTCAATAAGTTCTTATAAATTGTTCGAAAAAGTATTTATCTTGAAACTCCAACTTTAATATTTCGTAAAGAGCTTACGTAGGAGCTCCCGTTACTCACAGCTCTTTACATGTAAAACAAATTATTGCACGCCTCACAACGCGAAGCATTTGAGGTAGTGCTTTACTCCCTACACGTGAAGGTCATTCAATTTTGTGGTCTTAAAATGCTTTTATCATAACCATGTTGCACCTGTACGATAATATGAGTAGCAGTATATCAAGGAAATACTAATTAATCCATCTTATTTTTTAAAAATCATTTTATATTCCTTCATTGAAAAAAAAACGGTTTGAAAAAATTCATGTGGACGTCCGAGTGTGTGTATTATTAGTAGTGAGTGTGAGTGGGAGTAAGTAGATTTTGTATGTGGTCACGATAACTCTATTAGCTTCAGAATTACATCAACTGTTTCCCTATTTCATATCAATAGCCCTAGTACGCGTAGTTTGATAAAATTATTTTTTAATTTTTTATAAATGTACCTTTTACCTAGTAATATTCAATTGATTTTTTTAGCTCGTGATAAACAAAGGTCAAACATACCATACAGCCTAATAAATTGATTTTGTACTTTGTATGATCGATTTGTTTCGTTTTTTTCATCAAAATTAAATGAAACGCTCGTGAGGCGATCACTTTTGGATTTTCCAAATTTTTATTTTTATTTTGCTTATTGGAACTGTTTAGAAATAATGACATTTTCTTACTTAAACCTATATTAGAAGCTGTTACAGTCATTATTAATAACGAATGTAGTAACTGGGAATAATAACAAAAGAATGCCCTTAAAAAATGGGTTTCTTATCAAGAAGAGAACGAAGCTTATTTATAATATTCAATTAAAGTTGATTTAATTAATGAATTTTTGTTGTTGCGAATGGATTGTTCATTAAATAAAATAAACATAGGGTCGAACACGTGGTTTAAAATAATAACAGACTGTACGGCATTGTATTAGTTATTACTTAGTCCTCAGATGTGACAACGCACTTGACAGCCTTCTTGGTTTGAAGTTGACTGCAGGTGTCCATAGCTTTCAATCTTCGATCAACAATACCAACTAGATAACGGGTCACGTACAAAATCATAGCTAAATACTGTCCGCGTGAATATAAACTTAAACAGCTACATTTGTTTACTAAAGAAATGAGACAAAAAATTAAAATAGTTGTAAGCCCAACCTAATTACAACCATCGCATCTAGTAATAAAGTCACAAATCTTACGATCATTAGTCACAAAAAAAAGAACAAAGCTATACAATACTCCCTATCACTTGGAAATGAAAAGACATAAATTAAATAAACCTTGGTATGAAATCAACCTTAACATGTAACAAATAAAGTTCTTTTTCCCGTTATTGCCTTGCGAGCTACGTCATTTTGTTATGTTTCTGTTTTCTTCTTCGAATTTGGTCCAGGTAGTATTGAGTCGCGTTGAACACTAAAATAATTTATAATATGATCGTAAGTTTAATTAAACTTCATGTAATCCTGTCCATTTATTGGTTGTATGGAAAAAATTGCTGTCAGCAATAAGATCGCCCATTGCATACTTTTAAAACGTGGTAGAGCCATGCCGCAATTATATTAGTAGTATAGTTGTAGCACTATCACTAATGGGTCGGCTCGACCGGGAAGAAAGCTAGGAAAGCTAAAAAAATCTAAGTATCTATTGGAATTACACAAACAAAGACAAAAGTAGAAATTACCATTATTTAAAGTTTAGGTAACGAATTATTAAAAAAATTATTACAATACAAATCTACTTCATGCGTCCATGTTCTATTTCACAAATGTTTGCGCGTGTATTGGTCAACATTGGCAAAACATTTGTAGGGGTGGTTTTGATCGGTAATTTTGTTTAAAATATGATATTACTAGCTGTTACTCGCGGCTTCGCCCGTATGGTCACTGGGAAAAACTATCCATTGCTTTTTGAATTGCAAGAAAACTGAGTCCACCAAGAAACTGAATTGAACCCAAAAAACCAATATCCGTCATATGCAACTTTTGAAAAGAAACTGAGCTAAATTGATTCGTCAGAGATGCAGTTTTCTGAATTGAAAGGAAATTGAGCCAAATAAAAGATCCGTCAGAGATGCAGCCTTTTGAGTTGAAAGGAAACTGAGCTTAATAGGTCCGTCAGAGGTGCAGCATTTGGAATTGAAAAGAAACTGAGCTAAATAGGAAATTTTGAATTGAAAGGGAAGATCTGTGGGAATTCTGATTAATTAATAAACTATTTTAAGACGCTACTGTACACAATGTTATATGTTTTTCCATTCGGGGAAAAAATGTGGAGATTCTGGGCATTTGACCCAGCTTTTTTACGCGACATTGTACTTTCGTCCCACACTAAAAGTTTGCATTGTCGTAGCATTATACCTCGTGCACTATTTTTGCTAAAGTTGTTGATCGGCGATTTTTCCTGGGCTAGATTTAGAGGGAATTTTAAAACAGAATGTGCAGTGCGGCCCCCGCTTAGCAGCGTGGCGGCTATACCGGAGGAAGCTACGGCCACAGCAATTTTTATCTTTCCGTAGTTGCGCTAATAACAAATTTAACAAAAGTCTTCCCAGTTCCCCCAGGGGCATCTAAAAAGAAAAGTGCACCATTTCCAGATTCAATTTGTCCTAATACTTTGTCAAAAACTCGTTTTTGTTCGGGAAGCAAGCGGGGTACAAATTCGGCTACTTGCTGCTGCAAAGGTATATCGTAGTTTGTTTCACGTATAATTTCATCACTTGTTCATTTTCGGTTATTCGCTGCGGGCTTATCATTCCAAAGATTTTTTGCCTACCATTGCCATTACTTTATCTTCAATTTTTCCAAGTGCTTCATTATAAATGTGTTCATTGTATGTCTTGATCGCGTGTGTCTGCTGTAACCTTCGCAAAATATCTTTCGCCACTTACTTTTTATATTTGTCCCACAGTTTATGTGCATTAGATAGCCCGCAAGATGATATGAGAGTTGCACAAAGATCCCTAATTTTGGCTGGTGACTGGCTCTGCACAGCTTCCTCCATGGTTTCATCCCAGTGATTATCGTTTTCTAAAAGATGCAGAGCTTCACATGCTTCTCTATAAGTTGCGCATTCCTGACCGTTGACAGTTTTAAGGTCTTTATATCCTGTAGCACCCCGAACATGGTGCAGCAGCAATCGTAAACAGAAATATTCAAAATTAGCTACATGGATGGTATACCACGACCAAGGGCATCTGATGACTTTACACCGGGCCAATTTGCAACAGGCGCGTCTTGAATACGGCGTGTCCACTCCTTCCTAGATGTGTTCCAAGTATAATAGCGGGGGATTTCAGAATATAACAACGTTTTTGCAAAGGGGTCGGTTTAACAAAGTTGAAAGAAGGCTGTTAGTGTAGTTTTTGGCGGTGATGCAATTCTTTCTTGGAAATTTCTTTCGGTGAAATATACACGCTCTCCATTTTCTAAGTACACAGCAAGGTGAGTAACTGTTGGGTGCCTTTCGTGTAAAGGGAAGCCAAGGAGACGCCACGCTGTCTCGTTACTGCTGACGTAACGCCCTGCTTGAAAGGTCGGTACTTCATTAACGCGATTTGCCTCACCTTTACTCCTAAGATTAAATATTGCTTGGTCGCTTCCTTTATTTATGTACTTACAGATATACTTGATTACGCGGACAGAGCTACATGCTTCTACATTAATGTGGGCATTAAACATTTTACATAGAATGGGTGAATAAGGGACAATCCAGCTGTTATCTATGGTTTCGAACGCTCCAGAGCGAGATTTGATTGTAACTTTCCTGCCACCATCTTCGGGAGCTCTGCGTCTGTATAAAGGGTAGCCATTGTCATTGTGCACTGTTTCTTTTAATAACTGTTTAGAGAATTTCTTTGTACATTTTCCTTCTTTCATACATGGCGATATTGAATTTCGTGCTCCACATGGACCGTGAATCATATTTCGGACGATGTTATCATACTATTCTTTATCTTGCTCAGGATCCGGAATCTCGGCGCTTATTATGTCGTCTATTTAGGTGGGCCGCAACTTCTTTTTAAGCCATATTAGAATGTGAGCATGCGGTAATCCTCTTTTTTGCCATTCAATTGAATACATGAAGCACTGCACCTCTCCGAAAATTTTCCCTTTGTTAATTACATACATTAATTTTTGTACTTTTAATCTAAATACTCTAGCAACTAAATCGTGTCTGTCAATACTTTTTTGGCGCGGCATTAGCTCCTCGGTTATTTCTTTAAGTGTATTTAATTAAGTTTTAAAAGTGACAAAAAGATCAGGTCTTCCGTAAGTTCGTACATAGGCGAATGCGTTTTGTGTGTACTCATGTAGGTAGTGGGGACTGTTAACGAATGATGAGGGCAGTATTACCATTTTACCTTAATCTCTGGGGTTTACATTGGCGTCACTAGAAACTGCATTTTGTAAAAATGTATATAATTCTCAACGCGCAGCTTTTTTTGATTTAAAGATAAATAACAGAGGCATTCACTTTCTACCTTCACATACATGTCTACCAAAAATTTATGAAATAATTGTCTACACCAGGCTAAGAGGTTAAAATAATTTTTCGCAATGACATCATATGATACGTATAAAAATCCATACATGATACTTTTTTGTTCGGAGTAGGCTCCTTTGTGACCGGGTTAATGAGTGAAATTTGAAAATGATAACCCTCTTGTCCTTTGCAATAAATCAATGGGTATTGCAGAGCGTCATAAAACTTGTGTGTATCGGCTACCCGTTGGAACGTATCATATCATCACGTGCTCGCAAGACAATGTCTCGTGAAGAAAATTGATCACCACTAATTACGGCTGCTATTTCGTTTATCAAAGGTGCATTGTAGCGCCTTTCATGCTCTCCTCGAGGGGTCCGATCTGCCTGAATGACGACTTTATAATCCTCTTCAGGTAGGTTTTCTAAATCAGTTTTAAATGTTTTGACTAAAATGTTACGTTCATGCAAGAATCTTTGAATTTTGAACACTATGTCTCTCAACTCCCTGGATAAATTGGCAGCGACGGTCTACCGCAATTTCTTCATCACCCATAACATTTACTTGTAAAAATTTATGCTGTTCATTTTCAACTGGAAAAAGTGAACTTATTCCATGATAAATTTGCCCTTGGACCGTAAATGTAGGCGAAAATCCCGGCATTATTATTTTCCGGTCAACTCCGAAGGACGTCATTTGAAAGCATGAGTTATATTTCCGGATCCTGTTTAAAAAGTGCCTGACTCATTAGCAACATATAAAAAGAGAGTTTTCAAAGGTTTTTCTGGTTCCCCAAGTAACGGAAGAGACACTTTTCCATTGGAACAGCACATGTCTGCGGTGTCATCTTTCCATTTTGAAGCGCTGCAAAATCGACATGCCTTGTCCATCAGCCCGATAACAACTAACCTGTGATTTTTATAATCAATCAACGGATCATAGTTGAATGCTGCGTCATTAAAAACCGACCAATTGTTTCTTTGAAAATTTTGTCGACGTTCAGCTTGGAGCTGTGCATTTGCATCTCTTCGCGCCTGCGTCTGTTCTGGTGATTCAGATGCCCTTATAGTAGATTGAAGTTCAGCTTGCTCAATGAGTCTGTGTTGAGTTTCATCAGGTGTTTCCGCGGCTCTTAAGGCAGCCTGCTACTCGAAAAGCCTTTGCTAACTTTGAGCATTTGAGCAGGTGTTTCAGTAGATCTTAAAGTAAATCGACGCTCTTCCTGTTCAAGACGCCTTTGCTGACTTTGATCAGGTGTTTCAGTAGCTCTTAAAGTAGCTTGACGCTCTGCCTGTTCAAGACGCCTTTGCTGACTTTGAGCAGGTGTTTCAGTAACTCTTAAAGTAGCTTGACGCTCTGCCTGTTCAAGACGCCTTCGCTGACTTTGAGAAGGTGTTTCAGAAGCTCTTAAAGTAGCTTGATGCTCTGCCTGTTCAAGACGCCTTTTCTGAATTTGAAAAGGTGTTTCGGAAGCTCTTAAAGCAACCTGACGCTCTGACTGTTCTAGACGCCTTTGTTGACGTTGAGAAGGTGTCTCAGATGCTCTGAAAGCAGCCTGACGCTCTGCTTGTTCTTGCCTTCTCAGTTCAGCATCTTCTAAAGATTCTAGCGATCGAGCTAATCTTTTCGCTTGTCTTTGAGAAGATACTCTTAAAAGGCTGGACTTACGTTTGCGAGGCATTATGAAGTAACAAAAACCTATTTATAAAACAACGTTAAAATACCTAAAAGGAATTAAATTTCTTTTTAAATATTTTTTAAAGCAAATCTAATATATCTAAAAGGACTAAAAATTCCTTTTAAATATTTTTTTTAAATCAAAACAACAAAACCAATTCAAGACACAACACGAATCCGAAAACGATAGCCAAAAAAATCGAATAAACTTAAACCGAATCTCAAAACAAATCACAGAAAACCGAAATCGAAAGCAGTAGTCAATATAAATATAACCAACGAAAAAAGAAGTAAGTGTATAGGTACCGTATATACTATCTATACTATAAATATTCCTTTGAAATATTGTTAAACAACCTAAAACAACGAAAACCAATACACGATTCTAAATAAACAAAATCCAAAATCAAAGCCAGAGTCTAAATATATATAAAGGAATACCAACTAAATCAACAAAACCGAACCATGAAAATACACAAATCCGAAAATGAAAGCCAATATAAATCCATTCAACCTTAACCAAATCATAAAGCAAATAACAAACAATCGAAATCGAAAGCAGGTAGTCGAATAAGCTACGAAATAGAAACAATTTAAGTGTATAGGTACCGTATGCACTATAAGTTAATAAGTTACGCGCGGCTCAACGGCGGGAGTTAAGTACATGTCAGGAAATATTTCGTTACCGCGTTTTAAAAACCTAGTAACAAAAAACAAAAATATTTTTCTTATAATTTTGCACAATTTTTCTTATTGTAATACCGATTCATTCATAACCACATATAAGAACTGTATTCATTTCCGTTCAATAAATATTACTAAGGCTTATTAATAAAGCTTATTTATGGTGCTAAAGCCTTTTTGGAAACTGAATTGTTTGGGAGGCTCGAAGTCGTCGAGTTTGCGTAGGAGACGATTCGTAATGACTCTCGAAAACAGCACTTAGACGAGACTCAAAGGGGAATTCTGTCTGTAGTTCTTCAAGAGACCGTTGTAGCCTTGTTTGATGAACAAGATCACCGCATCTCTGCATTACGCCGCTGGAGTAGTGACACCGTGGAGGACGAATTCAAAAAGCTTCTGAAGGACTTTAATTACAGGTGTTCCACTCGCTTTCAGAAGCTCCGCTGTAATTCCATCCTCATCCGGAAAATTGCCGTTTTTAATGTGCTAGAGGGCCATTAATCTCACTCAGACTAAAATCTGGTATGCCATGGGAGTATTGTCCCATAAAACGTGCTCTTGGGTAGTTACTCACACATGCGTGTAGCTTCAACGATGACGTGCTCATAGAACCTCTGAATCTCACTCAAAATCTCAGGTGTGCCGAAAACGATGCCGTCACATTCGGTTTTCAGCTTCGACAGTTGGCTCTTCTGGCGGACTGATCTCTGGCAAAGACTTTGGAGTCATAGTTCCGCTTAATCGCTTCTTCAATACGAACTGTAATAAAGTTACAAAAGTCCCGCCGCATGCAATTGAAGATCTGCCTGTTCAGTTACCTGTATGTTGTCAAATCTGTTGACTGCAGCTTCATCGCCCGTTTATCAACCATGAGATTAAGAGCGTGATCAGAGAGTTCTGCAGTCTGCGAACATGTTCAAGATCGTCCCCACCATTACATTAGATTTGATAAACCACAAATTCTCGCAAAAGAACACCGATTCCTACCAAGGATGATACGCGAGGCTATTGAAATTAAAAAACATCCAAATTTCAATAGAGAAGATGGTTGGGTGCTACCATCTGCTTGGGATCCTATAATCAACAAAATTAAACCCAAACCCAAGCATACCACTGCAAGACTTCATGATACTATAAGCTCGTTTTGCGTAAATCGGACCAAAAATTAATATTAAAAAACTGAAGGTAGCCGGACTAACTATGACATTGGGACGTCAAACATCTCAGTCCCCCCGTGACCATGGGCGCTGTAAAGCACCCGAAACGTCGGGATAATAATAAAAATAAATTAAAGTAATTAAACGCGATAAAATCCGTAAATAATAGTTTTATTCAATGTGTAGTGTTCGCGTAAATTTAAGAAATCATTCAGAGAGTATTGTGTTCTTCTGCTACGGGGGTTATAGAACTTAACTCCGATCGCATGGACAGTTTCCACAAGCTTGTCATTTATATTGTCCACTAAACTCGGCTTTGGGTTGCGTTGCCCTATTCCGGATTTCCCTACTTTCATCCACCGTTCCTTTTTGTGCCTAGTTTTGCCTTGAACGCAAAACTGGGCTCTTTCATTAACACCGTATAGTGAGTTTTCATACATTTCCTCTACCTCCTCATCGGGATATGTCGAGGTTGGTGCGTAAGCCTGTATGAACTTCAGCGAATACCCTTTGGTGATTCTGAGTATAAAGCACGTAACCCTCGTCGACACACTCTCAATCTTTACGACGTTATTAACGAGAAACCTGGAGACCAACGAGTCATCCGAGACCTCCTTGGGACAGATGGTCGTCCTCCCGGTGATAGAACAAGTTGACGGATTCGACGATTACCGCTTCAGCGCAACTTGTCTATCTCTTCTTCCAGCTCCAAGTCCTTCACCTCAGTCCTCAGGGTGCGTGCGTCATAATATGTTGTAGTTGCTCATAAAGGTTGCCATAGTTGTTGCAACCGTTATGATTCTGACGAGTTGTTTTTGAGTTATCCTTAATAATGCGTATTTAATTGACTTCGACTACGTTGATGACGTTTTTTTTAATTTTGCCATATGTTTATAAAACTGAAGTGACAAACGAATTAACATTTTGGTAAGTGTCTATTGAAAAATTCGATCGACAATACCAACTAGATGTCGGGTCGGCGCAATAAATCCATCTAAGTAAATAACAGCGCACATGAGACGTGAGCTCTTGTTTCGTTTAGTTCTCTTGAAACACAGCCAATGTAAACACGTTTCACAATGCCGCAATGTGTATTTAAAAGTTGTAAGAATAATGCCCGAAAAAGTAATTTAACGGCCGGAGTGTCTTACTTTCGGTAATTACATGTATAATATATTATATTTTAAGCTCTAAACTAACAAATCCATACTAATATTATAAATGCGAAAGTGTGTTGTTTGTTTGTTTGTTTGTCCTTCTTTCACGTCGCAACAGAGCGTCGGCATGGCATAAATTTTGGTATGGAGATAGTTCGGTGGCTGTAGAGTGACATAGGCTACTTTTTTCCGCAGAAAAACATCTCATTCCCGTGGTAAAATAGAATATGTTGCACAAGTTTGTCCTTCTTTCACGTCGCAACAGAGCGTCGGCATGGCATTATTTTTGTATGGGGATAGTTCGGTGGCTGTAGAGTGACATAGGCTACTTTTTTCCGCAGAAAAACATCTCATTCCCGTGGGAAAATCGAATATGTTGCACAAGTTTGTCCTTCTTTTACGTCGCAACAGAGCGTCGACATGGCATAAATTTTTGTATGGGGATAGTTCGGTGGCTGTAGAGTGACATAGGCACTTTTTTCAGCGGAAAAGCTAATAATTCCCGTGGGTAAATCAAATATGTTGCAAAATTAAATTCAGCTAGGTGGCGCCACCGTGATTCTACAAGATGGACGACGGTACGATGGACGAACACAAGGTCAGAATATCTGGATTATTATATCTTTTTACCAAATATAAGATAAAAAATGTATGGATCTCTATTTTTTCACGCAGGACCGCGAAGAGAGCGATAAAAAAACATAAAATTCACCAGCTGATTTTCTTCAAACGTTTTGGTGCATTGTAATTCACGGAATAGGCGATAACCTCGCAGACGATATTAAGTAATCCGTTGATGCTCTGCCTACTCCGCAAGGGTTACAGGCGTGAATCCTGTCACCTGTCACGCTTTCACCCTTAACTATTACTTAACTGTAGTAGAAAAGTTCTTAGTAATGTGGTCTTAGTAGTGTGGTTTAACGTCAATGGCGAGTACATCACTCATAGCCCAACGGATTATTAAGCTGAAGTGGCAGTGGGCCCGCCATATAGCCGGAAGAACCGATAACTGATGGGAAAGATAGGTTCTCGAATGGCAGCCTCGTACCTGCAGGCACAGTGTAGGGCGTCCCCCCACTACATGAAGTCACGACCTGATAAGACATGCAGGAAGTCGATGGATGCAGGTGGCTCAGGATCGTGATTCTTGGCATTCCTAGGGGGAGGCCTATGCTCAGCAGTGGACTTGTGAAGGACTCTAATGATGATGATAATGATATATCACGTGAGAAATATCACCTTTCTAATAAAGGAGTTATCAAAATCGGTTCAGCTGGAAAAAAGTTCTGAGGTTCTAATACACATAAAAAATACAGTCGAATTGAGTACCTCCCCCTTTTTTTGAAGTCAGTTAAAATTTGTTGTCACGCCTTCATTTTCGTAAATCAATCTATAGTACAAATATTGAGGTTTATCATCTAGCATCTAGCTTTTAAGCTTCATTCTTGGCGCATGTGTATGTACGCCATTCAAACAAAGTCCCGGGAAAATATACAAGGTCTCTCTATTACCAGGATTAAATATTTTATTCAACAAAAACTGTATAAAAAGGGTTACTTATTAGGTTTAGGTTTTTTCCGAACCAGAGGTAAAGTAAAAAATACTTTCAATTAGAATACATGTGATATGTATTGAATAAAAAATATTCTATTCTATTCTAATCTATTCCATGCTTAAATATCAGTGAAATAGGTGAATTAGCAGGAAAGGTTCAGAATTAGTAATATGGTGAAGAATAATAAATTAAAAAAAAATCAAATTTTCTGGCCTTCTTATCTTTTAAATTCATAATGCGTGGTAATGCATTATTTTAACTTTTATTATAGAATAAGAATGACAAACGAGCACACGGTTCACCTGATGGTAAGTGGATGCTGTGGTCCATAGACATCTATTTATCCTCGGTTAAGAATCAAAACGCAGATGCGTTGTCACCCCTGAGGGCTAAGATGGAATTTCTCTTTCCAGTAAAAAAGGTTCTCCGGTTCTCTACACTCACCATACGAAACACAGCAGCATTGAGCTGCTATTTGACGCTGGTATTCTGTGAGAGCGTGGACTTTCCTCGGTCGAGCCGACCCATTCGTGCTACAACCAGAATATAGCTGCAGCGTGACTCTTATTCTCTCTTCTTCGATTTTACTGCGCAAGCACACATTCGCAAGGATCGATCGGTAGGCTTAAAGGTTGTTGCCTATAAATCACGTACAATTTGGGTCCACACGAGAAGCATCAGCTTTCAAATAAAAAAAGAATCATAAAAATCGGTTTACCTGAAAAAAAAATCTATGGTACACACATAAAAAACTGTCGAATTAAGTACCTCCTCTTTTTTTGACGTCGGTTAAAAAAGAGATGCTTAATGTTTGCGCTTACATTCTGTCGCCTTTTTTTTGCGATTATCATGGAAAGTCATTGTTTATTTCAGTCATTAATTTTCAAGTAACCACATTAGCCTAATGCTTAAGGATTACGCACCACGAACAAAAAAAGTCGCGGTTTCGAATATGGCATTCAACTAATGTTTTATATCACTTCTAACATTACCCGGAGTGATGAATGGAATTATTAGTGAGGTTAAGAACAATGCCAGAATTAAAAAAAATCGCTCACTTGTTTTCAAAAAGAGACCAACAGAGGATGTACTACTACTATACGAGGATAACATAATCGTTATCATCAACATTACTATTTTATCAACAACGTTACATTGCTAGAATTATAAACAAATTGGGTAGAATTTGTTTCAATTGACCTGGATAACATAATTGTCATCATAAAGGGCTCTTGGACATGAATCAATCTTCACGTTATATCAATTCAGAGAAACATTCCAAATATGTAATGAATATTGTGATTCACCTCGCTTACTTCATTCCAAGAAAATACTTCAAAGACAAAGTGTTGGGACGTGAGTTAGAAATATTTCTTTTTATCTCAAGTAAAATATACTTTAATGTAATAACCGCAAATACAAAAGCCTCTTAGTAAATTGCTTTACGCTTATGTATTTGTGGGTAGGCCACTATTACATGAAGGCACAAACATTTTAATAAAGAATAATATTAAGAATTTAATCTAACATCATTATCTTTTGGTTTAATATATAATATTAAACCAAAAGATAATGATGTTAGATGTTTTAATATATTATATTATATTATGTAAAAAAAGCTAGATGCTATATATAAACCTAATTATAGCTTTTTTATGTAAATATGTTTGAAGGAAAGCAAACAAGCCCAATGGTTCATCATTATCATCATTACAGCCCTTCACAAGTCAACTGCTAAACATTGGCCTCCGCCAAGAAATGCCAAAAACACTGTCCTCAATAGAAGAATACTATGATACATAATAGAATGGCTGTCAACTTTATTTTGTACGAGGTTTGGCGTCGCCAAACTCGATTCGCTGTGTTGACAGACTGAATAAATTTACACATTTTAGACTTTTGATTAATGTTCAAGGTCATCTTTAAAAAAAATCGTTTAAATTTAAATACATATTTATTTGTAAATAAGGTGCAATTTGGCATTTTTTAAATAATGTGCATGCGAAATTTGGAAACGATTGTAACGTCAAAACACATCTCGTGTTGACATTTATACGTGTGAATTGACGTGTTAGTGACATTTTAGTGGCTACGCGGGCTCCGTCCACTCCCGCGTTCTATTATACATGTATTATAGTATTCTATGGTCCTCAGCCACCTGCATCTATTGACTTCCTGCATGTCTTACCAGGTCATCACTCTATCTAGTGAGGGGACGCACTACACTTCGCCTGCCGGTACAAGGACGCCACTCGAGAACCTTTCTTCCCCATCGGTTGTCGGTTCTTCGAGCTATATGGCCGACCCCGTTGCCACTTCAGCTTATTAATCCGTTGTACTATGTTGGTCATTTTGGGTCTGCTGCGGATGTCTTCCTTTTCAAGTCTATCTCGTTAAGAGTCTATCTCCCAACGGAGAGGTCTTAAGATAAACATCGAGAAAACAAAATTCATGCGTAACGTCCATGTCACAGCTATGCCGGTAGTTTTTGGGATCACTAAGCTCGAAGTTGTTGACGAGTATGTTTACCTGGAACAAATAGGCCGACTAGGTAAGTCTGACTTGAACTGAGAGTTCATTCGACGGATTTAACTCGGCTCAGAAGCGTTCGGGAGATTACGACAAATTTTTTCGTCAGGCATACCTCAAAATTTCAAAACAAGGTGGTACAACCAGTGCGTGATGCCAGTGATGACCTATGGATCTGAGTCGTGGTCCGTCACTATTGGCCGTATTAGGACTATGCTCGGGGTTTCTTCATAGGTTAAAACAATCATTTTAAAAGTCGACCGAGTAGAAAAGTATTCTGGAAAGAGAAAAAAATATTTTTGCGTGGTAGTGTAGGCATGCTGTAGCTATATTATTATTGTAGCACAAATCGACAATGGAAGAACCACGTTCTTACAGATATCAGCGTAGAAGCTTAATGCTGCTGTGTTTTATATGATGATTGTAGAGAACCAGTGACCTTCTTAACCGGAAACGGGGCATTCGGTTTTAGTTCTCAGGGGTGACAGTGATTCTGCATTTCGATTCTTAATCAAGGATAGAACTTACCATCAGGTGGACTGCGTGCTAGATTGTCACCCTAATTCTATAAATAACTGATATCATAATTAAGACGTACACTCTGACGTTGAAACCCCATATTTTAAAATACTTAAGAGAATTATAAATACACACAACCATACGTACACACACACATGCTCAAATACTCGAAAAACACCCTGCTATTTAACACTTTTGGCCTCTTATTTACACTAATTGACACTTTTTACTATAATTCTGAGGCTGTCTGAGGGGTGCGTAAAAAGTGTTCATTTCATACTTTTTTATCAAAATATACTAGAATTCACCTTTTGTTAGATATCAAATATTTTACCATAAGTGAAATGTGTGAACGTTATATGCCTTAATGTACGCATGAATTTGTGATATATGGTAATGGATTATTTTACAGTGATTAGTTTTTTCCCACTTAAAATGTATTAGAAAACTACGCATACGAACGAAGAACCCACACAAATATTTGAAAAAGTAAAGCTTATTACAAAGTTTTTTTTTTTCGCTTTTTAAAGATTTATCATTAAAAATAATTTTTAGTCTATGTGGAAGTATTTTTTGGATGTACGAGTGTGTTTTTTGACAACTTCGTAAATTATGTACTGATTTTAGTTATTTTTTATTTAATTTATTAAATAGGTAATAACAATTCAGAGGTGGCCGCATATGAATCTGGAGTAAAAATTCTACTTCTAAGAGTGGAAAAATAGAGAATAAAGTTATTCATATAATTATTTAAATAACATTTAAACTTTTGATTTTCCTTAGCTAACTCAAAAGGGTCGAAAAAATAGACGGTGCTAAGCTTCGATCAATTATATATATTTGATCGAAGTTGCTAAGATATCTATATCCAGTACAGTACAGTATCGATATACAGTACGCGAGTAAACCGGGTTCAATCCCCGCCGGCACCAATGAAATTGTTAATTATAATTTTAAGTGCTGATTTATCACGTGCTCGGCGGTGAAGGAAAATATCGTGAGGAAACCTGCATGTCTGAGAAATAAGAGAAAAAAAAATTCGAAGACATGTGAAGTTCGCCAACACGCATTGGGGCAGCGCGGCGGACACTTCCTTGCCCTAAAACCCTCTCAGAAATGAGGGGAGGCCTGTGCCCAGCAGTGGAACGTATATAGGCTGTAACTTTAACTAACTTTAAGATATCTATCATGATCACCTTGCTTCGTAGTCGGATGCCGGTTGCCACCTCGCGTTTATCACTATTTTCATCATCGGCTTGTGTATTTTATCAACATCCCAACATACAACATGAGAAATTATGAATATTTGAATATATATAATTTTTTGTGGTTCCACAGACATGCAAAAAAACTTCACCTCCACTGAAAAAGATCTTATAGAAGATTGTAGCATTTAGGCGACATCAGTTTTTCTAGATGGATGGGAAATAATTGAACTCTTTGGATCAGGAGTGAATAAGCTCCTCTTAAAGCGTGACCACCATCTTAAATCACGGTTTTACATATAAATACATGCATACATAATCGTCGTCGTCACGCCTGTTATCGCCCCGGGGAGGTAGTGTAGGCTGAGTTTTAGTAGTAGCCAAAATAATGGGTTTAGATGGAAATTTGTGAAATATTACAAACCCAATAACCCATATGTTACCTTAAACGACATGTTAGGCAAGTAACAGAGTTTTTGTTTTAGGTCCTAAATAAACAAGGGACTTATAAATCCCAGACCAACCTCGGAACCATGACGTTCAAAAGAAAATGTTTTTGTTAAAAATATCTTTACCCTCAAACTAGGATTTTCTTCTGTATCGTGGAGGCAGTTTACATACATAAATTGCACAAGGATAATTATCCAAACCCTGAACACTTACTTGTAGGCCATACAAATACTTGTACCGTGCGGGATTCGAACCCGCGGCCCCCGGCGCCGTAACTCATTGCTATGCCACTGTGCTACGGAGCCGTCAAATAAATCACAAACAACTAAATACAGAGCAATCTAAATACTGTACTGTTAATTCACAGCGTTAAACCCTTTGTGGCTAGAAGCATCGACCATTAAAACTTTGCCTACGTTAAAAAATATAATATTGCATTTTTCCAATACTTCTGATAAAAAAGCCGACTTCAAAGAACTAAAAAGAGTAAAATAATTTCCACATCTTACACTTATGGAGATTTAAGTGAGAGTGATATACAAGTTCACAGTCCACCTTATGGTAAGAAGATTCTGCGGCCATCCTACGTCCATCTTAGATTAAGAATCAAAATGCAGAATATTTGTCATCCCTGAAGATTGAGATCGTACGAGTACCTCGTAACTAGTAAAAAGTTTTCGGTTCTTGTCAATCACTATATGAAACACAGCAGCACTAATCTGCTATTTCACGCTGGTATTCAGGAGTGTACTTATGATAATGAATGAGTCGGCTTTAATGATTAAATTAATAGTTTTATTTATGTTTAACCTGGTTTTAACTCAGGATTAAATTGGAGCAATTTAATTAATGCTTAAAAAGAAATTTAAACATTCATTGAAAACTTTTTCTTCGATGTTATTTCTAATTGCTTCGACTTTCTTTCCATAAATCTTATCCAAAGATAAATGAAACTTTAGGAGGCCTGTTTATTTTTCCATAATTTAATTAAGTTAAAATCAATAACTAACACTTATAGGTTGATTGGAGAGAATGCCTAAAGTACGCCCTCTACTTACTCATATTATTTTGTAATTGAAATGTAATGAAGAATAAATAGATAAATAAATAAAACTATTCAATTAATTTAAAAATTGTTACATTAATTGTTTTCGTAATTTTAATAGGCAAAATTACCTCAATTTAACCCAACTAAAATATTTTTTTAAGATATTTAAGAATATAATATGTATAAGCCGCAATCACGATTTCCTATTTGGGAGCTTTTTCATTTACTCGTATATATGTTATTTTTGGATTATATGAATATGTATAACAAATGAAGTAAATCTAACTAGCAAAGTCACGATGCTGTGCCCAGTGTGTCTCCTAACTGCTGTGAGGTTTATTTTAACGTTTGATTTAACGTTTACGTATGTAATTTTAACTCAACTGCCAAGGAAGTTTTATGACTTTCGCGCGATGTATTGTGCGTATATAAGCGCGTCTTGTATGAATGTATGTTTGTAAAATCTTTCAAACGGCTGGATGGATTTTGACATTTTAAGGTGTAATATGCATCTTAAAAACCCAATTGTTTTCTGTGTTCTGTTATCGAGTAGGTTATCAAAGTAAAGGAAATTAAAAAAAAAATTAAAAAATATATGTTTAAATTTGATTAGGAATAATAAATTGGTTTAAAAAGCTTTTGATAGCCTAAAAATAGCTGTTGCGTATTATATCGCATTTACCACGGGGGAGTGCTCTGAGGAATAATTCGGACTGATTCCAGCCATATAATTTTACCATCGCACATCACGACAAAATTTGCGATACCATCCATACCATCTGGATGACTGGCGGTCGACCACTGTGCGATTTGAAAGAAGTTTTCTTCATCGCACATCTTTCTTGTGAAATCGACTTCCACCAGAGATTTTTCCGGTCCGATATAACTTAGGGACCTTCAAGAAAAGATTCCACTCGTTTTTAAAAGGATGGCAACTCATCTGCAATTGCAATTGTTCATTATTTATCGATAGTGACTTAACATCAGGTAAGCCGCATGCTCGTTTGCCCCTCTCCTATAAAAAAGTGTAAACTGATGGAGTTTGGTTGAGAAGTGTTAATGCATCCACCATATAGTACTGACATTGCACCCTCATATTCTTACCTGTTTCGGTATCTTCAGAATTGTTGGCTGGTGTTAGGTTAACATCGGAAGAGGATTGTCAAAACTACTTGTCGCATTTTTTGAATCAAAATCCCAAGACTTCTTCAATAAAACGGAATTGAAGCAGAAACAGAAACTTTTTCATTCAATATTATATTTTTTACGTGGTAGAGCCGTGCTGCAGCTATATTAAATATATAGTTGTAGCACGAATGGGTCGGCTCGACCGGGGAAGAACCACGCTCTCACAGAATACCAGCGTCAAATAGCAGCAGTTTAATGCTGCTGTGTTTCATATAGTAAGTGTAGAGAAACGGAGACCCTTTTTACTGAAAAGAGGCATTCCACCTTAGTCCTCAAGGCTGACAACGTATCTTCATTTTAATTCGCAAACGAGGATGGATGTAGATGTCTTTGGACCACAGGAACCACTTACCATCAGGTGGACTGTGTGCTCGCTTGTCACCCTTTTCCTATAAAAAAAATAGATTATAAATAATACTTATTGAAAGTCACTTTTTTTCATTTACCACTGGTTCACAAAAAAAACCTCTGTCATGGGAAGAACCAGCAAGAAACCCAGCGGGACTACTTTTTTTAATATTGGCTTACATTCATGTATGTAACAATTAACAATTCATAAAAAAAATTAGAAACAGCTTGACGGCGATACCCTCCCAAGGGATTAACATCATCCATAAATTTCTTAATATTATAAAAACTCTTTTTAAACAAACTTAGTTTAATAAAGTTTTTGAACTTTTTACATGTCAAATTTTGTATATTTTCTGGAATTTTGTTGTAAAAGCGTATACATCGCCTCAAGAATGAATTACAAACTTTTTGAATTAAATTACTATTAGTAATTGGTACTACAAGCTTGGGTCTGTACTAGTATTTACAGAATGAATATTACTTATTTTGGAAAAACTACTTTTATTTATGTGTACGTACATTATATTTTCACAAATGTATTGAGAGGTCAAAATTAATATATTAATTTATTTAAATTTTTGTCTGAGCGGCTCTTTAGGTTTTAAATTATAGATTACTCTAATGGCCCTCTTCTGTTAAACAAATATAATTTCAGTATCAGTCGCGTGTTCCCATAAAAAATACCATACGACATCTCGCATCATTACAGCCCTTCACAAGTCCACTGCTGAACATAGGCCCCCAAGTAATGCCACAAAGCACGGTCCTGAGCCACCTTTATTTAGCCACGACATTATGCTATAGAAATAGTTAAAGTAAACTAGTTTAGCTGTTTCAACACTGGGAAGACTTCTAATCTTTCTTACAATATGTGCTGCAGAACAAGTCTGCTTGCTGGTTTTGATATATAGGGTCCCATTAAGACGAGGCATGACCCTAAACGCAAGTTTTATAATGCCTCAAAGTAAATGATCTACTGCAGTAAACAAACCCAGAAAAATGTATGATATTGTCCAGGATATATCCTAGTTAGATAGTGTGTTGAAAACATGATACTACTAATTTAATACGATAGAAAAAAATCACAAACATACCTCCAAAAATTTCTTTTAACTAGTAAAAACCATACTAGTATACATTCAATCATTCTGATTTTTTGTCAGATTTTTATACATTGAACATATTATCGTTATAGTGTTTCAATTTTTTAGTCCAACTAATAGTTTTTTTTTAAAATCACATATTCTTATTTCTGAAATAATACGTACGGATGTTTGCTTAAACGCCTGTGCAGTCACTGCCGGCCGAGGCCTGGTGCTGTAGAAACGTGTCGCTCTTTTTGCCGCAGTATTTACGTTAAGATTTTTTAAGGACGCGTTTACAAAATTGATATAGGTATAGAATCGAACTATTACATTGACATGAGTCACGCACACAAGTGTACGCACGGTTGGCTGCGGGAATCGTAGTCAAATAAAATTATTTTAATAATTTGAAAGATCAAATTTGTTTTTGATTTCTTACACCACAAAAATATACTTAGATACATAGAGTAATAAGACTTAGTTACGAGGTACGAATACCTACTCTAGAGACTGCTTTGCACTGGGAGCCCTCTGCTGGCACTGAGAAGTTAGCTGTGGACTTTGGGCTGATTTTGTCAGTTATGATAAGACCTTACCTCCGGACTTGATGGAGTGACCTGAAAGTGAACTTCAGTAACTAATACTGGAACACCTGGACTAGTAGAACTAGGTGTGCCGACTTTGGGCTCGTTTTATTAGGTATGACGAGCCCTTACCTCCGGACTTGACGGAGTGACCTGAAGGTGTACTTTAGTAATCGGTATTGGAGCAGGTCGCCGAGTAGGTATTACTAGGTGTGCCGAGTTTGGGCTCGTTTTGTTAGGTATGACGAGCCCTTACCTCCGGACTTGACGGAGTGACCTGAAGGTGTACTTTAGTAATCGGTATTGGAGCAGGTCGCCGAGTAGGTATTACTAGGTGTGCCGAGTTTGGGCTCGTTTTGTTAGGTATGACGAGCCCTTACCTCCGGACTTGATGGAGTGTCCCGAAGGTGTACTTTGGTAATCGGCATTGGAACAGGTCACCGAGTACTATTAGGTGTGTCGAGGTTGGGCTCGTTTTGTTAGGTATGACGAGCCCTTACCTCCGGACTTGACGGAGTGACCTGAAGGTGTACTTTGGTAATCGGCATTGGAACAGGTCGCCGAGTACTAATAGGTGGGCCGAGTTTGGGCTCGTTTTGTTAGGTATGACGAGCCCTTACCTCCGGACTTGACGGAGTGACCTGAAGGTGTACTTTGGTAATCGCTATTGGAACTGGTCGCCGAATACTACTGGTGGGCCGAGTTTGGGCTCGTTTGTTAGGTATGACGAGCCCTTACCTCCGGACTTGACGGAGTGACCTGAAGGTGTACTTTGGTAATCGGCATTGGAACAGGTCGCCGAGTACTAATAGGTGGGCCGAGTTTGGGCTCGTTTTGTTAGGTATGACGAGCCCTTACCTCCGGACTTGACGGAGTGACCTGAAGGTGTACTTTGGTAATCGCTATTGGAACTGGTCGCCGAGTACTACTAGGTGGGCCGAGTTTGGGCTCGTTTCGTTAGGTATGACGAGTCCTTACCTCCGGACTTGATGGAGTGACCTGAAGGTGTACTTTGGTAATCGGCATTGGAACAGGTCGCCGAGTACTACTAGGTGTGCCGAGTTTGGGCTCGTTTTGTTAGGTATGACGAGCCCTTACCTCCGGACTTGACAGAGTGACCTGAAGGTGTACTTTGGTAATCGCTATTGGAACTGGTCGCCGAGTAGTACTAGGTGGGCCCGAGTTTGGGCTCGTTTTGTTAGGTATGACGAGCCCTTACCTCCGGACTTGATGGAGTGACCTGAAGGTGTACTTTGGTAATCGGTATTAGAACAGGTCGCCGAGTACTACTAGGTGGGCCGAGTTTGGGCTCGTTTTGTTAAGTATGACGAGCTCTTACCTCCGGACTTGACGGAGTGACCTGAAGGTGTACTTTGGTAATCGGTATTGGAACAGGTCGCCGAGTATTACTAGGTGGGCCGAGTTTGGGCTCGTTTTGTTAAGTATGACGAGCCCTTACCTCCGGACTTGACGGAGTGACCTGAAGGTGTACTTTGGTAATCGGCGTTGGAACAGGTCGCCGAGTACTACTAGGTATGCCGAGTTTGGGCTCGTTTTGTTAGGTATGACGAGCTCTTACCTCCGGACTTGACGTGACCTGAAGGTGTACTTTGGTAATCGGCGTTGGAACAGGTCGCCGAGTACTACTAGGTTGCCGAGTTTGGGCTCGTTTTATTAGGTATGACGAGCCCTTACCTCCGGAATTGACGGTGACCTGAAGGTGTACTTTGGTAATCGGTATTGGAACAGGTCGCCGAGTACTACTAGGTGTGCCGAGTTTGGGCTCGTTTTGTTAGGTATGACGAGCCCTTACCTCCGGACTTGATGGAGTGACCTGAAGGTGTACTTTGGTAATCGGCATTGGAACAGGTCGCCGAGTACTATTAGGTGTGTCGAGGTTGGGCTCGTTTTGTTAGGTATGACGAGCCCTTACTCTACTCTACTACTAGTACTAGTACTAGTACTAGTACTAGTACTCGGCGACCTGTTCCAATGCCGATTACCAAAGTACACCTTCAGGTCACTCCGTCAAGTCCGGAGGTAAGGGCTCGTCATACCTAACAAAACGAGCCCAAACCGGCACACCTAGTGGTACTCGGCGACCTGTTCCAATGCCGATTACCAAAGTACACCTTCAGGTGACTCCATCAAGTCCGGAGGTAAGGGCTCGTCATACCTAACAAAACGAGCCCAAACTCGGCACACCTAGTGGTACTCGGCGACCTGTTCCAATGCCGATTACCAAAGTACACCTTCAGGTCACTCCGTCAAGTCCGGAAGTAAGGGCTCGTCATACCTAACAAAACGAGCACAAACTTGGCACACCTGGTAGTACTCGGCGACCTGTTCCAATGCCGATTAATAGAGTACACCTTCAGGTCACTCCATCAAGTCCGGAGGTAAGGGCTCGTCATACCTAACAAAACGAGATCAAACTCGACACAACTAGTAGTACTTAGCGACCAGTTCCAATACCGATTACCAAAGTACACCTTCAGGTCACTCCATCAAGTCCGGAGGTAAGGACTCATCATACCTAACAAAACGAGCCCAACCTCGGCACACCTAGTAGTACTTAGCGACCTGTTCCAATGCCGATTGCCAAAGTACACCTTCAGGTCACTCCATCAAGTCCGGAGCTAAGGGCTCGTCATACCTAACAAAACGAGACCAAACTCGGCACACCTAGTAGTATTTAGCAACCTGTTCCAATGCCGATTGCCAAAGTACACCTTCAGGTCACTCCATCAAGTCCGAAGGTAAGGGCTCGTCATACCTAATAAAACGAGACCAAACTCGGCACACCTAGTAGTACTCGGCGACCTGTTCCAATACCGATTACCAAAGTACACCTTCAGGTCACTCCATCAATTCCGGAGGTAAGGTAATAGAAAACAGTAAAATAAATTTGAATTTTCTAATGGTTTTATTTGAAACTATTCTTTTTCTCTTATTTTAGCTATTTTGCAAACGAAGCTTGGTTTTTTTTTAGAATTTTGTGAGGTGGCGTTTTAAATGTTTATGTATGTAAATAGTAGACTAAGTACCTACCTGCTCATATCATAAAACTGACTTTAAAAAAATATTGATAATTAAAATGTAGTTGATGTCCAGACTAACTATATTGTAAACAGTTTTGATTTTAGTGAGTAGGTTCTCAAAATATGATTACTAATACCTAGTGGTGTTGAGAACAGTAAACCTCACGGAAAAGTTTTTGTTTGGAGGTGAATTGTCTGCTTGCTTTGCGCATACTGTGTTCACGCGGCGCTCTCCGACAGCCGGTTGCGCTCCGCCCACTGCGGGACGCGCGGGTGAAAAACGAATTTGAAATCGTGCTAAGAGCTCGTCTTAAAGCTTTGCGTCTAGAGTGATTCCAAGAAAAATGGTGGTATCTCCATCCATTTAAAATTACATTAAACTATACAACATATTTAACTATATAACATGTTTGACATTTGGAGTTATGAATTTTATACATTTCGTTTTAGTGCCATTTAAATGCAAATTATTAACATTAAACCAATTTACTAACTAATATATTATAGCTCCATGATACTTCATCATTATTAGTAACTTTCATTTTAATTTGAAAATTAATTGTCAACTGTAAATAATACTATTCCATAGTTATCCCCTACTACATAAGGTAAGTCATTAATACGTAAAAGAAACAAGTAGTTTAAAGTTGTAGCACGAATGGGTTGGCTCGACTGGGGTAAAATACCAGTGTAAAATAGTACTTAATGCTGCTGTGTTTTGTATAGAGAGTGTAGACAACCGGAGACCCTTTTTTCTGGAAACAAAGCATCCTTTAAAGGAAAAAAGCAATAACAACAACCACTTACTATCAGGTTGACTGTGTGCTCGTTAGGGGCCGAGATTTGTACCCTGAGGCACGACCATTTATACTACTGACCCGGAAGAACTCTTACTATTAACGACAACATTTTGCGTTCTGTTACTTAAATATAAAATAAATAATTTATGAGCATCACTTCCTACACCGTAGTGCTGAAGTTTCCTGAATAATGTTTCATGGTGAACACAATCGAAGGCTTTGGATAGGTTACAAAATATACCCAAAGCATCCTGTGAATTGTCCCATTCATTTAAGATATATTTAATCAGCTCAACACCAGCATCACTTCTCGAGCGACCCCTTGTAAAACTGCATTGATTTTAAGTAGTAAATTATTTACAATTAAAAAAATTTAACACTTTATCACGAATAATTTTTTTCAAAAGAGTTATTAAGTGTTGGCAGTACAGAAATAAGTCTAAAATTGGCGGGATTCAATGTACTACCAGCTCTAAATAAGGGATTCTTCCAGATTTAAATAAGAGGTTCAACTTTACTTTGCTTCATTAAATCAGGATACACACCAGATTCTATACTAATATTAAAAGTAACAGATAGTTGAGGAGCGATTGTATCTATTATAGACGCAATAACTTTAACGGAAATCCCCCACGGATCTTTTCTTAATACCAATAGTTTTAAAATATTTTACGATATCTTTTGAGGATACTTTATGAAATTTAAAATTCTTTTCTACACGCATTTATATTTTGTTGAAGTAATGATTCGGCGACGGCAGGAGAATAAATCAGTGACTTAGTAGTTAAGATCGAAACATCAGTAAAATATTTTTCGAAAACCATTGCAACGTCCTGATCTGAATTAGATAATTTGTTGTTAAAACTTAACTGGTAATTTGAATTGCGAGAGTTGACCTTACCAGTTTCACTATTAATTATACTCCATGTCATTTTCATTTTATTAGAAGCACTTTTTATTTTGTTGCTCCAATAAAAAGACTTGACTATGACTTACACGCTTTTAAATATTTTAGAATATTTTTTACATATTAAATTCGTATAAACTTTGTCTACTCTTATATACTCCTACTGTCGCCCATTTGTTGAATGCCTTGTGGTGGTTCAAGGAGAATGTTTTACAATTTAAAATATTATCAAATTCATAGCAATAAGCTTAAAAAATGTCCAATCAAAAAATCTGGACTATTTTGGTATGAAAGTGATGGAAGTTTTTTTACTGTGTTACGTCCAAGCTCCTCCAAGCGACATGCGTTTACTGGAACAAACACAACTTTTTCATCTACTTGCTTTTTGTGAATATAAGATAACGAAACTTATTATACACAGAGATTAGAGCTCATTTTTTAAATTATACATTTATAGAACAGCTTAACGTTGGTAAAAATGTTATCTATACATGTTGCACTAGATTCAACAGTAGGCGTTGGCTCCAAAAATAAATTAATAAGACCATATGATTTACACAATGCTTTAAATTTAATATTGATGGAGGAAACTTCCAGCAGATTGATATTAAAGTTTTTAACACATTATAACACATTTATTCTGTTTATTGAGCCTAACAAAAACTTACTTTATAATTTTTTCAAAAATGATTCGAATATGTCACTACCTATAAGATGGCAACAAGTTATCGAACAAAATGGCACATATATATTATTATTAAATGTAATTAAACTTTTTAGAAAACATGTCTTGAATTTGTATATGAAATACGAAGACACGTTTACCCGACCTTATATAACGTATTTCCTCACAGACGATCACGCGGTAAATCGTGTCGGAGATTCAACTTGGACTGCTGTTGTATCTTGTTGTGGACGGCTGTGGGTTGTTGAAATAAGCTTAAATGTCAATTTAAATGTGTTGGAGCCACGCTGCAGCTATATTATGATTGTAGCACGAATGGGTAAGTGGGTCGATAGGACCACTCTGTCACAGAATACCAGCGTAAAATAAGAGATTAATGTCACTGTGTTTCGTATGGTGAGTATAGAGGACCATAAGGTCTCTGTCTCTCTACACAGTTCTCTATTTTTACTGGATTGAGAAATTTCATCTTAGTCCTCAAGGGTGACAACGTATCTACATTTTGATTCTTAATCGAGAATTAATTATGAATGTCTATGGGTCACAGCATCCACTTACCATCAGGTAGACTTATTCTATAAAAAAATCAACCACATCAACAATTTAGATGAAGCCAATTATGATATCTAATTTGTTTCAACAAAATCATTCAAACGATAATCTAAAATAAAGGTACAGGAAATACAAATTCAGAAATGCGACAAAGATTTGCCAGTCTCATTATGTAAATACGTTCTCCTCAACTTGCTTACTCGATCGGTACGACTTGAATAATTCACGACTGAAATAACAGGCATGTCGCTCTTCATAACTCGTACGTTCCAATTTCATTATTAATTATTTACCTTGCATGAACAAAATCATCAGCCATAATCTGTGAAAATATTTTTATTTATTAATAGATTATGACCAGTTGATAGAGAAACGTTCGTCATGTTTGCAGTATATTTTAACATGATAGACACAAAATAAAAGTTGCAGTGGGTAGTCTCAAGGAAGGCAAGTCATCTACGAGGGACAGGATTATAGTGTACGAGTGCACAAGCCTACCATTAACTTAACCAGTTTTATCTTGTAATCTTAAAGTGTTTATTACAATAAAAAATTAATATAATTTTATTGAAACACTCTAAAACTACTCTCTAGTCTAGTCTAGTGATAACTACACTTTTCTCCTACCTTTCGATTGAAATCGGCTCACGTTGCTTTATTTTTGTTTATTTATTTTATTTTCGAACGTAACCTTAGAAAACTTATCTGAAAATTTCACTTTAAAAATATTTCATGCAAAAAATAAAAACAATTTTAAAGTTTAGTGTTGTTATAATAAACCTTTATTTAATTACTATCAGAAAGTTTAAATTTTAATTAAAGTTGCAACTGAAAGCATTAATCTGACATTTGGAAATAAGCGGTTTACTAAAACGTTGTTATGAGTTTCGTGTGAAAACACTGTCAAAACGTTTCACCAACAGTAAACATTCACCTGAGAGTACAGCTGACTACAAAAATCCTTATTTTGTAATTCATTCAAAACTGTAACACATATTTTCAGTGTAGTAGGAGTTATATACTTATACTAGCTTAGCTTGGCATACATTGATCTGTCTGTTTGGTTGGTGCTACGATATTTTACTCTAAATTATTACTTTTTACAGCGTACATATAAAATTTATTACTATGCACCACCTATCAGGGCCAGATTTTGTAATTTTCTTTTGGGCACAAAACCGACATGTATTTTGAATATATTATGAGTAATATTAGCACATAAATATAGATTTTTTTTTAGTAAATTGATTACATCGATACTTATCGAGACCTAGAAAAGGTATAAATCATCGTTTCCACCAACAAATATATTGTACAATATATAAACTTAACCGGTCAAATCGTTCAAAAGTAACGCGATATTAAACGCTTATAATATTTAAACATTATTTCAACTATATATTTGTACTATTTTTCTTATTTTATAAACGTTGATACCCGGAACATTTATGTATAGACGTCCTTATATTCTGATCGGTATTGAACTGCTGACGAAATGTTTGAAACGGTATTTTCATAGAAGTGCCTCTAACAGCAGAAATTCTTGTTTTATAATTTCTTCAAAGTTTTCTAGCTTAACACTTTCAGTGTAAACTAATTTATAATATACATTACAGATTGGACTATATCTTGTAAAAGTTACAGCCTATATACGTCCCACAGCTGGGCACAGGCCTCCGCTCATTCCTGAGAGGGTTTTAGGGCAAGGAATTGGCCGCCGCGCTGCCCCAGTGCGTGTTGGCGAACTTCATATGTCTTCGTAATATTTTTTTCTTATTTCTCTGACATGCAGGTTTCCTCACGATGTTTTTCTTCACCGCCAAGCACGTGGTAAATCAGCACTTAAAATTGCAATTAACAATTTCATTGGTGCCGGCGGGGATCGAACCCGGTTTTCTCGCGTACTACAGCGTACTACAGCGAGCGCTAACTATCTGAGCTACCACGGCTCAACTATATCTTGTACTACTTCAAAATTCTCATTTAACAAACATTCCAACGCGAAACAATTTTGTATAGACGTGGGTATACCCTATACCTTTAAACGAGCAATTCTTGTATATATATAATTGGAATCTCGGAAACGGCTCCAAGGATTTTCATTAAATTTTGTGTCCAGGGAGTTTCGGGGGAATTAATCGATCTAGCTAGGATTTATCTTTAGAAAATATTTTTTCCGCGTTTTCAGGCAATAAAAAATTACTACAATATAAGAAGGTAAATTTTGAGTCTGTGTTAATGATCGTAATAGCTCAAGTGGATATCGAGCGGTGGCGAAATCGTGATACCTTGGTTCGCGTCCTGACTTCGGTCCGACTTTTTTACTTTTTTTTCAAGTTCCCTTCTTTTGTGAGAAAATCTATTATTTCGAGCCTTTTTTTAGTATTTTTTAAAAATACGAAAATTTTAATGAAACTAATTGCACTCATGATTTTTTATTCAAATAACCAGTTAAGTTTTTTCTATTATGTCAATAAGATCAAAAAATATTATTCATGTTTCATCAGTATGTAATTTGTATCTAAACGTAATTTAAAAAAAACGAGCAAAGCTCGGTCATCCAGGTACTATACTGCTTATAACAGAGTAGTTATTTTTTTTAAACTATTCGGTGTCTTTACTTTGCGATATGAATCGCATATACTGGATGATTTTTTACCGTCTGGAAAAAAATAGAGTGTAAAAGGTGAACGGAATAGAAGCCTATGGCACTGATATTTTACATTTTTTTAATATTACATTAAACATATTATTAAATTCACATCAATTTCATAATATGTCAATGTAAAATAAAAATAAATGTTAAATATCGGTGCCATAGGCTTCCATTCCGTTCACCTGTCACCCCATTTTTTTAAGTTTGTAAATTCTTTGACGGACATCTACACCCGGATTAAGATGCTTGCTCCCAACGGTATTTAAACGCTGAAATTAACGCTTATTTTTAAGTGGTACAGCTACGGTACAGCCATTATATAGCTGCAGCACGAATGGATTCTACTAGGGTAGGATCACGATCTCACACAGTACCATTTCTCACACAATACCATCTTGAAACAGCAGATTGATGGTGGTGTGTTTCGTATGGTGAGTGTACAGAACAAGAGACAATTTTTTACTGGTAACGAGGCATTCTATCTTAGTCCTAACGGGTGACAACGCATCTGCATTTTGATTCTTAATCGAGGATAGATGCATCCGCTAGTAAGAGCAAACTATCCCTAAAAAAGAAGCCCCATCTCTATAAAACTTGCGTAAGACCTGCATGTCATACGCAAGCGTAGCCTTCGACGAGAAAGTCGTCCAAAATAACTGCATTTCGGAACTCGGTGATGCCAGCGAAACTCCTTCCAACGATCTCTGAGTACTTCAAGGAAATATCACAGCGCTATTTCGATAGCGTCGGTACACATCCCAACCCGCTAGTGGTAAAAGCAGCCGCTTACACTTCAACTACAAACGTCACACGTTTTAATTGAACCCAATATTGAATTGATATAGATAATTGAATACAAGTTAGCCGTCAGAACCAGGGCCTGAAACCCTTGTGGTTAGATAACTCATCTGTGATGTGCCAAATTTTATGTAAGCACCGTTACGAAAGTAACGTTGGACAAATGTTTACGAATTATCACTCCCTCTCCCTTCGTTATGAAGCTGTATAAGCCAAAAGGCTAACAGCACTAACATCACAAAATCTAGATAGATATAGGTTTACAGTACGTTTAAACATTTTATATGGTATATTTCTTTCAAATTTCTTTATATATTTTGTTTATACTTATATACAACTTTGGAACGAATTCCTGATTCACACAATACATTTGTTTGGCGTGGAAATGATGGTTTATAGCTATGTGAGGATTCTACAGGTGGCTGTGGTCAAGATATTAAAGAATTTTATATTTACTGTAAAAATGTTTATTTTATAATGAATTCGGAATAAACTGATCGCAATCACCTGGCGGAAACGGCAGAACAACGCGTGCCAAGGCAGTAATACCAACACTATCAAGCAAAAATAGCTTATTCTATAAAAGAACCCAATCAAAATTTGATTGATTTCTGATTGACTTCTTTTACATAGTTACTTATCTATTTACCTACGTGCTAGAGTTAAGTTTGGAAGTTAGCAAATTGCTAATTAAACACGAGTTCAGCTAAATTTCAAAACTGGTGTTTGTTAAAAGCAGTATTTCCAATTACGATTGCTATTGTAGAAAGTTAATTAAAACGTGTGGGTTTAAATTTTCATAACAATGTGAACGTACATAAGTTTTATTTTTATTTTAGCTATAAAGAGACAGAGAAAGAGATATATTTATATATAGTACGTTAGGGTAATATGGTTATTAGGCTATTATGGTCACTTTCTTATAAATGCTACAAAATACTACAGCCTTGTTTCCATCTACGACTTTGTGTTACGATATCTCCTAATCGGTCAATCAAATAATAAAGAGTCAAAAGGGCGATGCTTTATCGACGCCATTTTGACAGTTAACATTATACTAAATATTTTAGTCGATTTTAGTATGATGTAGTGTAATTACTTTTATTTAGTATATTATTCGAAGTATTCTCAATTATTGCCAAAGCTGTTTGCTATTTTTTTCTTAATATATTCTATACCTTTAAACAAGCAATTCTTGTATAAATATATAATCGGAATCTCGGAAACGGCTCCAACGATTTTCATAAAATTTTGTGTCCAGGGAGTTTCGGGGGGCAATAAATCGATCTAGCTAGGATTTATTTTTAGAAAATGTCCTTTTGTCCGTGTTTTCAGGTAATAAAAAAACTGCTACAATATAAGAAGGTAAATTTCGACACATCTCTAACGGTCGTTATAGCTCAAGTGGGATGTCGGTCGGGCGTGATATCGGAGTTCCAAGGTTTGCGTCCTGTCTCTGGTCTAGCTTTTTTCCTTTTTTTTTTTTCAAGTTCCCTTCTTTTATGAGAAAATCTATTATTTCACTCCCTTTTTTTAGTAATTTTTAAAAATAGGAAAATTTTAATAAAACTAATTGCACTCATGATTTTTTATTCAAATAATCAGTTTAGTTTTTCTATTCTGTCAATAAGATCAAAAAATATTATTTAAGTTTCATCAGTATGTAATTTATAAATGTAATTTCAAAAAAAAAACCGAGCAAAGCTCGGTCATCCGGGTACTTAGTACCTATATGACTTTGTGGTTTTGTCTCTGTCCTTTTCCTAGTTTTGATTTTATTGGGCGGAAAAGCATAAAGTGGCCATATTACCCCCACATATCTTATATATTATACTATATTATCATCCTGTACGAGTTTGAAAAACAAACTAAAAATCGAAAAAAACTACTTTTGAAATATTTTCTCACCCATGGTAAATCTTCTAAGTTTTTTTTTAAATAACACTGAAGTGACAAACGAAGATAAAGCATCTGATGGCATGTGCCTTCTACAGTCTATGAACACTTGCAGCCAACTTTAACCCATTAACGCCCAAAATAAAACTATTGTTATTTTTTTCATGTTATTATACATATTTTATTGCTTTAATAGTACCTATATAAAACATTTATAAGAAAAAATAAAAAATAACTGTGTCACATTGCACTTATAAGGGTGTACACAGGCGAGTACAGTGGGCGGATCAAGAGTGAAATTCTCCGAAACAACTTCGCTCTACGCATAACGTTTTTAGGCAGGTCTCACAACACCATCGGACGCGACTGTGACATACAGCACGACGCAGCGGATTTTGGATGCGCTGTGGGTTGTGGCCGTAATTTTTTTGTCTAACCCAACCACTGTTGAGCCTGAAGGACGTGATTTAGACTTTGTTTGCTGCAGGTAAGCGCGCGCAATGCTTCTTCGAAAGGACAATTGGTCCATGTATGTCACAGTCATATTTTCTGCTGATTTGCTCAGTAAAACATGCAGTCTCCAAGCGTTAGAGATAGACTATTTATTAAATAGGTAAATATTACCCACCACCACTTCTTTCCTCTTATCGAAACTCGGTACAGACTTATGGTTTGGTTCATCTGATCTACACCACCCATTCCTTTGTTGTAATTCACGAATAGTCCTGGTATATTCACATCTACTTTTTGTCTTCTTGTACTGCACCAGCTTTTTACTTTTCCTACAGGTTCAATTTTGTCAAAATTGGTACCCATAGTGACAACGTTGTTGTCTTTCCAGCGTACAATCGCAATTTCATTTTTTGTATCAAAAATATAGTCATATTCTGCTCTAGGTCGCTTTATCATTTCTTTTACAGAAAGAAGTAGGCATTTTTTGTTCTATTATCACGAATTGTACCAGACGCTCTAGTTCCTTGAAGACGCAAACCTTGCAGTAATTGGTAGTTCATGAAAAGTTATCAAAATACACGATATGTTCTTTACTATCTTGTATGGGGATTTTTGCGAGTAAAGTTTTTACCACTCTAGCGCCAAGACTATCCGATAAAGCGTCTGCAGATTTGCCACAGTAAATATCAAAAGTATGGTAGTAACCGTCTGAACTAGTCGCGACCCAGTTTTTGTATCCGAACCGTACGGGTTTTCTTCTAATAAATTGTTTAGCTGGATGACGACCGAAATATTTTATCATAGAATCGTCCACAGATAAATTTTCGTGGAAAACTCCCCACTGACAAAAGTTTCGCTGAATCAAATCACACAACGGTCTCACTTTGAACATCTTGTCGGTTGTATTATTTGTTAAAGAATTATCAACAAGGTGTAAGTATCGCTTTATATCTGTAAATCTATTTCGAGACATGCAACTCGCCACTAACTGAATGCCCAGATCTTCATCTAAACTCCAATACGCACGTTCAGGTGGTAGTTGATGGTAGCCATTAAGAATCAATATACCCAAAAAATATTTTCAAGTCAGAGATATCCAGCTCAAAATTGTGCTTATTATTTTGACCAGCGTACAACAAACTGTCATTTATTATGAGATACATTACATCAATAAAAAATAAAAATATAAATTTCTTTGCAACTTTCCGCTAAACATATAAAATGATGTGTCTTACCTGGATTGAAGCGCACCTCCCGCCCTCCCTCAATTGCATACACTAACTCCGTCACCACTAGACCAAGCACCACTACTCTCAACACCACTATTCCAGGCAAAACACACCATCGACGATAATACGACGTGTTTCGCCTCTACACGAGGCATCCTCAGGTAATATAGACTCTACGGCGGCTGACCGCTAAGGTCAAAGCGGATGTAGCGATCAGCCGCCGTAGAGTCTATATTACCTGAGGATGCCTCGTGTAGAGGCGAAACACGTGTCGTATTATCGTCGATGGTGTGTCTTGCCTGGAATAGTGGTGTTGAGAGTAGTGGTGCTTGGTCTAGTGGTGACGGAGTTAGTGTATGCAATTGAGGGAGGGCGGGAGGTGCGCTTCAATCCAGGTAAGACACATCATTTTATATGTTTAGCGGAAAGTTGCAAAGAAATTTATATTTTTATTTTTTATTATAATGGATTTCCGCAAAGTAACGCCTGATTCTATCAATTATACATTACATCGTCATCAAACATTTTTTCAAACAGCATAACTGGACTATAATCTTTTAAGCTTTCTATTATACTTTGTTGTCGGTTTTGTAATGTATCTGTAGCATCATAAACAGCACTGTATTGGGGTAAAGTTTTCCTTCAAACACGTACTTCGGGCTGCTCGCGTTGGTTTCTAGGCCGCTTATTTCTAGAGTGTTCTGTGGTCCCAGCCGTGTTTGATAGGGGCTCATCGTTACTGTCATTCCAGTCCAAAATGTCATAATCAGGATGGTGGTGAATTACCTCCAAAGTCCCTGGAACATCTCTTGGAAGTGTTGAAGAAACTAATTCGTCTTCATTACCCTCTTCTTCGTCACTTACGGTAGCAGAATCTGGCGGTAATAACACTACATCATAATCTACATCTTGATCTTCACCAGCCAGTATCGATTGTAGTGCTTCCTCAAGCTTCGAGTAGTTATTTTTATTCGAAAAAACGCAGCGGTTCGTCATTTACTGGTTTTCGAGTACAACTGTAAAAAAAAGTAAAAATAACATATACATATGCCCATTGTACCTGTCTGTGTACAGAGGTATAAATCGTCGTAATATGGCAGATTTAATAAAGATTTTATATACAATTTGAAAGGCAGTAATAAAGTATTATCGAACGTTAAAATCAAAATTTATCCAAAACATTTAAAATATTTATATAAATCAACAATAATTAAAAGTAGTTAAATAAACGCGATAAAATCCGTAAATTTAGTTTTATTCAATGTGTAGTGTTCGCGTAAATTTAAGAAATCATTGGAGGCCTTAGTTCCAATTTTGTTCACCTAAACAGATAAGTTGGTGTTCATTTTTAAGATAAGAATTTTCACAACCAATTCTATTGAAAAACCCGGATCGGGCCTAAAATCATTTATTGAGTTTCTCTGTCAAGAAATTATCATTAGCAGCCTACCCTAGACATAAAAGGTGACGTACCATGATATTACTAATATTTAATCCTCAGAGGTGATAAGACATTTTTAGGTTTCTTTGTTTAACCCATTAACGCTCTCTGTACTTGCTTGAGTACACCTCGTTATGTCGATATTTGATATACTTTGGCATTTGTTTCAATCGAACTAATTATTTATTTTGAAACTAGACGGTTCTAGTAGACTACAAAATCAATCGTTTTGACAGTGACGCGTAAACTAATGTCAAAAATTTTATTTCGTGAAACGGTTTTGTGACTTTAATTTGGAGGTAAGTAATATATATATATATATATATATATATATATATATATATATATATATATATATATATATATATATATATATATATATATATATTCACATATTACCTCCGTAATTTTTTTAAATGACAGTAGTAAGCTCTCTTACACAAGCGTTTTAGTCCAGGAAGAATAGGCGCATGAGTACCGAAAATTATTCCACTGCAATTTTATTAATATGATTCTCCTTAAATCTCCTTTAATTGTCCTACTGATGATATAAATACATATTGCCATGGGGCGATATTATTTCAACCGATTTTTTTTCAATTGCAAGGAATTGATTTTTTCAAACGGATTTTTTTTATATTTTTTGATAAAATACAAATAAAAAAGGTTGTTTGACATTTTACGATAAAATTAATATTTTCGGAGTTATGAATTTAAAATCCCAAATTCAGGTAAATTTAATTTTTTTTTCAATGACCAATGTGAAGTCACCAACACGCATTAAGGCAGTGCAGTGAACACTTCCTTGCCCTAAAACCCTCTCAGAAATAAAATTAGGCCTGTGCCATGGACTCGTACGAATATAGGCCGTAACCCTATTAACTTTATTTCGCCACCCCCGAAATTCACATAAGCGGACGTTTTTTATTATATTCCAATATATTCCAATCTGAAATATTTCAAATCTTTTTTTTGTATTTCCACACTCGTGATAGCAAATATATAGCGTTCCCTCCGAAATTCCAACTTACTTGATTAAAGTCGTTTTCTCGTATGTGATCTAATATTATCCCAAAATTCTATTCAAATTGAAAAAATATAGAATAGTTTTAATTATCATCACATTTTATGATGATATTTTAAAGAATGTGTTTTTAACCGATTCAAAAAAGGAGGAGGTTCTTAATTATAGTATTTTAGTTTTTTTTTTTCAATTGTTTATCGATATCTTGGCAAACTGTGAACCCATTTTATAAATTCTTTTACTATTAAATAGGCTTTACATCAAGGGTGGTCCCAAGGGTGGAATATAGGGAAAAAGTTTCATATTGGACTATTGTTTAAGTTTATTATATGAAATGTCATATTAATAGCTTCGCAGAACAAATTTTATTACTCTTTTTCTTAAATAAGTTATACTTCAAGGATGGTCCCATATAAATTTGGAAAAAAAATTCCACCATGCAAATATTTCACTTCTTTTTCGAAGATGATTTTAAAAGTTATAATTAATAAAATAGCAACATTTATATAACCCAGGACCTCATGATCAGCAGTCGCACTAATACAACCACTAGACCAACGAGGCAGTCATAATTTTGATATATCTATAGATACATCACTAAAGGTGTCGCAACTGACGTAATGATGATGTATGACAAACGCATCTAATCGCCAACGTAAGGCTGTGAACATTAATTAAGGAATATCTGTACCTAGTTATCGTAATACTGAAATGTATGTAAACCGGAGTTATCTATAACTCCGGTTATCGGATTAACAGTATTGAGATGATATATTTATTTTGATTTGCAGCGAAACAGAAATGGCTGTTTTGAACTATAATTTGTCCCTCAATCACGATTATTCAATAAACAATAACTTGACAGATCGAAACTTAATAGCGGACCATGTAAGAAAACTTTTTCTAAACTAGTTGATTCTACTATTTAAACACTATAAGTATTAATAATAGGCTTTTTATGTCCTGGAATTTTACAATCAATATTTCACCCACTTCCACTGAAGCTATTGGGCTAAAATTTGGCCCACACGTTTGGTTTTCGAGACAATGCATTATTATTTAAATTCCGCCTTTTTTAATCCAATATGAAGAACGTTGCAAAATAGCGATTTATCATTTCTTCACCAACTCCTATAATATGGGTATTTAAAAAAAAGCAAAACACAGTATGTAAAGTAACGTCTATGGAGTGTAGAAGTAAGGAGTACAGACTGTGTATTAAAAAGTGTCCATAGAAAACCGTTAAATAAGGGTGGCGCCACTATAACTACGGGGTATACTTTAAAGACCTCAGCGAAAAATATTAGTGGGATAGACGACTTTTTCGAGGTTATATTTACTAAATAAATTTATTTTAGATTTTAGAGCTACTGATCAGTTTAGCAGCACACGTAAACCATCGACAACTGCTAAGTTCATTTCATCCCAGTAGCTACTCCAGCGCTGTTGTGGAGAGTTTTTGAGATGTTATTTACTGCCTACATATGGCCACTTTTTCAACTATTCTACTATAGGAGTTGGTACTCCTTGCTTCTACACTCCATAGTAACGTCATTCTAAATCCAATATGGCGGACGTCATGATATGGGTACCAAATGAAAGGGCTTGAAGAGCATAATACAATAAGTAAAATGACATCATTTTAAATCCAATATGTTGGACGCCACAAAATGGCGATTTATAATTTTTAGTAAAGTGGCGTCATACTAAATTCAATATGGGGGACGTCTAATGAAAATGCAATATTATAATTGTCATAAAGTTGATCTAATGATGGAGCTGGAATTAAAACCATGGCTAAAAAGGCGGAAAACCAAAAAGGCCGCCATACCAATTTTAAAGAGATAAAGCGCGAGAAAGATTAGGGATTGTAAAAACTAACAAGGGTCAAATACTAGCGATAAAAATTCAAGATGGCGCATCTAAGATGGCGATCAAAAACCAACAATGACGCATTATATTATTTTAACAGACTTAGTCGTTGTTCTGCACTTTTCGACGACTTTCCTGTAAAAAATTCTTAAATTCGTAGTAAAAAAATTAATGGTTTCTTATCGGGTTAATAACCACCCTATCTCTCAAGTTGATAATACTGCATACAGTGTGCAAAATTTCATTGAAATCAGTTCAGTAGTTTAGGAGTTCATCGCGGACAAACAACGTGACACGTAATTTTTATATTTTTTTAAATTTATTATTTATTAATGAATTTATAAGACAGTGGTGTTACTTAATTCTAAACTCGCCAAACTTTTACGTTTGATGGCGAGAGGCGCTCTTTTACATAGCAATGAACCACCTTATGTACTCCTAATATTGGACACAATAATACACAATTATATAGATAACACAGTAATATATAAACCTATGACATCTTGTTGTTATGTTAACTTTATGATCTTATATATATTTAACTTTATTTATATAAATTAAATACCTAATAATTATATATTATATTGTTATGGTTTATTAATATACTAAAATGAATCGTATTTAGTTCTATTAGCCATCCTGTATAATGTTTTTTAATATTCTCTTAAGTGATCTTTTACTAATTTTAACTTTTTATCTTAAGGCCCCAGTCTTGTAAAAATAGTGTTCTTGCAAAATTTACAGACATACAAATATTTTTATAGTATTTATAAAAGAAAAAGTGAAACATATTTTATATTTATTTAAAGTGTAGGATTTGATATTTACGAAAATGTTTTTTAATTTTATTTTGGTGTTTATATTAATAGCTCTATTAGGCGTTAGACATGTCTACGTTTAGGTTACATGCGTAAAAGGTCTTATTAAAGCCTCTGCTATGTACAAACTATAACAATATCTAGAAAAGTATTCAGATTACATTTATTTAAATAATGTCTAAAATGATCTGATCTGGTTGCTTTTTTTATAAATGCTTTAATTTTCTTATTTGAAGGGCTTGAAAACTTGTAATTTCACGATTTTTTTTACTGCAAATATCTATTTTTTTCTATTAGAAGTATAAATAAAGCAAAGTCGTACTTAAATCACATAAAATAGAACTATTCTCAAGTGAGTTAGAAATAAATAAAATTCAAAAAGGATATATTTTCGTACTGTTTACCTATATGCCATTTATAAACCAGAAACGCCTGAAAATTCTCTCAGTTCCGCTGAGATTTCTCGGTGTTCAGACGTGTGCAGTGTTGCTCAACGTTACTCTACCTACCTCTCGCTCGCACGGTTGATCTCGTTCCCTCGCGCAGCTCTTATGGACTGAGCGGAGCATATCGTGAAAGTTGCTATACTTAATTATATATTATTTTTATTTAATTGTCATATTAGATCTAGTTTTTAGTTTTATATTAGTATTAGATTAATTGACTTTGACTTTTATATTAGGTATGTTTTATATATTTTAAGTTTTATATATAATTTATTACCAAAAAAAATAAACGAAAAAAGATGGATAGAAAAAAGAAGAAATGTCCTTGTGTCAGTAAAAGTAGTAGTAAAGTACAAAATGTACAAGGTATAGGCGAAATTTGTATGAAGAGGCAGTTTTTATTTTCCTTCGGTTTTTATTTTACTCAATTTTTAAACCTACATCCCGTATAAACATTACTAAAAACGACATTTATAATATATAAAAGGGTAAAAAATTATACTACCACGACAAAAGTAAAATGAATATTTTTGGAAATAAAATTAATAAGTTATATATTTAATGAAGTAGAGCACCTTCACCTGCGATCTCAAACGTATTTATGCACGGGGGAGAGCACCCCCTCTAATGGCTGGGAATGTAAAAGAGCAAAGCTAGACGGAAGCCTTAATAGATCTATTTTGTTAAACACTTTAGCTACCAAATACTTAGATGCTCTCTTACCATAATACTTTGTTATTTTTGATTGAACCAGTTTGTTTTCTCTAACCCTATGTGTATTGTACTTGTTTTTAACATTAACTTTATATTCATCATTATAATAATATTCGAGACCTACCAAATAATCTATTTTTTATGGGAATAATTTTACAAATGGGAAACAATTTATTATAGTCTTTGTTGCATTTATCTTTAACATTTTTACTAACTAGAAACTTAATCAGTCTTATTTGTATGTCTTTGATATTTTTTAGATATGTAATAAAGGTTCGCCCGTATTACATACAAGAAGTCTAAACTTATCAGCGAGTCGGCAAGTGCAAAGTATACTATTCTTAACGTTTGTTTATTCAATACATTTTTTAATTGCTAAAACTTAATTACCACTAATATTAGCGTATTACCAATGTCATTTGCGTGTATTCTCCAGTTAAAGTTCTTATCTATTGTTAGACCTAAATATTTAAATTTATCCACATATTCCAATCTCTTACAGTTACAATTAAATTTATTTCTATGCATACATTCGTATGTATGTCCTATCACTGTTAGATAATCATTTTTTACAGATAATTAGCATTTTGATTATAAGGCGAGTGTATATGCATACATTTGGTTTTTGCAAGATTTAATATAATGCCATTGTCGTGCGCCCATTTGCTAATGTTTTCAAAATCACCTTGTATACATTTTGTACCAGCTTTGTCAGCTATGTCCTTGGAGGCATAGACAAGACACATATCATCAGCGTACGTGAACACCTTGCAATTATGTACGACATTTGACACACTGTTCACATGCATTATATATCCCACAGAACCGTACACCGATCCAGTAGGCACACCCAAATCGACATCCACCTCTTCTCCAACCACTTTGGAGATAATTATGCTTATTTTTCTATTAGTGAGGTAGATTTTAAACCAATTATTTATGGGACCGCGTATTCCGCATTCATCCATTGCCTGTAATAACATATCGTGGTATGAAGTGTCAAACTGTATTAGTGTATAAAGATGTAGATTAGTGTAGAAAGAAAGAAGAGAAGAAGATATATATAATTTTTTTTTTAAATCATCATCATCATAATCATTACAGCCCTTCACAAGTCCACTGCTAAGCATAGGCCTCCCCCTAGCAATGCCACGAAGCACGGTCCTGAGCCACCTGCATCCATCGACTTCCTGCATGTCTTATAAGGTAGAAACCCCGAGCATAACCCACTCCATAGCTCGCTGAGTGACCTTGAGCGTCCTCATACGGCTCGCAGTGAAGGACCATGTCTCAGATCCATAAGTCATCACTGGCAACACGCACTGGGTGTACACTCTATTTTTCAGAGTTTGAGGTATACCTGACGAGAAGATGTGTCGTAATTTCCCGAACACTGCCCAGCCGAGTTGAATCCGTCGATTGACCTCTCGGTCGAAGTTGGACTTACCTAGTCGGACTATTTGTCCCAGGTAAACGTACTCGTCAAAAACTTCGAGCGTAGTGCTTCCAACAACTAACGGCATAGGTGTAAAATGATCACTAATAATATGATAATGGCATTAAACATGATCTTTGTTTTGTCCATGTTCAGCTTAAGGCCTATCCGTTGGGAGACACCATTGAGGTCATTGAGCATAGTGCTTAGGTCCTCCAACGATTCTGCCATAAGGACTAAAACGTCGGCAAATCGAAAGGGAGTGATGTACTTGCCATTGATGTTAATACCGTATCCTTTCCAGCCCAGTAGCTTGAAAACGTCTTCCGATGCAGCGGTGAAGAGTTTTGGGGATATAACCTCACCCTGTCTTATACCTCTCTGAAGTTGGATAGGTTGCGAACTCTGGTTCTGTACTCGGATAGCCATCATAGCCCTACTGTACAAACACTTCAGCACTTCGATATACTGACAGTCAACTTGGCACCGCTGAAGGGACTGTAGCACCGCCTAAATTTCGACAAAATCAAAGGCGTTCTCATAGTCCACATACGCCAGACAAAGTGGCAGATTGTACTCTTCGGTCTTCTGTATAATCTGCCGCAGGGCATGTATGTGGTCTATGCTACTGAAGCCTTTTCGGAAACCGGCTTGTTCGGGAGGCTGAAAGTCATCGCGCGTGAGAGACGATTCCAAATGACAAAATAGGGAAATCAGTCTGTAGTTCTTCAAGAGAGCTTTGTAACCGTTCTTGAACAACAAAACCACTGCACTGCTGCTCCACGTCTCCGGAGTAGTGCCACCATGGAGGACGGAATTAAAGAGTTTTTGAAGTACTTTAAGTAACGGTGTTCCACACGCTTTCAGAAGCTCCGCTGTAATTCCATCCTCGCCTGGGCCCCTGCCGTTTTTGAGGTGCTGGGGAGCCATTCCAATCTCGCTCAGACTGCCGTCCGGGATATCATCGGAATGGTGTCGAATAAGACTTGCTCTTGGATCGTTACTCACACTTGCGTGTGGCGCCAACGATGATGTGTACAGCTGCCCATAGAACCTCTCAATCTCCCTCTAAATCTCAGATGTCCCGGAAACAATGCTGCCACACTCAGTCTTCAGTTTTGACAGTTGGCTCTTTCTGGCAGAAAGATCTCTAGCAAAGACTTTGGAGCCCTGGTTCCGCTCGATCGTTTCTTCAATCATATATTTTTAAAATACTTTTATTGAAATGCCCTAAAAAGAATGAAATTAACTTTAAACTAAATCAAACCCAATAATTTATTACATTACACAATTTATATGATACAAAAGCTTGTAAGAGATTTACGTGTGTACATAAACAAGAATACAATATGTAACTTTGTATTAACAAAGGTAGGTTATTCTAAAAAAAATTGTTTTTTTTTTTAAATAAAATTGGTAAATCTAGCGACAAGCTTTTATAACATTTAAATTGTGTAATGTAAATATATTGATTCATCATCATCATCATCATTACAGGCCTTCACAAGTCCACTGTTGAACATAGGCCTCCCCCAAGTAATGCCACAAAGTACGGGCCTGAGCCACCTGCATCCATCGACTTCCTGCATGTCTTACCAGGTCGTCACTCCATCTAGTAGGGGGTCGCCCTACACTACGCCTACCGGTACGAGGCTGCCACTTGAGAACCTTTCTTCTCCATCGGTTATCGGTTCTTCGAGCTATATGGCCGACCCATTGCCACTTCAGCTTACTAATTCGTTGGGCTATGTCGGTCACTCTGGTTTTACTGTGGATATCCTCATTTCCGAGTCTATCACGCAGTGAAACTCCGAGCATAGCCCTCTCCATAGCTCGATGAGCGACCTTGAGCGTCCTCATACGGCCAGCGGTAAAGGACCACGTCTCAGATCCGTAAGTCATCACTGGCAACACGCACTGGTTATACACTTTATTTTTCAGAGATTGAGCTATACCTGACGAGAAGATGTGTCGTAATTTCCCGAACGCTGCCCAGCCGAGTTGAATCCGTCGATTGACCTCTCGATCGAAGTTGGACTTACCTAGTCGGACTATTTGTCCCAGGTAAACGTACTCGTCAACAACTTCGAGCATAGTGCTCCCAACAACTACCGGCATAGGTGTGACATGGACATTAAACATGATCTTTGTTTAATCCATGTTCATCTTAAGACCTATCCGTTGGGAGACACTATTGAGGTCATTGAGCATAGTGCAAAGGTCCTCCAGCGATTCTGCAATAAGGACTATATCGTCGGCAAATCGAAGGTCAGTGATGTACTCGCCATTGATGTTAATACCGTATCCTTTCCAGCCCAGTAGCTTGAAAACGTCTTCCAACGCAGCGGTGAAGAGTTTCGGGGATATAACATCACCCTGTCTTACACCTCTCTGCAGTTGGATAGGTTTCGTACTCTGGTTCTGTACTCGGATAGCCATCGTAGCCCTACTGTACAAACACTTCAGCACTTCAATATACCGACAGTCAACTAGGCACCGCTGAAGAGACTGTAGCACCGCCCAAATTTTGACGGAATCAAAGGCTTTCTCATAGTCCACATACGCCAGGCAAAGTGGCAGATTGTACTCTTCAGACTTTTGTACAATTTGCCGAAGGGTATGTATGTGGTCTATGGTACTGAAGCCTTTTCGGAAACCGGCTTGTCGGGAGGCTGGAAGTCGTCGAGTCTGCGTGCGAGACGATTCGCAATGACTCACGAAAACAGCATGTAGACGCGGCTCAGAAGGGAAATCGGTCTGTAGTTCTTCAAGAGAGCGTTGTCGCCTTTCTTAAAGAACAAGACCACCGCGCTTTTGCTCCACGCCTCCGGAGTAGTGCCACCATGGAGGACGGAATTGAAGAGCTTCTGAAGGACTTCAAGTACCGGTGTTCCACCCGCTTTCAGAAGCTCCGCTGTAATTCCATCCTCGCCCGGGGCCTTGCCGTTTTTAAGGTGGTGGAGAGCCATTCTAATCTCGCTCAGACTGGCGTCCGAGATATCATCGGAATAGTGTCGGATAAGACTTGCTCTTGGATCGTTACTCACACTTGCGTGTGGCTCCAACAATGATGTGTACAGCTGCCCATAGATCCTCTCAATCTCACTCAGAATCTCAGGTGTCCCGGAAACGATGTTGCCACACTCAGTCTTCAGCCTTGACAGTTGGCTCTTTCTGGCAGACAGATCTATGGCAAAGACTTTGGAGCCCTGGTTCCGCTCGATCGCTTCTTTAATACGAGCAGTATTAAAGTTGCGTAAGTCTGGCCGCATGCATTTGGAGATCTGTCTGTTCAGCTGCCTGTATGCTGTCAAATCTGTTGACGATTGCAGCCTCATCTCCCGTCTAACAGCCATGAGATTAAGAGTGTGATCGGAGAGTTTTTATGTTCTTCTGCGGCGGGTCTTTCAGAACTTAGCTCCGACCGCATGGTCAGTTTCCACGAGCTTGTCATTCATATCGTCCACTGCATTGCAATCCTCTAGGCACTGAAAGCGGTTTTGTAACTCGAGCTGAAAGGTTTCGGGATTCTGGATTAGAGCACGATGGGGACGGAGCGTTGACTTCATTAGACGAGACCTCTCCAACTTAACATTTAGGTTCAGGGTGCCTCTAACCATTCGGTGATCGCTGCCAGTTTTCACCCTTGCGATCACTGAGACATCACTGAACAGTTGGCGTCTGGTCGTCATAATGAAGTCAATCTCATTTTTTGTCGAACCGTCGGGGCTCGACCAGGTCCACTTCCTGTGGGGCCGCTTCTGGAAAAAAGAGTTCATCATAAAGGGTCCCTCTTTCTCCATAAAGTCGGCCAGCTGCTGGCCCCTTCGGTTCCGTTGCCCTACTCCATATTTCCCCACCTTCAGCTCACCGCTTTCTCTTGTGCCTAGTTTTGTTGAAGTCTCCCATCAACACTGTGTAGTGGGTTTTGGAGGAATGCATGGCTCTGGAAATATCCTCATACATTTCCTCCACCTCCTCATCGGGATGTGCTGAGGTTGGTGCGTAAACCTGTATGACCTTCAGCGAATACCGTTTGGTGATTCTGAGTATCAGGTACGTGACCCTCGTCGACACACTCCCAATCTCTACAACATTGTTGACGAGAGACTTGTGGACGATAAATTCGACACCTCCTTGGGACAGATGGTCGCCCTCCCGGTGGTAGAACAAATTGCCGGTCTCGAGGATTGCCGTATCCTCCCCCTCTCTTCGGACCTCGGATAATCCAATAATATACCAGCGCAACTTGTCTACCTCTTCTTCCAGCTCCAGTATCTTCTCGTCAGTCCTCAGTGTGCGTGCGTTATATGTTGCCAGGTCGAGTCGTCGTAGGTGGCAACCGAACCTCCACCGGAGATTCTTAGCACCCCCTGCCCCGCCGTTACCATGGTCGCCACCGTAGCCAGTAGCGGGACCGCCGGGGACTGGGGGCCGTTTTTTTGCGTCGTTATTCATGGGGGGATATTTGCCATAGTTGCCACGCTTGGCGAGCGGGTTGGCAACCGCAGTTTTTTATTATAACACAGTTGTTATCAGAAAGATGCTGCTGCCTATCACCTGCCTGTCTCCCTCTGTCGCCTCTTACGACACCCACGGGAAGATATGGGGTAGTGGATATTCTCAACCGCCACTACACGGCACTCAAACAAATATATTGATTGGTTTGATTTAATAGATAAAAATTGTTTTCTTCTTTTTAGAGCATTTAAATAAAAGATTGTTTTTGAAAATGTTTTTTTACTATTAATTTCTGACGGTAATACTGATGGTAAGTAGATGCTGTGACCCATACATATCTATCCTCACTTTCGAATCAAAATGCAGATGTGTTATCACCCCTGAGGACTAGGATGGAATGCTATCAAGAAAAGGGGGTCTCCGGTTCTTAACACTCACTATAAGAAACACAGCAGCATTAAGCAGCTATTTTATACGCTGGTATTCTGTGAGAGCGTAGTCCTTTCCCGGGCAAGCCAACCTATTCATGCTACAACTAAATATACTTGCAGTATAGCTCTACCACGTATGAAAAGTCTTTATAATGAAATAGATTGCAGATTTCATCGCGTTTAATTAACTTGACGTTTCGAGCGTAATGCAGCATCCGGATAAATTGTGGGGAAACAATAGTTACATTCGGGGCAAATTTTCCAAACCCCGAATAAAATTTATTCATAAGATATTACACGCCAAAATAAAAAATTTAATTTACATTTGTATGAATAAAAGAGTTTCATTGTTTCAATTTTATATCCAGTAGGAATATAATTTATTTGATGGATAAGTTTTACCCGAAGATTGAAAAACCGACCCTCAGAATAATAGATTAATTTTTATAAATTACTTAATACGCCCTCAGATCCTCTAACATTTCTATCTTTTGTGATCTCGACAAATATTTCCGTATACCTTTTGTACAGCTGAAAGAATTTTATTATTGGGGTTATTTCACTATTGGATAATCTGGTTATTTTCCGATATGATTTCTGCTTATAGAGAATTGTTCTGCTATATTGAATATTCTTTTAATTTAAACAACTTTTCCGTTATTATATTTAATTAAGGAAAGTTGTATATCATTATATTTTTATTGAATTTAGTATTATATAGATATAATTAAAAAATACGCCATTTTTTGAAAAAGTATGTTTTACTGAATTAAAAATATATTTGATAATTGAAGTAATTGTTTTTAAAGCGCACTTGTTTAATATTTTTTACAATTTAAAATTGTATTGATACTGTGTGAACCACGTATTTTATAAAAGCTTATCATACATTTTATTAAGTTTGTCCATTTTGTTCTAGATATCACCCAAAGCCAACTCTTATGCCGCGGTGTGCCTGGACACAAAGTCTGCGGTCTTCGAGCGCACGCACCTCGTATATCTTTTACAAATAAAGATGAGGCAGACAGCCTTGAGTTACGGCGCAAGTTCGCCAGCAGTCGACTTGGAAGTTCACCAAGATCAAGTATCGCCAGTGAAGAAAGAGTTGATGGACTTGTTCTCAGGTAGGTAGAATACAATAAACTATGTGCACATGCAGTATGTGGATTTTTTAATTGACAGACATTATGATAATGATTTCTTATATTTACGCGATCACTACTCATTAATTAAAACTAATTTTACGGATTTTATCGCGTTTATTATTTATTTTTTTTAATTCAAAATGAACTGATTGAATAGATCGGACCATAAACAATAGTTAAAAAAGGTGAAGGTACTCCGGGTTTAACAGGGACATCGGGACGTCAGTCATCTCCGTAGACAGAGAAACCTTCTGCTGACCTCTCACCCGGACGGATATCAGATTTCCGTCGACGCCCCTTTAGGCTCCTCGGACCATTGTCTTGTCCGGAGTGTGGTGCCACTCACGCTGAAATCGCGGTTGCATTCTGCAGGCTGCCGCCGTGTTTGGCACTATAGGTCAGCCGATTGGGATGGGATGCGGTCTTTCTTTGCATCCTACCCTTGGGGGCGGGTTTGCTTCTCGCCGGACGATCCCAACGTTGTTGCGGATTCTGTCGCTGATGTGGTACTTCAAGGTATGGAACTTTTTATTCCTTCCTTTGTGGTGCCCATTGGAGGCAAATCTCAGCCATGGTTTGGTCGCTCCTGTAAAATAGCATCATGCTATAAGCAGGAGTGCTACCAGGCCTGGGCTGACGCATCAGCGTCCAGGGATGTAAACACCAGCGCTCTAAAAAAGAAGTATAATTCCGCCTCTAGGTCCTTCAAAAGAGTCATTGCCAAGGCAAAGTCAGAGCACATAGGCAGAATTGGCGAGAAACTAGTTCGTCTTCCTTCTGGAACCCGTACATTCTGGTCTCTCGCCAAGGCTGTCCAGGGGAATTTCTGTCAGCCATCTCTTCCATCTCTGCACAGGGAGGAGGACTCACTGGCCCATACCGCAAAGGAGAAAGCCGATCTTCTAGGCTCTTTCTTTGCGTCTAACTCGACTCTCGATGACGGGGGGAGTACGCCGCCGACCATCCCGCGGTGTGAGTGCTCCATGCCGGAAGTGCAGTTCACTCAGCGCTCGGTTCGCAAAGCACTCCTCTCCCCTGGACATCCACAAGTCGAGTGGGCCTGACGGAATCCCCCCAATTGTGCTGAGGACGTGTGCTCCAGAGTTGGCACCGGTTTTAACGCGTTTTTTCCGGTACTCCTACTCCCTACGCGTAGTCCCAAAATCATGGAAGACGGCTTTCGTCCACCCGATCCCTAAAAAAGGCGACCGCTCAGACCCGTCCAACTACCGGCCTATCACCTCCTTGTTCTCCAAAACAATGGAGTCCATTGTAAACTACCAGCTCATGAGGTACCTTGAGGATCACCAGCTGATTAGTGACCGCCAATACGGTTTTCGCCGTGGTAGGTCAGCTGGTGATCTTCTGGTCTACCTAACTCACAGATGGGCGGAGGCAGTAGAGTCCAAGGGGGAGGCATTGGCCGTTAGTTTGGACATTGCGAAGGCCTTCGATCGGGTTTGGCACAAAGCGCTTCTTTCGAAGCTCCCTTTCTATGGGCTTCCCGAGAAATTGTGCGATTGGATCACCAGTTTTCTTGCAGATCGGAGCATCAAGGTCGTTGTAGACGGTGCAAGCTCCGATTGCAAGCCTATTAATGCTGGTGTTCCACAGGGCTGCGTGCTATCGCCAACGCTGTTTCTTCTGCATATCAATGATATGTTGCAGACCCGTAACATTTATTGCTATGCAGATGACAGCACCGGTGATGCTCTTTACACCGGCCGAGCCAATATTTCTCGGGAAAACGTCTCCGAGTGCCGGGACAAACTTGTGTCTGAAGTCGAGTCTCTGCTGGACAGAGTCTCGGATTGGGGGCGACTAAATCTAGTCCAGTTTAACCCCCAGAAGACACAAGTTTGCGCGTTAACCGCTAAAAAGAACCCCTTTGTCGTATCCCCTCAGTTTCAAGGCACTCCCCTTGTTGCCTCAGCCAGTATCGGAATCCTCGGCGTCGACATATCGAGTGACGTGCAGTTTCGTGGTCACTTGGAAGGGAAGGCCAAATTGGCCTCTAAAAAAGCTTGGCGTGCTCAGCAGAGCGGGACAGTATTTCATGCCGGCACACCGCCTGCAACTTTACAAGGCGCAGGTTCGGCCGCACATGGAATACTGTTCCCATCTCTGGGCTGGGGCTCCCCAGTACCAGCTCCTTCCACTTGACCACATCCAGCGCAGAGCGGCTCGAATCGTCGACGACCGAGTGCTTTCCGATCGGCTCGATTCTCTGGCACTGCGAAGAGATGTTGCATCCCTTTGCATTTTCTTTCGCATATACCATGGAGAGTGCTCTGAGGAATTGTTCGGATTAATCCCAGCCGCCAAATTTCGTGAACGCACTACGCGGCAAACGTCCCGATACCATCCACATCATCTGGATGCTTGGCGGTCCACCACTGTACGTTTCAAAAGGAGTTTTCTTCCGCGTACAACCTCTCTGTGGAATAATTTACCACCAGCGATTTTTCCGGACCGATACGACCTGGGGACCTTCAAGAAAAGAGCTTACTCCTTTCTAAAGGGCCGGCAACGCATCTGCAATTCCCCTGGTGTTGCAGTTGATCATGGGCGGCGGTAGTCACTTAACATCAGGTGAGCCACATGCTCGTTTGCCCCCTCTTCTATAAAAAAAAAAAAAAAAACAATAGACTAATGATTAGCGTGGCCTCGAGTGAGAAAAGACTATAACTTAGTTTTAGGTTATATAAAATCTTTATGACTTTTAAACATATTTAGATAAAATTTTTAATTGTTCTAACTGAACAAGATTCACCAATCTTAAGCTCACAAAATACTTTTTTCTCACTTAAAACAACTTGTAAACTCTTTAGATCGCTACGAACTGTCAAAGTTGTTTAGCAAAGTAGTTTGCTAAACAAAAAAACTGGCACGGAGAATGGGACAAACAATCACACCACTATGTCTCATTTCTATGCAAGACGTATGCATAGATCTGTCTTTTTCGTGTGCGAATGCGAAAGAAGGCGTCAATTTGTCTACAGGTTTCTCTGTCTACGGTCATCTCAGTCCCCCGTGACCATGGGTGCTGGAAAGCACCCAAAACCTCGGGAATTGATAATAATTAAAAATTGAACGCGATAATATCCGTAAAAGTAGTTTTAATTAAAAGATTATGATGATGACATCATTTTATTTACAACTTTCGACGCGCTCCGGTTCCGCCTGCTTGGGATCTATTTTTGTATCGTCATTTATGTTTTAATAGTAATCATCAATTATTATTTGTTTTATCCATTTTTTAATTTCACGAAAATTACTACAAGTTTTGATATAACACTCCTGGTATTGTTCTCTATCTGTTGGTGAAGTTTCATCACAAAGGATTCCCCAATTCCGAAGATTAGCGCAGAAAGACAGACAGACAAAAAAAATATACTACCACTATCAAATGTAATAAACCATTTAATTAATAAAATGTTTTTTTTAAACTTGGTAGTGTCATGCTGCAGTTATTTTAGTAGTACAGTTGTAGTACGAATGGGTCAGCTCGACCGGGGAAGGACCACGCTCTCACAGAATACCAGCGTCAAATAGTAGCTTAATGCTGCTGTGTCTTGTATGGTGAGTATAGAGAACTGGAGTCCCTTTTTACTGGAAATGAGGCATTCCATATTACTACTCACGGGTGACAACACATCTGCATTTTGATTCGTAATCGAGGATACATGTAGGTATCTATTGGTCACAGCAACCACTTACCATCAGGTGGACTGTGTGCTCGTTTGTCACCCTATCCTACAAGGGGCACACTGAAATGATCGGGAATAAGAAAAACCACATGCACGGTATAGCTAAATTGTATTTTATTGTTTTTTGAAGTATTCTCCGTTCAACTGAATGCACTTTTCTATTCGTGCAAACCAATCATTAAAACAGTAATTCATCTGAAGTTGATGTTGACAAAATGGCTGATTTGTACGCTTCCACAGCTGCTTCGGGGTCTTCAAACCGTTGACCGCGTAGTAAATCTTTCATTCTAGGAAATGTAAAGAAATTGTTTGAGCTCAGGTCAGGACTATATGGAGGATGACACATCAGCTCAACGTTTTCCTGCTTCAAAAATCATTTGTCTTTCGGCAGAATGGCAGCAGGCCGTATGGGAGGTCGCATTATCGTGATGTAAGATGATGCTACGTTTCGGGTTATTTTTTCGGAGTTCGGCTATCATTTCTGACAAACAAACCGTGATATTCCACTCAGCGGTAATCGTTCTGCGTTCCTGTAAAGGAATTGTAGCAACATGCCCCTTTTTCGAGACAAACGTAGCGACCATTTTCTTTGACACGCTGCGGGAGCGAATCACTTTCGTTGGTTTAACCTCGTCTTCGAAGACCCAAACTGCTAACTGATGTTTTTTTTCAGGTCAGGATCACCTGAGACGATATTATAAACGGCATTTGGCTTCCCTCCGTTGAAGCGTTGCAGAGTATTCCGTCACAAATCTACACGAGCCGACTTTTGCTCTTCGGACAAATTGTGGGGAACCCAACGGGAAACTAGCTTTCTTACACATAGCTCATTATGTAATATCGACTGAATTGCAGTCATTTCGATACTGATAACAGCCCGAACCTGCTAGTATGTCACATGACGATCATCTAATATAACAGTTCGCACAGCTGCGATGTTTTCAGGCGTGACCGCTGTTCTTGGTCGACCTGCAGAAGAAACAGTGCTGAGCGACACACGACCGCGTCGGAACTCAGCATACTAGCGGTATATTGTCATTTAACTCGGTGCTTCAAGATTATAAATCAGAACAAGTTTGCTGATATATTTTTCTTGAGATAAGCCGCGACGAAAATTGTGATAAATTATGGCACGGAAATGTTAACACGGGAACTCCATTTCTGTTAACGACGTGTCAGCTTTAAACCGACATAGTTTTTTTTTAATTGTTTGAATGTCATTAAGATTCTAAGAGGCCAGTATTCAAATTCTAAAAAAGGTTTTATTGTAACTCAGTCCAAAATATTCTATTTCCGATCATTTCAATGTGCCCTCTCGTATAAAAAAATGTTACGAGTATTAGGATATTTAGAATAAACTCTTAGAAGTGCGAAGCGTTAAATATACCTATAAATACATATTGAATATACAATACGGTTCTTTCCAAGGTCTAATACGTCTGAAGCATTTAGGCCTGGCTACTATAGCGGTGTATTGGTCATACAACGTGAGAAGCCCAGCCAACATAAGAAGTACATTTAAAAACCGCTATTCTGACTCTACCCGTTAGCCGTCTAACGAAGACTTAAAACTTACGGGTTGAAGGGCTTCCAAGAAAGAACTGGTATGCAAATATATCGAACAATATTTTGAGGTGTTTCTATACTTTTTTTTGAATGGTCAAAAAGCTGTCAGAGTTTCGAAGAGTTCTTTGAAGCTCTTTCGCAATTTTTGATACGTTACATTGAGAGGTCATTGATTTTAATATAAAAAAGTTTGTATTAAAATTATAGTGCTTCAATTACAAGAGTTTGCAGATAATGATACGTGTGATACTGTGATATTGAAGTACCTTTTGTGAAATGAATTGGAAAACTCTTGAAATGCGTCTAGATCTGGATATTTTTGAATTGATACATGTAGACTGTTATGCTTACATACATACTTACATATCATTTTACACTATTTTATTTTTATTTTTCCATTCTGTTTTTGATTTTCTACATTCACCTCAAAACTGGATATTTTGCATCACCTTTATTTCCATAGGATCCTGTAATATTTTTAATTCATAAGAACACAATAACAAATCATTTTCACTTCGTATTTTCACGTTATCAGCACTTTTTAAATCGGTGTCAATGGAGTCTACCTTTTTCGATCTTTTATTTAGTTCTCCGTAACTCTACAATTTCGGGTTTCGTGCGCGCTCTTGCGCTACCTTTTTTCCTATATAAATAATATCTCATTTTTCACTTAAATCTTGCCGTTTCTGTATTACGAGCTTAAAACCAAAATTTGACATGTTTTGACATCGTTGTTTATCTGGTTGTCGTGGCAATTTTTATTCAAATATTGTTACCGGCCTGATGTTTTTACTTCAAAAATACTCTTTTCTTCTTGGCCATTTACAAAAATTTGCTTTTAATTTAAATAATTTCAAATAATTTCTCGTTCTTATCCCAGATCCGTCAAAAAGTATAAAAGCCGAAGAATCGGCCGATAGAGGTCCTCACTTCAGCTTTGATACGAGAAGCACCTCTTAAAGGCTTTATCCGCACTGCCTCGGGATCTTGCAAGCCTTCTCCTGAAGTCGTCGCCTAGCCACGCCTACGCCTCCACCTATTAGTGCCCGCGCTATCTTCGGCCGCTGAGCGTGTTTGTCTCAAGCGCTGCGTGTTCCTACTCCAGACGCTGCGTGTCTACTCCGGACGCTGTGTGTGTCTACTCCGGACGTTGTGTTTGCCTACTTCAAGCGCCACGTGTACCTACTCCAGACGCTGCGTGTCTACTCCGGGTGCTGCGTGTATCTGCTCCGGGCGTTGCGTGTGCCTACTCCAAGCGCTGCGTGTACCTTCTCCAGACGCTGCATGTGCTTTCTCCAGATTCTGCGTGTACCTAGAGCAGGCGCTGTGCACCTATCATAGGCATAGCCTGTGCATACTTCGTTGCAGTATCTTTATTTTTGTTATTTTTTTTTTTAATAATATTGTAAATCACTATCATCATTACAGCCCATCATCACCTTCATACCTTTTTTTTATAAAAGAAACTGTAAATCTTTTCAAATTTTTAAATAATTTATTTTATTTTTGGTTGTTTTGTTGTAGTTAGGTTAGGTTATTTAGTTTTTAATTGTCGCTTCACGACAATTTGGCGCCCGACGTAAAAGTTCTTCTTTTCTTCACCTTAGCTACGCCTTATCCATTTCCTTTTGATTGAATTGCTTTCTCTTTCGTTCTTAACTCTTTATTTACTCATCCTTATCATATCTTCCAAATTCTAAAACAAAACTTCATCTAGTTTTTCAACTTATCTGGATTATATTTAGACCTACATATAACACTTACATTCATCACCTTAATATTTTTATTCTAGAGAACTTAAAGAGGTACTATCTTCCAAATTCTAAAACAAAACTTCATCTAGTTTTTCAACTTATCTGGATTATATTTAGACCTACATATAACACTTACATTCATCACCTTAATATTTTTATTCTAGAGAACTTAAAGAGGTACTATCTTCCAAATTCTAAAACAAAACTTCATCTAGTTTTTCAACTTATCTGGATTATATTTAGACCTACATATAACACTTCACTTACATTCATCACTTTAATATTTTTATTCTAGATAACTTAAAGAGGTACAATTTTTTAATTAAAATTTTATTTCTTAAACTTAACTTTGCACTTAATTATAACAATGAAAAGGGTTATTAAGTACGAATTCCTTAACAAGGCCGAACTCGAATACGAAGTGAAGATTAGATGTGAGGAACCAGCTAATACTGTTTTGCTTCTAAAAAAACAGGTTTTGCGTTTAGTTGAGAATTCTCACCCTGAAGATATTCTGACTTCTCCAATTCCGATCGAGGATGACTTGTCTCAAATTGGTTCTACTTTGACTTACCTGGACTGTAAAATTGAAAAATTTTTACAAGGTGAAACCAAATACTTACGATTAATAGAAACTTTTATTAATCATGTTTTTTACAGATTGGAGCGAATAGATACTGACTTATATCCAGACTTTAAAGCTATTTTCGATACTTTGAAGATGAAATTTGACGCTATTACTAAACAATTCGAATCCTTGACTCCACCTCCAACTGAAAATGACTCTCCATCACTTGACCCTCCTGTTGACCCGATTGTCATGGAACCTCCTCTTGTTTCTCAAACATCTGTTACGATCCATACCCCGTATCCTTCACCACTACCTCAATCTTTTTCTCCAACTAACGTCTTCAAAGATCTGAAAAGACACACGTTCAATGGTAAAAGCTGTCCAAGATCCTTTCTTCAAAAACTTGAAGAATACTGCTTAGCTCGCGGCTTATCCAAAGACTTGTTGATCTCTCAAGCATTTGAAATTTTCACCGACAATGCTCTTCATTGGTTCAGATTTAAATATAATCAGAATCCAAACTTAACTTGGAACGAACTTTCCTCTTTATTAATCAAAGACTTTGGTGGTTTTGATTATGATTATAAACTTCTAGAAGCGATTAGGAACCGAACTCAAGGCCGTGATGAACCTATCGTCATCTATATTTCCATCATGTCTGGAATGTTCACTCGTCTTTCGAAGAAACTTTCTGAAACAGAACAATTGGAGATTATTTTGAGGAATATTCGCCCATGTTATTCAGTCTTCGTAGCTCTAAAAGACATTGACTCTATCGACTCTCTTCTGGCTACTTGCCAAAACTATGAAAAGTTCCTTGACAGAGACAAACAATTTAAAGAACCAAATGTACAACAAAGTCCTCTTATTTCTGAATTCAAATACAAGCATTCCACTTCAAGTTCAGTTGGCTCTTCAAATTCTTCTAATAACTCACAACCTTCTCCTCCCTTTATGAATAAGAAAATGTAGTGTTATGCTTACATACATACTTACATATCATTTTACACTATTTTATTTTTATTTTTCCATTCTGTTTTTGATTTTCTACATTCACCTCAAAACTGGATATTTTGCATCACCTTTATTTCCATAGGATCCTGTAATATTTTTAATTCATAAGAACACAATAACAAATCATTTTCACTTCGTATTTTCACGTTATCAGCACTTTTTAAATCGGTGTCAATGGAGTCTACCTTTTTCGATCTTTTATTTAGTTCTCCGTAACTCTACAATTTCGGGTTTCATGCGCGCTCTTGCGCTACCTTTTTTCCTATATAAATAATATCTCATTTTTCACTTAAATCTTGCCGTTTCTGTATTACGAGCTTAAAACCAAAATTTGACATGTTTTGACATCGTTGTTTATCTGGTTGTCGTGGCAATTTTTATTCAAATATTGTTACCGGCCTGATGTTTTTACTTCAAAAATACTCTTTTCTTCTTGGCCATTTACAAAAATTTGCTTTTAATTTAAATAATTTCAAATAATTTCTCGTTCTTATCCCAGATCCGTCAAAAAGTATAAAAGCCGAAGAATCGGCCGATAGAGGTCCTCACTTCAGCTTTGATACGAGAAGCACCTCTTAAAGGCTTTATCCGCACTGCCTCGGGATCTTGCAAGCCTTCTCCTGAAGTCGTCGCCTAGCCACGCCTACGCCTCCACCTATTAGTGCCCGCGCTATCTTCGGCCGCTGAGCGTGTTTGTCTCAAGCGCTGCGTGTTCCTACTCCAGACGCTGCGTGTCTACTCCGGACGCTGTGTGTGTCTACTCCGGACGTTGTGTTTGCCTACTTCAAGCGCCACGTGTACCTACTCCAGACGCTGCGTGTCTACTCCGGGTGCTGCGTGTATCTGCTCCGGGCGTTGCGTGTGCCTACTCCAAGCGCTGCGTGTACCTTCTCCAGACGCTGCATGTGCTTTCTCCAGATTCTGCGTGTACCTAGAGCAGGCGCTGTGCACCTATCATAGGCATAGCCTGTGCATACTTCGTTGCAGTATCTTTATTTTTGTTATTTTTTTTTTTAATAATATTGTAAATCACTATCATCATTACAGCCCATCATCACCTTCATACCTTTTTTTTATAAAAGAAACTGTAAATCTTTTCAAATTTTTAAATAATTTATTTTATTTTTTGGTTGTTTTGTTGTAGTTAGGTTAGGTTATTTAGTTTTTAATTGTCGCTTCACGACAATACATTTTTATGTAGTTACACTTATAATGTTACCTACATTACTACATGGTTAAAAAATACAGGTTATTCATCAAATTATAATGGTAGTGGTGTCCGTAAATACTTTTTTTTAATTTTTAATTTACTATATCGTGAGTAAAAACTACAAATACGGAGTCAAAAGTGAAATACAACTTGCTTAATAAACATACTTAAATATGTAATAATTATCAGTCAAATATTTTGACAATTTTTATATTTTATGAATTTTAGACGTAATTACTGCGTTCGCAGTTTGTAGTGTATGTTAAAAATTTGTGCAACACTGCAACATCATCTCGTCATCGGGCAAAGAATAGCAGTTGATACGTACAAGAAAAGAAAGACCATTGTCAGTTTATTTCTAGTACAAGCGATTCGCCCTGTCCTCGTATGGGTGCTTTCTAGATCTCGACACACAGTGCCAGCTACGAGCACACCAATTATGAATCTAAACCATCCGGGGACTAAAACGCACACATATAATTTTATCAAAGTCGTTCGAGCTGTTTTCGAGTTTTAGTCAGACAGAAATTGATATATATATATATATATATATATATATATATATATATATATATACATATATATATATATATAAAGAGAGAGAAAGAGAGAGAAGATTGAGTTAATAATGCCATCTAGTAGAAAATTCAAAGGACTCTTTAGCTATACATACGAAAAACGTTAATACCGATCTGTATAGTCAGTGTGTACGAATAAAAGATTATAGTCACAAAACCTGTTTTAAAAAAGGTCGTTGTCTATATAAACTTTGTGTAGATAATCTTTAACTAAAACGTGGTTATGCTATCAGATTTGCAATTTTTGTTTTTTACATGTTTTGACGGCTGTCGCTTAATCACGCGATTCGTGGTGATCGCTTGATAAATTATTATTTAATTGTGTTTAAATTGAAAAAGGCCCAAAAGTTTCCGTTTAAGCGACGTGGTAAAAAAGCTTAAAATTGCAAGCCATAGCACAGGAAAGGACACAGTCCTTTTCACAAGACTGAAGTGATTTCAAAATATTCTCGAATCAACACGTCGTCAAATAAATAAAAACTTCAATGAAATACCCTAACATGGCCAACAATTTTTGTATTCAAGTAGCCTTTTAATACTTTTGCCGATAAAAAATAGAGTCACAGTCAAGCGACTGATCATTCTTTAAAGTAATCTTAAGTTACGTGAAATATTTTTTTATATTATTCTAATATAGGTATTAAGTAAAATTACTATTAAATTACATGCTGTAATAATTCTATTGCCTATATATTGTAGTTCTGAAAGATGGTTCAAAATGTTTTTAATAAATTGTTTTAGACAGATACATATATGTTTTATTAATTTTCTAAAAAAGTCCCATCTTTCAATGATCTTTCTTTACCTGTACCCATGATGTTTGAATATTGTTACAAGGAATTAGCGAGTAAAGAGCTGAGCAAATACAAGCTCAAGCCATATCATCATCATCATCATTATTAACCCCCTTCACAAATCCACTGCTGAAATATTGGACTCCTCCAAGTACAAAGCACGTCCCCGTGGCACCTGCACCAACAAACAACACGCCATGCATGCCGGTACGAAGCTGCCACTCCAAAACTTTTCACTGTATTGGGTTCGGTTCATAGACAACGTTCATAAAGGGCTGTTATCATGATGATGACGTTGATTGTTAAATGGCAATCCAACTTTGCTGCTGGTAGCGTAAATTTTGGTTTACATACGCGTTGAATGGATAAAACTTCTACTTAATTTTTGATTAATTTGATCTACGACCTAACGTTAACCGTTTAGTAATTGAAGCTTAAACGTTAAGCTGGTACGTACGATATGTATAATGTACATCGTTATTAGTAATTACTTGCATGCCACTTGATGCAGTAAATTACCGGTTAGGTGCAATTAATTTTATAGCATGTGTTTAAAGTGATGTTGTCAGTGTCTATGATACTCGTATTTGCTTTAAGTATTAGCTTTACGACTGTACGGTCTAAAGACTGTACACATTTGACTTAACTATTTGTACTTAACTTAAACTATACTCAATTTTTTTTTGTAAATTTCATAATACGCGTAAAATATTTGGCTAACTTTACATGCGAAGGCATGTGAAGTTTGCCAATACGCATTGAGGTAACGCGGCGAACATTTACTTGCCCTAAAAACACTCTCAGAAATAAAAGGAAACCTGTGCCCAGAAATTGGACGTTTTTAGGCTGTAACTTTACTCCATTACTTTACTTTTATCATTCGCCAAGCGTGGCAAATATGGCAATATACCAACCCATGATGAGAGTTACGAAGAGAGTTACAAGGTTGTGGAAAGTGTTCATGGGGTCGGAGCTAAGTTCTACAAGACCCGACGTAGAAGTCCTCAAAAACTATCCTATTACACTCTTTATCTGCAGCACTGTCTTCAGCTTTAACAGCATACAGACAACTGAATTGATGGTTTCCGAAAAGGCTTTAGCACCATAGACCACATACATATTCTTCGGAAAATTTAATTAAAGACTGAGGTGAGGGAGTACAATCTGTGACTTTGCCTGGCGTATGTGGACTATGATATAGCCTTTGATTCCGTTGAAATTTGGGGGTGCTGCAGTCCCTTCAGCGGTGCCAAGTTAACTGTCGGTATATCGAAGTACTGGCGTGTTTATACAGTAGGGCTACAATGGCTATCCGAGTACAGAACCAGAGTACGAAACCTATCCAACTGCAGAGAGGTGTAAGACAGGGTGACGTTATATCCCCGAAAGCGGTGAAGAGCACCGATGCATTGGAAGACCTTTTCAAGCTCCTGGACTGGAAAGGATACGGTATTAACATCAATGGCGAGTACATCACCCACTTTCGTTTGCCGACGATACAGTCCTTAAGGAAAAATCGCTGGAGGACCTAAGCACTATGCTCAATGACTTTAATAGTGCCTCCCAACGGATAGGTCTTGAGATGAACATTAATAGATCCAAGATCATGTGTAACGTCCATGTAACACCTATGCCGGTAGTTGTTGGGAGTACTAAACTCGGAGATATTGACGAGTATGTTTACTTGGGACAAATAGTCAGACTAGGTAAGTCCAACTTTGACCGAGTCAGTTGACGGATCCAATTCGGATTCGGATGAAAAGCGTTCGGCAAATTATGACACATCTTCTCTTCAGGTATACCTCAAAACTCGTAAACGAGATAGTACAACCAATGCGTGATGCTAGTGATGACTTACGGATCAGAGACTTTGTCCTTCACTGCTGGTCGTATGAGGAAGCTCAAGGTCACTCAGCGAGCTATGGAGAGGGCTTTGTTCCGGGTTTCTCTGCGTGATACACTTAGAAATGAAGATATCCGCAGTAGAACCAGTGACTAACATAGCCCAACGGATTAATAAGCTGAAGTGACAGTGGGCTGGCCATATAGCTCGATAAACCGACAATCAATGGGGAAATAGGTTATCAAATGATAATCTCGTATCGGTACGTGAAGTGTAGGGTGACCTCCACTAGATGGAGTGACGACCTAGTAAGACATGCAGGAAGTTGATAGATGCAGGTGGCTCAGGACCTTGCTTTGTGACATTTATTGCGGGAGGCCTATGTTCTGCAGTGGACTTGTGAAGGGATGTAATGATGATGATGATGATGATGATGTTGATGAGACGCTCGCAGTTCATAAAAAACAGCTCCGAATGTTAGGAAAAGTAGTGTCATTACACCGCCACCGTACAGTTTTCCAGAAATAGCTAAATCGCGGTCGAGCCGGCACATATAATTTCGGTCATCACATATTTTTCTTTCAAAATTTCAATAAGGAAATAATTTCTTGGTAATGTTATTATTAAAAGAAAAGGAAACTAATAATATTATTATTACCAAGACATTATTTCTTTTTCACCGGGACATGGCTACATATATAGTCACTACTTCAAGTATTCTGTTTTATCTGCGAGAATTTGGTTCTCAAGCCTTCCGATAGTGAATTTTTGTTTGCGTCTCGTAATGTTATCTTATTGTAATTGAGTAAAGTACTATTTTACCAGAATGATTTGAGATCCAACGGAAACCTCGAAGAATAAATATTTAGATAATTTATTATGTATATCTATCTAAGCCTAGAGTAATTTATAAGTAATAAGTTTCTGAACCAATTGCTTTTGAAATCAATATCTGAGAGGCCACGAGGTCTATGAATACTTCATAGGTCTTCGAGTGAAAAATGTGACCACCATTTTGAAAACTGAATTTTTAAAATGGCGGCTACTTTATATGCTACTGGCGACTTATATCCCTTAATATTATACCCTAATAAAACATCAAGATAGTTCCGTTTAGCCTCATTTTCAAGTTCATCTCATTCGATTACGACATCACTAGATCCCAAATCAAAGTTATTACAATAAGTTTATGGATTCTTTTTTAATTTTACGAAAATTAGGAGTGTCAACCCTAACGCTTCAATGCAGCGTAGGTAATTAATTCTCTCAAAAAAGGAGCCAGTTGAGATAATTTTCTAGCTATATATTTACCGTGCTAGTACTATCTTATGCATTATTCACTGCCACCATTAAACCAAATATCACATACATGTTATTAACATATTACTTTAGAAAATACCGTTCCAAGTCTCTTTATGTTTTTTTTTTCTTTTTAAAAAGTGCTAGTCATATCAAGAGCGTGAGTAATTTTGCTAGGAGTTTTCTTCCTAACATGACTTTTTTGTGGAGACCACAACCATCGGCGACTTATCCGACCGATACGACTTAGGGTACGTCAAGAAACGAGCTTACTCCATTTTAAAAGCAACACACGCCTCGAATTTCTCTGGTGTTTCAGTTTATGGGCAGCGGTCGACACTCACCATTAGGTGAGCTGTAAGCTCGTTTGCCCCTTCTTCTATAAAAAAATCTTACGAGTAAACTCATTCAAGATTTTTCTCACGCACAAAGTTATACTTTACATTTATTTTACAAAGGAAGCTGTAGGGATTTAAAATACACTTTTTCTTTATTGCAGATGATAATATGTATTTATTCAAACGTTTCCCTCAGCGGTTTGAATAAATTTAATGTTGTCGCGGAAAATATCTATTCAGCTGTTTAACACTAAAAAAACTGTGTCATTTTTACCTGATAGAGTTAAAATTAAAAAAATGTGACATTGTTTTCACTTTTTTTGTGTGAAAAACTAAGCCTGAGTATTTTATATCTGGCATATACGATTCCCGTGGGTGTACAGAGAAAACAAATCAAAAGATAGGCAGCAGCGTCCTCCCAATAACGACAAGAAATTAAAAAAAATGTGGTTGTCATCCCACTTGCCAAGCGCCACACTTGGCAAGCGGGTTGGCAATTATGGTAAATATTCCCTCTATGAAGCAATCTACGGCAATGTTTACGGTTCTCTTATGCCGTCACCCTTACTAGGCTGCACTAAAAGTATCGGGAATGGAATATTTCCACTGTTCCTGTCATATTAAAATCTTTTTAATTGAAAACTTCTTGGTTTTAAAAATCGAATACCATTTATTTATTTAAAAAAAAGATTCTCGGTCTTGTCACAAGGTTTTGTCAAACTTGTTTAGTCGTTGAGAAAATGGAATTGACTCGAGAAATTTCAAGAGCGATGATTTATTATGACTTTCGAAGTGGTTTAACACAAAAACAGTGTGTTGACCGGATGATTTCTGCATTTGGTGATGAAGCCCCATCCAAAACCACAATTTATCGCTGGTTTGCTGAAATTCAACGTGGACGTGTAAAGCTCAGTGATGATCCCCGTCAAGGTCGTCCAAAAACTGGAGTCACCCAAAAAACGTTGATGCTGTGCGTAAGCCGATTGTGGAAGATCGACATGTGACAGACCGCGAAATTCAGGCAACTTTAGACATTGGAATGAGTTAAATACAAATAATCTTGCATGAACAATTAGGTGTAAAAGAGTTGTTTTCCCGATGGATACCGCATTCGCTCTGTGAAGAGCAAAAAGCGACTCGCGTTACTTGGTGCGTCAGAACACTCGAAAGATTCCACGCAGGATTCTCAAATGCTGTATACAACATCGTATCAGGTGACAAATCCTGGATATACGCGTACGAACCCGAAACAAAAAATCAGTCACGAGTTAAGGTGTTCGAAAATGAGTTAAAGCCAACAAAAATTGTTCGTTCAAGGAGTGTTGCAAAAAAATGGTGGCCACGTTTGTCTCCAAAACCGGCCATGTTACGACTATTCCTCTTGAAGGACAAAGAACGGTTAATTCAAAATGATATGCTAGCATTTGTTTGCCACAGGTCGTTTCTGAACTCCGTAAAGAGAACTGCAACCACCGCATCATACCCCATCACGACAATGCGAGTTCTCACACCGCACACAGAACAAAAAGAGTTTTTAGAGCAAGAAAACATAGAATTATAAGACCATCCGCCGTAGAGCCCCAACCTAAGCCCTAATGATTTTTATACTTTCCCTAAAATAAATAATAAATTGCGTGGACAGAGATTTTCATCACCTGTATAAGCTGTGGACACCTACAAGACGGCCATTTTGAAGACCCCAATTTCCGAATGAAATGGTTGCTTCAATGACTGGTTCCATCGTATGGAAAAATGTGTCAAATTTCGCGGAGAATACTTCGAAAAGCAATAAATACATTTTTAAATAGTAATGTTGTGTCACTTCCTTGATTCCCGCAATTTTCAGTGCCGCCCTCGTAAGTCACCGTCACCGTCAAAAGTTGCCATAGATAAATAAATATGAAGCAAGCTAAGAGTTACCTTTGCGTATATTTTCAGCGAATATTTAGAGTCCCAGCATTTTATTGCGGTACGTCGCTTAATTTTAGCTTATTTTTTATATGAAACTGAAGTAAGACACAAACATACAGACAACACGATGCTAAGTGGCTACTTCAGTCGAATAACACCTTCAAATAAAGAAACCTGTACTTATATTACATCTGTATATCCTTCCGACCGAAACACCGCAGTGCAAGCACTGCAATTTGGCGGCAGAGATAAGATTCTTAAGCAGAAAAGTATTCTTACCGTCTAGGAAGTTATACTCGCAGGTTTAGCTTTTAAAACTTTTATATTAATATAATAAAAAAGTAAAAACGATAAAACTCGAGATAACTAAACGATATTTACTGGGTATATACATTGGCTACTACGGCCAAGGGGCACCTATAATCAATTTTGAACAAATAAGGCGTCAGAATGCCTTAGAGTGTGTATTGGCTGTCCACTTCAAATCGAAAACAATGTTTGCTTATAATGTTTGTTTTCTTTTGTACTTTTAGAGGTTGATGTAGTGTAAAATTAGATTAAGAGCAATTTAGCCGTTATTTTCATTTAATCACGTCCCACATCATTGTTGCTATGAGGAAGGAATAGATACGAGACTGACCCCAGATGACTTTTTGGCTTGGAAAGTATTTATTTGAATGTAAAGTATATCAATTAGAATTATTTTTAAATCGATGACAGTAAGAGGCAGCGTTAAATCCTTGCACTATATGCTTGATTTGATTTTAAATTTAATCTATCACAGGATTACAAGTGTCTGTAGTGCCAGGTGTTATTCCATGTTTTTAATTTAATTCTACTATCTACCAGCCTCACAAATCGGAAGACGCAGTTTTCTTGCGAGGATTTTTGCGATTATTACATAAATAAAATCTGATATAATAGCGAGAGCGATCTTGAACATGTTTACGTTGTTAATATAGATAAACACCGGCGCTATGGGAAGTATGCGATCTTTGAATTTTTAAAAAGGATTACTTTCTACAGGAATAACGCTTCTTGACTTAACTTTTCGACTTTCATAATACTAAAGAGCGTAAGGTTCGTTTAATAAGGCTGAGTATTAAGTTAGATTGCCTCGATTCCACTTAAAAGTGTCTCCGGTACTCCTAAACTCACACTACGAAACACAGTCACAGCAGTATTAAGCTGTTATATTACGCTGCTATTGTGAGAGCGTGACTATTTCGGCCGAGCCGACACATTTATGCTCTACCTATAATATAAGCGACAATATGGCAATTCATCAAGAAACACTTGTGCATAATTTATCTAACTCTTTATTCTTGTCGATCCCAAGGAATAGAAAATTAACCTTCGTGGTCGTGCATAAACACTTCACAAAATAGGCAACTGCCCGTATATTATACATATATCTGTAAGATACAACCCCCTGGGGAGTAATTACTTCCAGCGCTCTTGATGCGGTTGCTACTACAAGATTAGGTACAATTACATTTGACATGTGGCTGTATTAAAAGCCGGCGAGATTAGATCGTGTTTATGTCAGAAGCTGTTACTTACTCACGAACGAGATAGATTTTCACTAATTTAAGTTTATACATTGTGAGCGACAATCGGTAATCGGAGTCAAGTTATACTCATACTAAATTTTACAATATTGACGCATAACTTTTTAAAAACTCATACCGCGTAGTGGTGGTGTAAGAATTTTCACTACCCCATCTTACCGTAGGTGCAGTAAGAGGCAACAGAGGGAAAGGATAGGACCCTTATTTATTTTTCTATAAAAGAAAGGATATTTTACCCACCCTTTAAATTGTTAAACAAAAAAACTATAAAAAAATAAAAAATTTATTTTTTTTTTTGTTTTTGTTTTTTTTATAAAAATTAAACTTAAACAGAAGATTATATACGTGGTAGAGCCATGCTGCAGTTATATTAGTAGTATAGTTGTAGCACGAATGGTTCGGCTCGACTGGGGAAGGACCACGCTCTCACAGAATGCCAGCGTAAAATAGTAGCTTAATGCTGCTGTGTTTCGTAAGGTGAGTGTAGGGAATCAGCGACCCTTTTTACTGGAAACGAGGCATTCCATTTTGGTCCTCATGGTGACAATACATTTTTATTCGTAATCGATATAGATGTAGATGTAAATGTTAGAAGATGGGCAATAGAATTTTTCTAATACCTAACAACAAAATTTATAAAGAACTGCGTTTTCTTTTATAGAAGAGTGGGAAAACGAGAATGCGGCTCACCTGATGGTAAGTGACTACCGCCGCCCGTGAGCGACCACAACGATACCTGCTGGGCAGAAAGCCCATGCAGATGACAACAGCTCAGCCAGGGGAATTGCAGGTGCGTTGCCGGCCTATCAGAATGGAGTAAGCTCTTTTCTTAAAGGTCCCTAGGTCGTATCGGTCCGGAAAAATCGCTTGTCAACCTACCTGCTAAGCGTTAGCGAAATTCGTAAGTACCCTATGGCGGAAGCCTATGTTTAGAGTAAGCTTTTATAGGCTGTAATGGATGGATAGATAACCTTTTATGTGCAATTTTCCGCGATACCCACGTAGTTTTCTTTAACGAAATGGAACGGAGCAATGCATAAATCAGGAAAAAGGTTTAGAATGCGAAACGTTTTGCAGATTTATTATACAGCAGATATATTACATTACGGGGTTACAATTATTGTTTTTGCAGGTCATTCCCGCAGAAACCGAGACAGATGGTCACTTTACTCATTAGTGCTAATTCACGTTTAATGAATCAATTTTCTTATAACTTTCTAAAATATAGGATCTATCAAGTGTTTTATATTTTGGCTGTATGAAACTGAATATTTTGTTGTTTATTTTATTAATCTACTACCCTTTTAAAGTGAAGATTAGTATCTAATTTTTGGTTTTGAAATATGTTTTCAAACATGAAAACAAATAATTTATTTTTTAATAGAAATTAAGCATAAATAGTTACATTAAAATCTTTATCTTTTATTTATTTATTTTTCGTGATGGAATTTTATCTTTTAATTTACAAGGGGACATTTCTGAAGTAAAGTCAAAAAACGTTTGAAGTAAGCTTCCAAGAAATCGGTGAACATATGTAAAGAAAATATACGTTGAATATAAAGCCTTTAGGTTTTTATATAAGGTATTCAACTTTATTAAGGTATTCTAGAACCACTCGCAATCTGAGCTTGCAGAATGAAAAAATATTTTTCTTTGTTTCTGCGATTGGGCGAATAACGCTAAAAGGTATTAAAGCTACATAAATGAAATTTGCCCGAATATCTGTTTGTAAGCTACTTCCAAACATACAACTTACATCTGGAGCCATGAAAGTTATGAAAGTATTATAAAAATTACAAATGGCCCTATTGAAAAAAGCACTTTATGTAAGTGATGCCAGTAGAAACCATTCCACATGTATTTTCTTTTTTATGATAATTGTTCTGAATTTTTACTTTTCTTTTTGTAAGGTGTGTTGTAAAAGTTACGGGAAATTGTCCTATCCACATGCATCATTTTTTTTATTAAATACCATATCCAAGTCCCCCGTAATTTTTAAATATATTTCATTTTATTATTTACTAATGAATTTAACAGAGACAATCCGGAAACAACCCCGCCACTAAAAAGTTCAGAAGTGATAGGCTAGTGGAGTATGGGAATTTTATGGAAAGCGAACTAAACCATGAATTAAGAAGAATGTTGGCTATGAAAGTTTTTGATATAAGAGCATAGGGAGGCCTAAAAAAGAGACTACGTGGATGGTTTCGCCACTGCACTTACCGACCTGCCTGTCCAACGTGTTGGTTATATTAGTGTGTACGAGAGCGGCACTGAAAATTTCGGGAATCAAGGAAGTGACACAACATTACTATTTAAAAATGTATTTATTGCTTTTCGAAGTATTCTCCCCGAAATTTGACACATTTTTCCATACGATGGAACCAATCATTGAAGCAACCATTCCATTCGGATGTAGGGGTCTCCAAAATGGCCGTTTTGTAGGCGTCCACATCTTATTCAGGTGATGAAAATCTCTGTCCACGCAATTTATTATTTATTTTAGGGAAAGTATAGAAATCATTAGGGCTTAGGTCGGGGCTGTACGGCAGATAGTCTAATAATTCTATGTTTTCTTGCTCTAAAAACTCTTTTTGTTCTGTGTGCGGTGTGAGAACTCGCATTGTCGTGATGGAGGATGATGCGGCGGTTGCAGTTCTCTTTACGGAGTTCAGAAACGACCTGTGGCAAACAAATGCTAGCATACCATTCTGCAGTAACAGTTCTTTGTCCCTCAAGAGGAATAGTTGTAACATGGCCGGTTTTGGAGACAAACGTGGCCACCATTTTTTTTGCAACACTCCGTGAACGAACAATTTTTGTTGGCTTTAACTCATTTTCGAACACCCAAACTCGTGACTGGTTTTTTGTTTCGGGTTTGTTCGCGTATATCCAGGATTCATCACCTGATACGATATAGTATAAAGCATTTGAGAATCCTGCGTGGAATCTTTCGAGAGTTCTGACGCACCAAGTAACGCGAGCCGCTTTTTGCTCTTCACAGAGCGAATGCGGTATTCATCGGGAAAACAACTTTTTTTACACCTAATTGTTCATGCAAGATTATTTTTATTTGACTCAAGCCAATGTCTAAAGTTGCCTGAATTTCGCGGTATGTCACATGTCGATCTTCCTCAATCAGCTTACGCACAGCATCAACGTTTTCTTGGGTGACTGCAGTTTTTGGACGACCTTGACGGGGATCATCACTGAGCTTGACACGTCCACGTTGAAATTCAGCAAACCAGTGATAAATTGTGGTTTTGGATGGGGCTTCATCACGAAATGCAGAAATCATCCGGTCAACACACTGGTTTTGTGTTAAACCACTTCGAAAATCATAATAAATCATCGCTCTTGAATTTTCTCGAGTCAATTCCATTTTCTCAACGACTAAACAAGTTTGACAAAACCTTGTGACAAGACATCGCAATAAAGTAATGCAAGGGCGGGTATGGCAACAGGATTGTCACTCGAATTATAAAAGATGGTGTGTACCAATTTCATCTAGTAGCTATACGTTTGTTTATAATTAATGGTTCGAACAAAAATATTGTATTTGCTATTCAATATTCGTTATTTCAAGCATTGTCCGTTCTTAGGGTTCCGTACCCAAAGTGTGCCCCGTGTCGTACCGTTACATCCTATTGAAGGCCATTACTGAATAAGCCTCCCCTGGCTCCCTTGGCTCATATGGGGGATTTCCGCTATAATTGCCGCGCTTCGCAAGCTGATTGACAACCGCGGTTTTTTATTTTGTGTCGTTATTAGGAAGACGCTGCAGCCCATCTCCTGCCTGTCTCCCTCTGTTGCCTCTTACGACACCCACGGGATGATATGGGTAGTGGATATTTTTACACCGCCACCACTCGGCGGAGTCCTCAACGGAATCCTATAACCAAGTCTATCCGTCTCTTTATGGCAGGGCTGTAACTTTTTAATTATTAGTAACTACAATGGTCACTTTAATGGCAAATAATGAAATGAACAAAATGTTGAAGCCCGAGGGGGTTTTGTATAAGAAATATCAAATTTATAATATTATATATATTTAATATTATTTTAATATCTCTTATATAATTTTTTGTTCTTTTTCTTCTTGTTTCTTAAAAATGGTAATACCATCATTGAATCTATCTATTTTTTTTCTAATTACCACTATAATAATAATACTAAATACTCTAAATTCTTAAATAACAAGTAATGAAAACAAGATAAACAGTGATAGACTTGGTGGCATGGAACCCAAGGAGATGGATTATTGTGCATACAGATTCAGAAATAGGATTTTTGAAGAGTTCTGAGTTGGTTTTAAAGGCCAAAACCAAAAGAGGCGATTATCATTAATAAATGAATGGGCTAAATTTTCTAAATATATTGAAGAAAAATTAATCCCAAACATACTTCCAAAATGTAGAGCCGTGGTAGCTCAGTGGTTAACGCTCGCTGTAAATATAACAGAACGCGAGTAACCCGGGTTCGCTCCCCGCCGGCACCAATGAAATTGTTAATTGCAATTTTAAGTGCTGATTTACCACGTGCTCGGCGGTGAAGGAAAACATCGTGAGGAAACCTGCATGTCTGAGGAATAAGAAAAAAAAAGATTTCGAAGACATGTGAAGTTCGTCAACACGCATTTGGGCAGCGCGGCGGACACTTCCTTGCCCTAAACCCTCTCAGAAATGAGGGGAGGCCTGAGCCCAGCAGTGGGACGTATATAGGCTGTAACTTTACTTTACTTTTTACTATACTTCCAAATAGCATCGTGGCTGAACAGCGATTGTTAAAGCGATAGCTGCTCCGAGTCTAACAATGATCATGAAGATAACAATGGGATGTCCGGAATCAAAGTTTTCTCAGACGATTCTGGTGAAGGTTCAAGTAGCAGAATTTGATTTTCAAAGATGTCTATATGTAAAAAAATAATGTCTATAGAGTTACGGTTATGTTATACTTGGTAGAGCCATGCTGCACCTATATTAGTAGTATAGCTGTAGCACGAATGGGTTGGCTCGACCGGGAAAGGACCACGCTCTCACAGAATACCAGCTTAAAATAGCAGCTTAACGCTACTGTGTCCCGTATGGTGCGTGTAGAGAATCGAAGACCCATTTTGCTGAAAACGAAGTATTCCATCTTAGTCCTCACGGGTGACAACGCATCTGCATTTTAGTTCGTATTTGAGGACAGATATAGATGTCTATGGGCCACAGCAACCACGTACCATCAGGTGAACTGTGTGCTCGTTTGTTACTTTAACCTATAAAAAAAGAGTTTCTTGTCTGTCTGTCCTATTTCAAATACATATTTTCTTGACTGTTATTTAAATTAATATAAACTTAATTTGAGAAATACATTGTTTTATTATAGTCGTCGTGAATAATTTACTAATCTATACTTATAAATAAGTAATTCAATTATATCCAAGCGAAGCCAGTGCGGGTCACTAGTTATAAATGTTATTTTAATATCAATGTGTCTACGTATGTATATAATTCTATTTAAATATTTTCCCATTAATAGTAAATTTCCAACTAGTCGTAACGTTTTAATTAAACCGAACGATATACCGTTATTAGCGGGTTTTCGTTATTTGTATTGTGCATGTTGACGGTACGGGCTCGATGAGACGCCATATATAATCCCATTCTTTATCCGTACGGGATATATTGAAGGGTATTTTACTAAAACATAAGCAAACCCTACAATTGCCGAAATTGCTAGAAATAGTGTTCAATCCAACAGAGGTTTAGGTTGACCTGCTATGTGTAAAAGCCTTTGCTGGGCATTTCAGGCCCCTTGTTATTTCAGTTTTATATTGATGTTTATAAGTTATCTAACCTCAAGAACTGTACAACAAAGAAGGCCAAAAAGCTATCACAGACTGGCTAAAAACACGGTAAAGACATCATACAAACATATCATCATCATTATTACAGCCCTTTATATATTAACTACTTTAAACAACAAGTCCACTGTTGAACATAGGCCTCCCCCAAGTAATGCCACAAAGCACAGTCCTGCCACTGCACCATCTCCGCTTACCAGGTCGTCACTCCATCTAGTGGGGGGTCGCCCTACACTACGCCTACCGGTACGAGGCTGCCACTCGAGAACCTTTCTTCCCCATCGGTTATCGGTTCTTCGAGTACTTCGTTACAAACATATGAACTATATAAAATTTAAACACTAAATATGTTCATATATTATTTTGTCATAACTTTTAATTTATACACTAACATTATATTCATATAATCGTATTTTTTTATAATTTATACTTATTGTAGGTACTTATGAAGCTATTTACTTCACCTTGTGCTACGAAAAGTTTGTGCTTAGGCAATCATAGTAAGGTCTCTGCGGTAAGGTTTTGCTGGTGCAGAATATGAAAAAGGACTGTATATCTTTTTGGAAAAAAATATTTTTTTATAATAGAACGAAGGCTTGATTAACGAGCACACAATTAACCTGATAGTAACTAAATGTTGTGATCTTATTAAATCGTTCTTCAGAATCAAAATGCAGATGTGTTTTAATATATATGGGATGCATCATTTTAAGTTACAAGGGTCTCCGATTCTCTATACTCACACTATACGAATCACAGCAGTATTAATCTGCTGTTTTACGCCAGTATTCTGTAAAAGCGCATTCTTGCTGCAACCATAGAACTATAGATTGCCTCAAAGCACGATCCTGAGCCAATTCTCTGCTTTTCATGAATTTTTCATATAAGAATTAATTATATTTTTTTTTGTTTTCATCTTTCTCATATAAATATAAGGTTTCTAAAATATAAAATAAATGTCTGATAGTAAACTGAGATACAGTCTTAATACTCTAATGCATGGCTCTGCCACTTATTGCAATATGATATGTTGGAAACCTAAAATATTCGGTCTTATAATAAAACATAATTTATTGACAGTCTCGGGCTTAAAAAAGTCTTCGTTACCAAATTTCTTAAGCCGCGGCGCCAGTTTTCGAGAAACTTGACATTTGCTGTCCAATTTAGAGCATAGACAAATTTGACATATTTTTGAGAAAGTCTCTAGTTCTAAGCTATCTAAACTAAAGCTAAATCTATTGTAAAATGCATTTTAAATAAGACGTGTATTTTTTCAATTCAGGAATTTGCTTGAGACTGATTTATATCAAATCAAAAATGAATGAGATCAAAAACAAGACGCGTAGTCGTAAGGAAAATAATCCGAGACACGTTCAACTTTACCCGTAATTTCTCGTGAATATTTACTGCTATCCCTCCGCTTCGTTCACACCTGCGGGTAACTTTTATACTACTTATTATAGTAATAAAGTTAGAAGTTAGTAACTGAAGAACTTAATGAGGATTTTCTCCAGTGGCTGCGTAAGCTTCCACAATGGGGAAGTTTTGTTTGACTATCGTAATGTCAAACAATAGTCTTCTACGTAAATTACGAAGTAAATGCAATGTTCAAGATCGTCCCTGCTATTATCAGATTTGTTAAACCACGAACGATATTTCATGTGTGATTCTTCCCTCAGCCTCAGTACAAATACCTAAAAATCAAAGTAATATTAAAGTTGTTTTCTGATCGTTTTAAGAAAAAGTTTTTCCAATCAACAGTAATAATTTTTTTGAATCTTAGTAATAATAACATAGTAAAATATAAACAAAATATTTTCTATAGTTAATTGAGAATTTTTTTTACATTCTTTTACGATCATATGAGCATTATGAGTCGTGCACTTTTGGATTTTCTAAACTTTTTTTATTGACTTTTTTTATACGTACGTACGTTGACGTATAAAATTATTAGAAAATTAGAAGTAAGGTTATTAGCGAAAACTTATGTATATTTCATATACGACTGTCTCGTTGGTCTAGTGGTTGTAGTGGTTGTCGTACTGCTGATCATGAGCTCCTTTTGGGTTCAAATCCCGGGTCGGGCCAAAAAATTAATTATTGAGTTTTTCTGTCGAGAAATTCTCAGTACTTGCTCGGAGTCAAGAAGTTGGCGGTGTTTCACCCCCGTGCCTCGGAAAGCACGTAAAGCCGTTGGTCCTGCGCCCGATCTCTCTCCGGTCGTGTCGGTTTACCGTCCCCATCGGATTATGAGAGTGAGGGTAGAGAGAGTGCATTTGTGCTTGCGCATACATTTGGGCACTATAATCCTGTCTTGCGCCGATGGCTTGCCTCCGTTGAGGCAGGCCGCCGTATCCGAAATTCGGTCTTGAGGACATTATTATTTCAAATACTTTAAAAAAATTACTTAAAACATGAGCGCTTAAGGCATACACATTTGGATTTACGAAAAGTTATTTGACTATTATTAATGAGTAATGCAGTTGCCACATCTGAGCGGAGAAAAAAACAACTTCTTTTCACCAGTAATAACAACCAGTAATAACTTTATAGCAATTGGAAGCTATATAGACTTATAGACGGAATTTTATGAAGTAATAAAAAGTCTATGCCCTACAGATTGATGTAGAGAGAACTTTTAATGTACGTACAGTTTTAATAAAATACATGTCCTCATTAGTGGAATAAAGCAGTATACCTAGAAAATCTAGTAACAAACAACATACTCACACACGGGGATACATCGTGTATTTTTCTATTCCCAGCTGTTAGTTTCGTAATGAAGTAATATTCCCTGCGGAAAGACCGACGAAAGCTCAACGTCTTTCTGTGGTTTATAAGCACATGTACTGTCGCACTTTGTACTTTAGAAAATTGATATAAAAGTCTTTTCTATATAAGTTTGTTGATGTAATTAAGGTGCACTTTTGTTTGTAAAACGTGTAAAAGAAAACTTTAATGTCTTTACTCTTCGACTCTTAATTGCGACTGACTATAAAATTACCATTTTACGTATATATTTAAGAAAAACGAACAAAATTAATAACAGGAAATTGTCGTGTGATACCTATTGTGGTTCTCCTCTAGAAAAGAAGCATAGTAACAATATCAATCGCAATTAAAACTATAAATGTGAAAACACAAATTACTTATTTAAAATTTGGTGTGTTGGAACTTTGATAGATTACGTTATATTATATACTTGGTAGAGCCATGCTGCAGTTATATTGGTAGTATAGTTGTAGCAATAATGGGTCGGCTCGACCAGGGAAGGACCACGCTCTCACAGAATACCAGCGTAAAATAGTAGCTTATTGCTGCTGTGTTTCGTATGGTGAGTGTAGAGATCCGTAGACCCTTTTTACTGGAAACGAGGCATTCCATCTTAGTCCTCACGGTTGACAACGCATCTGCATTTTGATTCATAATCGAGGATAGATGTAGATGTCCATGGGCCACAGCAATCACTTACCATCAGATTGACTGTGTGCTCATTTGTCACCCTATGCTATAAAAAAATTACGACGATCGAATTTTTAGTGTTCCGTAACAAATCGCACCTCCATTTTGAAACCGTTACAAAAAAAAATTACAGGAGAGCTAATTTACGATTCTTATTACTATTTACCTTTATAATAAGAAAGTAATTAACACATTATGAAATATTTCTGAGATTATTTCATTAGTTAGTCATTTTGATTTAATATTTTCTATAATGAATTTTTATAATCTTTTTAAGTTTTATGGTAACACTTTTGCATTAATTATTTTTCATTTAGGATTGAATTAAGTAAAGTTAGTATAAAAACATTGTTACTATATTGAAAATCGAATTCTCGCTATTATATGAACTATTAAAATATATTTCAAAGGTATTTTAGACACAAGTCAATTAAAACATAAATAACTCAAATCAATATTACTATTACAGTACTTTTATGACAATTAAACTAACCAACCAAGTGACACGTGAAAACTGGGTCTTTATTCACGTTTAAATTTCAGTTTAGTAAAGTTTTAATTTGACACCATCTACCAAAATATTGGGAAATAAATATATCAGTCAAATTCATCTCATCATTATCCCAAATTCGTGAAAATTTCGTTTAGTTACAGTTTCGAAATGAAGGTGCGAAATGCAGCCAAAAAGAACAAAGGAATTTTAATTTATTACTTCTAAGAGATAAAAATAGACCTAATTCAATTATGGAATAATTGTGATGTGTGCCTTTATGACCTTTTGCCAGAAGTTGTGTGAATGTGGTATAGGTGATTGACATAGGCATGAAAACCCCAGCTCATACATATGTACGTGATTTTGTGTAAAATATTTTATGCCCCTTTGTTGCCTCTTACGAAATCCTCATATCATAAAGGATTATGTTCTGGAGGTACAAAGAGAAGCTAGAAAATTTTATGTTAAATATTATCTTCGAACTTAGGACTAAGGAAGATCTAGATAAAAGCATAAATTATACCAGGGTGGTCTGAAAAGTTTTCGGCCTCAACGTGGAGATGGCAGTACTCGTCAATAAAAGCTGTACATCTTTTGACAGTTACGCACCAAAATTTCAGCCATTTTGAATGAGTAGTTATTTACAGTCTTTTAAGTGAATTAAAATGAGAAAGGATAGCAGAGGCTATAAAATTTACAAAGAACATGTTTGTCACATAATAAATCAAGATTTAGGCATGAGAAAGCTGTCAGCAAGTTGAGTGCCGCGTTAGCTCACGTTAGACCAAAATCGTGTTCGATAGACATTTCTAACGCTATATTGGCGCGGTTTAGGCACAGTAATAATATTTTTGAGATAGTCATGGAGTTATTTTAATCGATTATCTTTAAAAAGAAAAAACCATTACAGGAGAATATATCATTATTTGACAAACTGAAGGCAGAAATTGGTGAAAAACGGCCGCACTTGCAGAAAAAGAAAATCCTGTCTCACAATGACAACGCGCCGTCTCAAATCTCAGCGGTTGCCATGGTGAAAATCCTTGGTTTGAACTGCTTAACCATCCGCCTTACTCACCAGATCTAGCCCCAAGCAACTTATTTTTGTTCCTTCATCTCAAAATTGCGCTCGGAGGAAAGAGATTTTCGTCAAATGAGGGAGCAATCACCTTCATAAACAATTATTTAGCAGAGAAAAACGCCGAGTTTGGACGGGTTAGAGAGATGGGAACATCGCCGGGAGAAGTATGTAAAGTTACAAGGAGACTATGTAGAAAAATAAAAAGACATTTTAAGAAAAAAACGCTTGTATCCTTATTAGGTCGGCAACTTTTCAGACTATTTACGTACAAAAATTCAAAATTTTATCAAAATTTCATTAATTAATCAAAATGACTTTTATTGATTTTCTTAAATAGTTAATATTTATTGCTGTCTTAAATATTTGTAAATAATCAGAAACATTATTTAGGCAGGGAGGGGTTAGAGGAGGCTTGATATAGCGGCATACATTGGCATAGTTTAAACATGTCATTATGGTGGCCTGTTTTAGATGGAGCAATACGCGGGACTCGTTGTCGCCCTTATTGAACCAGACTTCTAGTCAGGTCTGGTTCTTTTCTCATCCTTATAACGTTGTTCTCATGAATACGCCAAAATCGAATAATAAAAGTACAAAATAAATATTATCGAGGAAATACAAACACCTTTCTTGGCATTCTCCTACGTAGAGAAAGATATTTTATTGTATTCTAGGTTATTTAATGTAAATTTTATTTATAGAAATTCATATTTACTACGAACTGCTGTATCTATGTGAATGTAGTGAATGTAAAGGTTATTACATTTTATATGCGTCCATTGACCCCGAAGCTGAGATTTCGATTTATATGTAATAACACGCGCAGCTACCGACGGCTGGAAGCAACACTATAACATACCGTCCGCATCGGATCAATCAACATACACTTGAAATAAATCAGGTTTGTGCCCGTTACGAATTTGAAACATATATCAAGTGTTTAAAATGTTATTTCCAAACAAAGATTATGAATCAGAATATGGAAAAGAGTTGTGGAAGCTCAGGCGCTGGCACGCGAGCAACCCGGGTTCGATTCCAGCTGGTACCAATAAATTTGTTAATTGCAATTTTAAGCGCCATATTCTACGAGCTTGGCGGTGTAGGAAAATATTGTAAAATAGCCTGTATATTCAGAGAAATTAAAAGAATAATAATTGAGTATTGTTAAACCTAGTGGCATGGCAAACTTCAAGGCAGAAAAGTCCAACACCTAATAACCATATAGGTATGTATTTGTCGTCGCTTAGCAACTATCAGTTTTATGTATATTTTAATACTACAATTTTTATCTTTAGTTTTAAAAACTTTATTTTATTTACATTAATATATAAAGTAAAAAGCTAAATAAGTGATAATTAATAATATTTGACGTGCTTCGCGCCCAAATCCCGTGATCTACCCACAGTGGTGTTGGTGAAGTGTGCTAACTGTAAGAAAAATATTACCAAAAAAGCACCGGGTCTGGTATGTAGCAGGTGCAATATTACTGTCCATTCGGATCCGTCCTGCGTCAAGCTGTCTAATAAACAGATTAATGCTATACGCAATTCAACGAGCATCGAATGAAGCTGCGAAGAATGTATGAAAAATGTATCCCGTAGGTCTTCCTTCTTCATTCCAGACGGAGAGGCTGATGACGATGACTCCATCGTTATGAGTTCTTTGAATACCCAAATGGACACCCAGAAGCTTATCAGGGACATCAGCCGGGAGTTAAAGAAAACGTTCCGGGAAGAAATTGGAAATCTAGAAACTTCAATTGATTTCCTGGGTGAGCAGCTGAGTACTATTGAACAAACCCTAAAAAACACGATAACAAAATGAAAGAACTAGAAAATAAAAATCAAGACCTACAAAATAAAAACAAAAACCTTGAACTTAGAGTGCGTATACTAGAACAAGAAGTAAAAACGTTTCAGCAGAAATCTTTATCAAATATGGTAGAAATCGCAGGTCTGCCGGAGGCTTCAATCAAAGACGTCGATAAAACCCTAAAAACGCTAGCTTCAGAACTGAATACTAAGGTGAGCGACATTCAATCTTCACTACGCTTTGCCAGCTATAAAGACCACCCTAGTCCAATCATTGTTGAGATAAAAACAAAGACAGCTCAAAAACAATGGCTGGCAAAGCTGGTAAAGAGAAATGTCTCTCCGTGGGAACTATCCTACCAAACTCGCCGAAGGAAGTAGCTGAACAGCGAGTGTACATCAGGGAAGCCCTCACCAAGCACCTAAAAACTCTATTGTATAACACCAAAGCGAAACTTAGTAAAATTTTCCAATATATTTGGTGCAAGGACGGTAAAGTAGTTGTCAGGAAAGGTCCTAATACTAAAATTTACTGTATTCGATCAGATAATGATATTGAATTACTCCTAAAACAATTAGATAGCTCTAAAACCTCTTAATCATATTATTTTCTTTGTTTACTATTATCCGAATATACCTACCTATTTACTTACTACTCTTTAAACTTTAATATGACCATAAACATTAAAGAATTTGGTACTGTAACGATATAAATAACTATTTACAACGACAGATATGATTGTCAACCTTTTTAATTTACCGGGTTATAATATGTACTACCGATTGCGATCGGCGGAACGCAAAATCATCGGCTAAATTGTCAAAAACCATCTCAAGTTTACACTAATACCACATAAAAGTATCATGTTCGAAAACATAACTGGTATCTTAAAACTAACCCCGAACGTAGATGTAGTTGTATGTGCAATTTATAAACCTCCAAAAAGAAACAAGGATTTGTTTGTAAAGAAGCTTGGCAGGTATATCTCAAACTACGACACTAATAAAAACCTCTTACTAATCGGCGACTCCAACATTGACCTAAAAACCATATCATCTTACAGGGAAACTTACTTGCAAACACTCAGCGAGCGCGGATTAATGTGTGGAATTTCAAACTATACTTGAATTGAAACAAGAAAAAATAAAGTCACTAAATCTTGCATTGATCACATATTTGCGAGGTTCTCCACATCAGATCCGAACTCGGCTGTGTTGGACGTTGCTTTGGCTGACCATCGCGGCATAGTGTTTACGTGCCTTGACGACTCGCCACCTACACGACGCGTGCAGGAAGTAACACAAAAAACTACTTTTGATCGTACCATTTTTAGTAATGCAGTGAGTATTACAGATTGGAAGCAGACAAATAACATGAGTTCGTCTAATGATATACTTTCATTTATAAAAAAATCGTTCTTAACAGCTATAAAGACTGCGACTATTAGTATTCTATTAGAGTTCTGTTAAGTATTCTAAAAATCGTAGGAATCTGCCTATAGCCCCTTGGATCAATGGATAATGTTACCCAATTATGTGAAAAAAGGGATTACTTTCTTAAGCTTCGGAAAAATATCTCTTTCGATCCCAAAATAAGACTAGAATATAATAAAACTAGAAATAAACGCAATAAACTAATAGAATCAAAACGAAATACATACTCTTCATCTACTACATCTTAATGAAATACATAATAACTTTAAAGATACAAAAAAAAGTTTACAAAATCATTAACCAGATGTTAGAACGAGTAACATTATCCATTGACGAGGCGATACTAAAGGCTTTTGACGGACAGGGCCTTACCACCAAAGCGATAGCTAACAACTTCGCAAACAGCTTTGAAAAGGCAGTTCAAGACATTGTTCCTCAATGCAGCTTAAAATTAACCAATCCACTAACTTATCGGAGACCGATGGATTCAAGTATTTTGTTCTAAAAAGTTTCTCAGAACAATGTTAACAAAATTATTAAGATCACATAAGGCTCCTGGACCTGACGGTATTAGAGTAGCTGATCTAAAAATGGTTCATAAACATATATCTCTACCCATTGCCAATTTTATTAACTGCAGTCTTGCATCTGGAGAATATTCCGATGACCTCAAAATAGGCTGTGTGAGACCTGTTTTCAAAAAGGGCAAACACGACGATTACTCCAACTATCAACCAATCACTCTGCTTTCTAATATTGACAAAATAGTTGAAAAAGTTATCTGTGAGCAGATAACACGAAGTCACAAATAAAAACCAGTACGGATTTCAAGCAGATAAAAGTACTACAGACCTTCTATGTAAGTTTACAGATGAGGTAAACGAGCATTTGAACCTTAAAAAATGTGTACTAGCCTTGTTTATTGATATTTTCTCGTGCCTTCGACACGCTGCAACATCAACTCTTAATCCATAAACTGGATGATTGTAATATCCGGGGTCCGTGACTTAATTGGTGTAAAAATTACCTCCAAAATCGTACATTTACGGTTAAATTATATAACGCGTTCAGTGACCCTAAGAATGTGACAGAAGGCACGGCCCAAGGATCGGTACTTGGCCCGTTGCACTTTTTATATAATGTCAATGAGATGAATAACTGTCTGAAACACAGTTCCCGTTACCAATTCGCAGATGATACGTGTCTTCTCGTTTCGGGTAAGGATATCTCAAATGCGTGTAATGCTCTCCAGGCCGATTTAGACATATTGATACGATGGTGCCATGACGTTGGTCTAGTGTTAAGCGCCAATAAAACCAAACTCATGATTATCAAATCTCCATATATGAGGTATCCTTCTCCAAAACCATTAATTGCTCATAATCACGACTGCCTCTGTCAACTAGGTACTTGCCAATGCCCTACAATCGAAGTTGTGGCAACACAAAAATACCATGGTCTTATAATTGACTCAAAGTTTAACTGGAGCTACCACATTGAACATGTGTGTAATAAGTTGCGTCAATTTCTAGCCAATATAAAAATCCTAAAAAATGGCATACCCTTCAAGGTAAGACTTATGCTTTAAAACTCCCTGGCTGAATCTCATATTCAGTATGGCTTGTCGAGCTATGGTACAAATCGTATTTAAAACAGATTTATGATCTTCAACTTAGTATTCTCAAAAATATTGTATCCCCTGATATACGTGTCCTAATTGATGATGATGAAAATGCGATTTTTAAACACTGTAAAATCTTACAAGTTTATGACCAAATTAAATTCATGTTATTAAAACATTTCTTTTGCGACAGTTTAAAATCATATATAGTACATTCAGTACGTACGCGCGCTATGACACAAAACCGACTCCGGCACATCACTGCTAATAATGTGTACGGGCAACGGACGGCCGCTTATCAGGTACCGCATTTAATAAATAACTTACCTTTCGATGTACGCGAAAAAGTATCAGAACAAAACATTAAAACTAAACTCAAAAGCTTTTTCCTATCTAAATTATAATTACATACTATATCTACTTAATAATAATGTACTACCTGCCTAGCTCTTACTTTTACCTTGTTACTTCTGACTTTAACTAAGTTGTTAACTTACCTTTTTAGTCTTTATATTCTTGTTATACCTTCTACCTACTTATATAGCTAACTATTGAATTAGACTATGTTTTGTACATAATTCGCTTACTTAAATTTAATTATTTAGCATCAAGGCAAACCTCTGTGGGTTTTAGATGTTAATTAAAACTATATCTAAATGTAATTTTTCTTAGATCTGATAAATAAATTAAAAAAATTATTTTAAATCAAGTGACTCTTTATTATTTCATTTAAGTAATTTGATTTTCTAGCGATAATGCTATGAACAAAATAAACGTCATCAGACCCACTATTTCCCCGGGGAATCTTACTTTATCTCTTGACGTAATAAATTGTAGACATAAATTTTCACGAATCTCGTAACTAGTCTATGGTTACTCATATAAATGACAGCATTGTGAATTACTTAATACATGGCGTTTATCTTACATAAATTCAATTCCCGAGATATCCAATATCACGCCACAGTTTCCCGTGATCATAGATGCTGTAAAAAGTCACTAAATGATCTAGTTAACTAGCTGCAAATGCTAATCTGCTATATCCGGTAGTTCGATCGACACATTTCATTTCGAATTCAATTTAACGGACCATAGCGCTACCAATTGAGTTCAGGTTTTGTTATTTGTTTTCTGGTAAAATAACAACATGAATTGTATTGTAAATATAAATAATTTTGATCCATACATATTGAATAATAACTTGACTAGATCACCTATCCGATCCCAGTATATCTAATACTGGGATCGGATGACTGCTTCGTTGGTCTAGTGTTTGTAATAGTGTGACTGTTGATCATGAGGTCCTGGGTTAGAATCCTGGGTCGGACCAAAAATACAATTATTGAGTTTTTCCTTCAAGAAACTCTCATACTGCCCGGAGTCAGCAAGTTGGCGGTATTTCACCCTCGTGCCTCGGAAAGCACGTAAAGCCGTTGGTCCTGCGCCTGATCTCTCTCCGGTTGTGTCAGTTTACCGTCCCATTGCATCATGAGAGTAAGAGAATAGAGTGCACCTGTGCTTGCGCACTATAATCCTGTTCTGCGCCGATGGCTAATCTACATCGAGGCAGGCCGCTATTACCGAAATTCGGTCTGGAGGACATTATTATTATTATCTAATACTGGAATCGGAAAGGTAGTCCAGCAGAGCTATGTGAACTGTCGTCTAAAAAAAATGTTGCGTAAATACGACCTCAAACGGTCAAATAGTTAGATTTTTTGTCTGTATGAAAATGTAATCTATTTCGTGTTACCGTTGTCTTCAAGTTTCTAAAAATGTCGTAGGTCTCTGTTTTCAATGTCCTCGGTAATGATTTATTGTTTAACCCTTCACATTTCACATTTTAAGACTGTGAGCAAGAAACTGACGAGAAAATACTGTTATATGTTTTTGGTTATATTCATTTTAAATTACTCTATCAAGCCACTTCATTTTAATTAGTAATTTAAAATGAAGTAGCTTAATAGTGATGGTGGCTTGATTTTATTTAGACATTTTGAAAAAATGATATATGGTACCAATGCTAGTCATTAAGGAACGACTTGTTTGGTAGTATGGCTACAGCACGAAGTAGTAAATAATGTCCTCCGGACCGAATTTCGGTTACGGTGGCTTACCTCAACGGATGCTAACCATCGGCGCAGGACAGGAACATAGTGCCCAAGTGTATGCGCATGCACAAATGCACTCTCTATTCTCTCACTCTCATAATCCGATGGGACGTTAAACTGACACGACCGGAGAAAAATCAAGCACAGGACCAACGGCTTTACGCAACGAGGCACGTGGTTGAGACACGGTCAACTTGGCACCGCTGAAGGGACTGTAGCACGGCCCAAATTTCGACGGAATCAAAGGCTTTCTCATAGTCCACATACGCCAGGCAAAGTGGCAGATTGTACTCTTCGGACTTCTGTACAATTTGCCGAAGAGTATGTATGTGGTCTATGGTACTGTAGCCTTTTTTATAGGATAAGAGTGACAAACGAGCACACAGTACACCTGATAGTAAGTAGATGCTGTGGCCCATAGATATCTACATTTAACCTCGATCAAGAATCAAAATGCAGATGCGTTGTCACCCTTAAGGACTAAGATCAAATGTCTCAATTCCAGTAAAACGGGTCTCCGGTTCTCTACACTAACCATACGAAACACAGCAGCATTAAGCTGCTATTTTACGCTGGTATTCTGTGAGAGCGTGGTCCTTCCCGGGTCGACCCTACCCATTCATGCTACAACCATAACTATAGCAATATAATAAACCTTTTCGGAAACCGGCTTGTTCGGGAGGCTGAAAGTTGTCGAGTCTGTGTGCGAGACGATTCGTAATAACTCTCGAAAACAGCACGTAGACGCGGCTTAGTAGGGAGATCGGTCTGTAGTTTTTCAAAAGAGCGTCGTAGCCTTTCTTGAAGAATAAGACCACCGCACTTCCGCTCCACGCTTCCAGAGTAGTGCCACCTGGAGGACGGAATTGAAGAGCTTCTGAAGGACTTAAAGTACCAGTGTTCCACCCGCTTTCAAAAGTTCCGCTGTAATTCCATCCTTGCCTGGGACCTTGCCGTTTTTAAGGTGCTAAAGAGCCATTCTAATCTCGCTCAGACTGACGTCTGGAATATCGTCAGAATAGTGTCGGATAAGACTTGCTCTTGGATCGTTACTCACACTTGCGTGTGGCTCCAAAAATGATTTGTACAGCTGCCCATAGAACCTCTCAATCTCACCCAAAATCTCAGGTATCCCGGAGACAACGCTGCCCCACTCCGTCTTCAGCTTTGACAGGTGGCTCTTTCTGGCAGATAGCTCTCTGGCAAAGCTTTTGGAGCCCTGGTTCCGCTCAATCGATATTAATCAATACGAGTTGTATTGAAGTTGCGTAAGCCCCATCGCATGCATTTGGACATCTGTCTGTTCAGTTGCTTGTATGCTGTCAAATCTGCTGAAGACTGCAACTTCATCTCCCATGTTACAGCCATAAGATTAGTAGTGTGATCGGAGAGTTTTTGTGTTCTTCTGCGGCGTGTCTTGCAGAACTTAGCTCCGACCGCATGGACACTTCACTCACTTTAATTCGGCGATCGTTTAGTACCATTTGGCGTGTTTTAGCGATGTTATCGTCAGTAATTGCCGTATTTAAATTCTGCCGCCCAAATTTCATTGTGGTAAATAATGGTGCATAGTCTCATCTTATTTGCGTGGGAGTATTGTCTTTAAAAAACAAAATTTTAATGACAGCTCAATACTCAATTTTTACTATTTTCACAAAAACCCTCACATCGACTCACTTAAACAGTTATCAAATAACAACTAAGCATCCAAAAATAAATTAAATTTTGGTGCGTAACTGTCAAAAGATGCACAGCTAAATTCACTCGCTTTTATTGACGTGTGCTGCCATCTTCACTTTGAAGTCGGTGACTTTTCAGACCATCCTGGTACGTACATTAACTTATCGGGTTTTAAAACTTTATAAACTATAGTGTGAATATGAGTCATTTTAGCCTTTTAATATATAACTTGTTAATAATTTAACTAAACTACCTATCGAATGCCGGTATCGCTATGAACTATCGCCTAACAAAAACAATACTTCGTGACTGTGACCTCAATAAATCGTTAGAATGTTATGCGATCACTAACAAACGCATCAACCATTATATACCTATATCAGGTTTTTTCTGTTTATATGAAACAATGATCTATTTTGTATTACCGTTGTCTTCAAGTTACTAAACACGTATTAGGTCTTTGTCTTCGATGTACTCGGCAATGATTTATGGTTTAACCCTTTTTCCTATCATATTTCAAGCAGTTCTCTTTTATGGCGGCAAGCCAAAAGTTAGGGTATATTTCGACATGACGATGCCCATGATTTCTAGTAAATTAATTATTAAATTACTCTCAAGGCATGTGACTAGGAAAAAGGAGGAGATACTCGTACTCCACTCGACTCTATGTTTTTTCACTAGATGACCTCAGAACTTTTTTCTAGGTGAACTGATTTTGATGATTTTTTTATTTGAAAGCTGATACTTGTCGTGTGGTCCCATATATATTTGATCAAGGTCTAACTAGTAGTTTTTGAGTTATCCTTAATAATACGTATTTAATTGACTTCTAATATATTGATGATGTTCTCAGTATATTTATATTGAAGTCGATAGTACAATTTTTTTAATTTTAACACGTGCGTTTGATACATTTAAAAACTTATCGTGTTCTTTTAAATTATACTTGTCATTACGCAACAAGTCCAATTGTATTATTTCTGTAGCACGAATGGGGAGAGATTATGTTCACACGGAATATTTATATTAATTGGCTTATAAATATCATAAAGATAACAATAATTCGGTCGCGGTCAGACCAGTCAATGCCTACCGAGATATAATTGTGTTAGGCTGTACATTCTATTATCTAAAATTCGCACCGCATAAGTAAGAATACGAGTACGCTCGACAACTGACCTGCGGAGACCGAGGGAACATTTTCATTCCACCACACCGTACTACGGGAGGGCCTCCAGAGTCTATTACACGTGTATTTCACATATTACATATTTGAATTTCGATTCTTAAACGAGGATAAATGTTAATTTTAAACGGACACAGCATTCACTTGCCATAGAATGGGTTGTCATTATTCCTCATCCTTAACAATATTGAACAATACTTATCAACGTGCCTTATTAGGACGGATCAAATGGGATATTCTCTTATAAATTAAAAAGAGATGCCCAGACTCATTCAGACAATAAAATCATCTGTCGAATTAATTTTTTTTAACTATACTATTTGATGATGGTCGGGATTTTCACAGCTTTATCCGAAAATGATAATAAGAATATTTTGTGAGAAAGACGACGAATTAAGAAATATTCTTTTGTTCTTTACTTTAATAAAGGATTCACTAAGTAAATTTACTCTCGCCTTCTAGTATGTTTCATTTATTCTCTTCAACAGCAAATTTTAACACAAAGTTTTGTTACACGTATTAACTTTTGCGTTGTTTATAATCAAACATTGACGGAAGAAATTAGCAGCTTCTGCACGTATCGGTTAAGCTCGTGTTTCACAATGTTTTAATTGATCAGACATTATTTATTTTTATCGCTATTTTTTTATATAAACATCAAATATAATGCCCAAGCCTTTGATACAGTATTTATAAATAACTTAATTAAGTGTTCTGTTTCGTACAATAAACAAACACATACAATTATATTAGTACCTGGATGACCTTTGCTCGGTTTTTTTTGAAATTACATTTATATACTGATGAAACATGAATAATATTTTTTGACCTAATAGAAAAAACTAAACTGGTTATTTGAATAAAAATCATGAGTAGTTTAATTAAAATTTTCGTATTTTTAAAAAATACTAAAAAAGGGCTCGAAATAATAGATTTTCTCACAAAAGAAGGAAACTTGAAAAAAAAGGGAAAAAAAACTGGGCCCAAGACAGGACGCGAACCGAGGCATTACGATTTCGCGACCGCTCGATATCGACTTGAGCTATTACGACCATTTACAGATTGTTAAAATTTACCTTCTTATATTGTAACAGTTTTTCATTACCTGAAAACACGGATAAATAGACATTTTCTAAAAATAAATCCTAGCTAGATCGATTTATTGCCCCCGAAACTCCCTGGACACTAAATTTTATGAAAATCGTTGGAGCCGTTTCCGAGATTCCGATTATATATATATATATATATATATATATATATATATATATATATATATATAAGATATATATATATATAAGAATTGCTCGTTTAAAGGTATAGGATACTAGTGATGTGCAGCGACTTAGCATGGTTAAATTCTGGATTTCGACAATAACACCTCCCATAGGCGCCGAATATTCATGGAGGACTTCGAGGAGAAAGCCCTTCTTACTGCTCCTGTAAATCCAAGGTTCTACAAGCGGTACGTAGACGACACTTTCACAATTTTACCATCTGACAAAGTAACTGCATTTTTAAACCACCTTAACTCTATAAACTCTAAAATACAATTCACAATGGAGTTAGAGGCAAATAATTCTTTAGCTTTCTTAGATGTTTTAGTCATTCGAAATCCTAATAACACAATTGGTCACACTATGTATAGAAAAAAGACCCATACCAACCGATATTTAAATGTTGAATCTCACCATCATCCTTCACAGTTAGCTACCGTGGGTAAATCTTTGTTTCAGAGAGCACGAGGGATCTGTGACAGAAAACATCTGGCCGCCGAACTTCAGCACGTCAAGCAAGTATTGCAAGACAACAAGCTTCGGGTCCCGCGCCTACGTCACATTGACCGAGTGAAGCCGGCCACAGTCGAGCGTGTACCTGCTGTACTACCATATGTCAGAGGAGTCACAGACAAGGTTGGCTACATCTTGAAGCGAGCTTCCATTAAAACATACTATAAGCCGCCGAAGAAGATTAGTCAATTTTTACCATCCATCAAGTGTAATATCCCTCTACAAGATGCAGGAGTGTACAAGTTATATTGTGAATGTGGTCTCTCTTACATAGGTCATACAAAAAGATCCATAAAAACCCGCGTGAAAGAGCATATAGCTGACGTGGAGCACCGACGCTCCGGGAAGTCGGTAGTCTGCGAACATGTTCAAGATCGTCCCCACCATTAAATTCGATTTGATAAACCACAAATTCTCGCAAAAGAACACCGATTCCTACCAAGGATGATACGCGAGGCTATTGAAATTAAAAAGCATCCAAATTTCAATAGAGAAGATGGATGGGTGCTGCCACCTGCTTGGGATCCTATAATTAACAAAATTAAACCCAAAACTAAGCATACCACTGCAAGACTTCATGATACTATAAGCTCGTTTTGCGTAAATCGGACCAAAAATTAATATTCAAAAACTGAAGGTAGCCGGACTAAAAGTAATGAAATAAACGCGATATCCGTAAATTTAGTATAAAATCCGTAAATTTAGTTTTATTCAAAGAATTATATTTTTTTGTAGGAGCGCTGGTGTATTTACATCCCAAGATAGAGATGCGTCAGCTCATGCCCGAAAGTACTACTGCTTATGGCATAATGCATTTTAATAGGAGCGATACATGACTGTGATCTGCCCAGGATGGGCACGTCAGATGATGGAATAATAGGTTTCAATCCCTAAATTAACACGTCAGCGACAGAATCAGCAATAACGTCAGGATCATTCAATGCAGTACGTGTTAACTATAGAGGTAACCGTAAAAGCATGGATGGTGGTCCCTGTGTGACAGAGAGTGTCTGCGAACACCCAACGGACCTTACAAGGGCGCGTGGTACTGTAACAGTTTTTTTTTTCTTAAATTATGTTTTACGATTCCCCGAGGAAAACAGACCCGTGTCAAAACAGAATTATATGTTTTAGTGTTGGTGACAGGAGAGTTTTGGGTTTCTACCCTAAGGGATCAATATAAGGTGTAAGTAGCAGGTGCAATGTGTTATTAATATTTTTTTTAAATATAATTGTTTTTTTATCGTAAAATTCTTAGGAGCAATAATATAATAAGAAAAGGTAGTAGCGGAAATAAAAACTGACATTATCTTCTACATACGATTATAGTATGGAAATATAGTAAAATAAAACGGAATATTTAGTTTTGAAAGAGAACATTAGTGTAGGCAAGGCCACTAAGAGAGGAAAAGAAAGGAAATAGGGAGAGTATATAATGCATGTATAATGAAATGATAGTAAAATTGTTAAAACTATAAATTTTTATTATTATATAGCTATGAAATCAATTCCATAAAGTTCAATAGAGATATTGACCACTTTGTCTTTCACTGAGATACTGCTTGGCTTGTTACAAAGTTAAACAAAACTTTTTAATTGGAAAACCGTATAATCTCCGGAGCTGAGTTCTAGTACCCAACTTTATTTCTGTGCTATAGTTTTAGTGCTCCATATAAATATAAAAGCTATGTGTTTATCAAAGTATGTTTGTATTGAGTTTTGATACTCTTGTAAGAGTATATGTACGCGGTTAATGTAATTGCAATTTTGCAATGCAATTTATATTTTTTTTATTTTTTATTAGGAACACGTCGTTGCCCGTCTCCTTTATTCATTTCGTTACGTTCAGCAGTTACTTGGTGTGGCGCTGTTATGTACTCCAGATCGATTTTCGGTCACGGTGGCAAATCTTAATGGCGACTAGCCATCTTTATAGGACGGAAGTATGGTGAACCAATGTGTGCGCAAGCACAAAAGTTATTTCTATACGTTTGAATACTGATTCTGATAAAACACTTAACGGGAACCACAGGGTTTTGTTACACATTGAATCCCAACATAATAACTTAAACACTCACGCCTGTCACCCAGAGGGGTAGGCGGAAACTTCCTTCCATTTGGCACGATCCTGACACACCTCTATACCTTCATATACCTACGCATACATGCTCGTCAGCTAAGGATTTTCATTTTTAATATATCACCAATTTTATCGATAAACTTTCCGACTTCCCTTTCCGACTCTTCCATTCACATCTGCAATATAAATTTGCTTTGTCACTCTTTCCTCAATCATTCTTTCTACAACCATTTTATATGTTAAGATTTTTCCGTTTATATGGAAACAGTGATCTATTTTGTATTCTGTGTTATTTTGTATTCAGTAATCTATATGCCTTCGATGTACTCGGCAATGATTTATGGTTTAACCCTTTTTTTCTATTATATTTCAAGCGATTCTCTTTTAAGGCGGCGAGCCAAAAATAGAGTATTGATGGTATTTCGACATTGTAGAGCCATGCTGCAGTTATATTAGTAGTGTAGTTGTAGCACAAATGGTAGGTCGGCTCGACCGGGAAAGGACCAAGCTCTCACGGAATACCAGCGTAAAATGGTAGCTTAATACTGCTGTGTTTCGTATAGTGAGTGAAAAGAACCGGAGATCCTTTTTACAGGAAACGACGCATTTCATCTTAGTCCTAACGGGTGACAACGCATCTTGATTCGTAATCGAGGATAGATGCAGATGTCTATGGGCCACAGCAACCACTTACCATCAGGTGGATTGTGTGCTCTTTTGTCACCCTATCCTATAAAAAAAGACGACGCCTGTGGTTTCTAATAAATTAATTATTAAATTACTGTCAAGTCACGTGACAAGGTCAAATAGTGGTTTTATTTTGTTAACATTAGGAGGTACTTGTAAAAATTAGGAGGTACATAGGCACATTTTCTATTTCCTCACTCTTATAAGTCTAATGGTATAGCTATCAGCAATCGGAAGTAGTGCTTACGATCCCTATACTACCGAAGTAGTTAAAGCTAATAGGCTGCAAAGTGTGCATGAACTAAAAGAAGGAATGGGCAGAGTGAGATGGACTGGAGGGAGAAGGTACCGTGTTTGCGCGTTCACTCGAAATACTTGTGTATTATATTTTATACAATGTAAAGCATTGATTCAGCTATATTATGGTTGTAGCACAAAAGGGAAAATTCAAACGGAGAAGGACGACGCTCTCACAGAATACCAATCTAAAATAATAATATGAAATATATTAATTATTTGACAATTAGATTTTACGCGGTAGAACCACGCTGTAGCTACATATATTGTAATTTCATGAGATATCTTTGCAGATAAAGAACCGATTTTAATGATTCTTTTCTTTTTCTTATATGTGTTATACTTCAAGGTTCTACCCATATAAAATTGAATTGAAAAATTCCACTCCTAAGGGTTGCAAGCAACTAACTTTTTTAGCAATTTGAAGTCACTTTTCACTTTTGTTTAATGTTATAATACCCATTTCTTTTCTCGAAATTAATTGTAGTAGTAGTAGTAAGTAGAAATGGAGTACCATTTACAACCACCGTAGGCAATTTAGCTTTGTTTTATAAAATATCCAGCTTAGTAATTCCCGCCTGTCTGAAAAAAAATCGCAAGAGAGAAGTTAATTACTCTCCGTTATTGCGAATTTTTCACTGAGATCTGATCTTTTATTTTTTATTCTTTCTTTTTATATTTATTATCTGCCTCTAAGAATCCTCAGGCCTTGTCACAAAGGAAACCTAAAAAAAAGTACTCAGACCACAATATAGCCAAATTTATTTCGTTAAATTCCCTAGGAACCCTTAAAATGCTACCAAGTGAAATAATTGCTCACCTTTAATCCATAGATTTCCATAGAAATATAGCACTATATTTAAGAAAAATATTCTGTTTTATATTTTAAGGTCTGTTTTATATTTTAAGCGACAGTAGCCTAATGGCAGGGCGCGGACCGCGAACTCAAGAAAGGTCGTGGGTTCGAATCCGGCATTCGACTACACGATAGCGTGAACCACTCGTAACACAAGCAATTTAAGCTTACCACGAGTGGTTAGAACTATATGTAAGAAAAATATTTTGTTTTATATTTTAAGGATTACATCATTAAATACATTTTGTTAAATATCGTGAAATCTCTGAAGAACATTTAACCAGACATTATGTGGGTTGAATAGCAGGTTATAAATATATATAATTAAATATTAGCGTATACATATATATATATATATATATAGTGTGTGTGTGTGTGTGTGTGTGTGTGTGTGTGTGTGTGTGTGTGTGTGTGTGTGTGTGTGTGTGTGTGTATAACCTATAGACCTACCTAGATAGTGAGTAGATAATGCGGTCCTATGACACCTAAAACCGACTTTAAGCAAAAACCAGCTGCGGGTGCACATCTAGTAAAATCGAACTCTATAGCACAGGTCAAGTAGCAAGATGATGAAACAGACTTAACGTGATGATGAGACGTGTCGCTGTGGTGATCAATGCAAGGTGAAACTACTAATTTTTTTCTTCTTCCATTGTAGTGAGGACTTACCTTACGTATAAGGCTTGTTATCACCGATCTGGGTATTTTACATTTAAAGTAAAGGAGATGGTTATACCACCATCTGTTGGAAGCTATGGCATTTTCGAGAATATCCAAGAGTTGCCTCCATCAGCTTTGCAGCCATAAAACGCCCCCGGGAATGAAATGTGACGATGGATTGTCTTACACCGGCACGACAAGGCTAACTCTATTGTTGTTGTTCTTTTGTTTGATATAATTTATTCCCAACATGCTTTTACATTTGATACAGAACAGATCATTAACTGGAACAATCTTTTTTCTCTTGAATTCCTGCAAATTCCTAGGAACTTTATTGTATAATTTTATTAACCGTTCTTTGTAAATAATAGAATAATTCTAGGAACAAGAATTGTTAAGAACTAACCATTTCGCTGTCCCGTACATGTAGGTGATTGCTATTGTCTTACTATTGTGTCTGAAAACCGGACGGTGAAAGTGTTAACTTAAGATTTTTACCGACTTCAAAAAAGGAGGAGGTATTCAATTCGACTGTATGTTTTTTATGTGTGTTACCTCAGAACTTTTCTCTGGATGAACCGATTTTGACGATTCTTTTTTATCTGAAAGCTAGTGCTTCTCGTGTGGTTCTACATAAATTTAATCAAGGTCTGACTTCGAATACATTGGTTCGGTCGTATTGAAGTCGGTTACACAAAATTTTTAATTTTCAGACTTGTTTAAATACTTCGCCAGTTTATGATGAAATTATCAAGCGCAATCTCCGGATATAAGGAATTTTATATCCTACCCGGTTAACAATTAACCATTGTAAAAATACTAAGTTAAGTAGCAGTCAACGTCAAAGTAATGAAATGTCTGTCTGATAATAAGATCTTCAATCCGGCTACCAAGCTAACGTGGTAGAGCCGTACTGTAACTATACATAGCTGCAGCATGAATGGGTCTCCTTGACCAAGTTAGGACCACGCTCTCACAGAATACCAGCGTGAAACATCAGAATAATGTAATATAGTAATATATAAGTAGTTATATAATTATATCTAGGCCTCTAAGCTCTCTACCGCGGACGGATGGACGGACAGATATGGCAAAAATGTAAGGGTTCCTTGCTGTTTAACTACGGAACCCTAAAAAGCGTGACGGTGAAGGCAAATCATTCATACATATGGAAGAAGCATCACTAGCCGGGGATTTTCAGAGCCCGAACAAAAAGAACATAATATAACATAACATACTTTGTAAATCGTAATGACATAGACAACTGTTTTCAACATATTTGGATAAGGGCTACGTTTATCAATTAAAATCTGATAATTTCTCTGCTTAGGATATTATATAATCGTCGAGCCGGTGAGGAGCAAGAATATCATATTTTTCGCATAAAAAGGAAATATAATATTTTTTCTCAAACACAAGTCGTAAGATCGTCCAACTATACGCTAAATGGTAAGATACTTAGAAAATTATGTTCGTTAGTATTCTTGGAAAGATCTTGAAATTGAATAAAACTAAATTTACGGATTTTATTGCGTTTATTTCACTACTTTTACTTATTTTTAATTCCCGACGTTTCGGGTGTAAAGCACCCATGTGTAGTGTTCGCGTAAATTTAAGAAATCATTAAGATCTTGGAAGGTACTTAATGATGTTTGTATACTTTTTCAAATATAGGATCCATGTTAGATCAGAAGATAAGCACAAACCTCTCGATTCCCCTCGGTGCGAATGAAATCATGATATTAATTGTAGTTAAATGCTGATGTCACGCGTATTCGTCAGCGAAGGAAAATATCTTGAGGGAACATGTTTTTGAGAATTATTGCTAGCCAATTTTAAGTCGTAATTGATCCTACATAGTAATACAAAATGAAATATGATTACAGAAACCTAAAGATGTTTTTCAAAGACCTGCTCAATGATACCCCATTTGGCATAGTTCGTCGACTCGTTGGTGTCTGCTTGTCGCCATATAAATTTTTGATTACTGTCATGTTTTTGGTGTCACCCACAAAATTAAGAGAAATCTATAGACGCAAGGATCATTAAAATTGGCCCACGTAATTGGTCTCTAGAGCGCCACAAAGGAAAAAACAGACATATTAAATATATCGGCCGATAAACACATTAGCCTCCTTTACGTTGAACAGTCAGGTAAAAATTAACTTCGTATTAACCTGTGTGTCCAAAGTACTAGAATTATGTAACTTAATATATAATATCTTCGTGGATGTTTGACGTCCGTCGTCACGCAGTGGTCAGGGCGGTAGACTCTTTCCGGCACAACATGATGAGGAGTCGCGTGTATGATCGCGAGGCAAGGGAGGCACTCTAGGAATACAAACCAATTTATTTATCTACTAAAAAACCTTATGTACTAGGATACTACTGTGACGTGGAGGCGCTTTGCGTACATAAACGACACTTAGAAATTTTGACACTTGATTTTTTTTTTATAGAATAGGTTGACAAACTAGCACACAGTCCATCTGATGGTAAGTGGTTGCTGCGGACCATAGACAGCTATATCCATCCTCGATTACAAATCAAAATGCAGATGCGTAGTCACCCGTGAGGACTAAGATAGAATACCTCGTTTCCAGTAAAAAGGGTCTCTACTTTACGCTGGTATTATGTGAGAGCGTGGTCCTTCCCCGGTCGAGCCGACCCATTCGTGCTACAACTATACTACTAATATAACTGCAAAATGGCTCTATCATGTATTGATATACACGTATTGATACTGGAAGTACTGGAGTAGGCCGCTTAACTACAGTGCTGTCTGACTGTAGGAATTTCTATGACTACACCTATCTTTCTCTCTACTATCTCAATACTTTTACTATCTCATCTTCGCCATCTAATTGCAACATAAGAGAATACACTACGTCATATCATACTGTAAGAGGCGACAGATAGTAACTGAAACGGGGAATGGGTAGCAGCACCTTCCTGTGTAATAAAAAAATCACCACATACCAAGTTTGGCTACTATCTACTATCTACTATCAGATATTTCCCCTATGAGGTAAGCTATGGGGATCGCCTATTTTCACCAGCCATGTATCATCAGAAAGACCTTAAATTCATTTGCCATTTCAGTTATTAAAAAAAAACAAATCAGTACTTAATACTTGTTGTTATGATATATTATGTTACCAATGAAAATGCCTCACAAAATCGACAATCTAATAAGGTGAGCATTGTATGAAAGCGTAAACTTTGAAAGGTTTTTACGATTGTATCAAACTAACGTCATAAGTTTTTATAGCTCACTGTTGGATTATCGTCCGTCAATAGACCTAATTTTTTCTTTAGAGGTTATTGACCGAAGCCGTGTGCTCAACTAGCCGGGAACTCACTTTCCATTTTAGCACAGTTAATATAGCTTCTAAGATACGATTATTTCAATGTCTGTATAACACTAGTTAGTCCTTAAACTTAAAAGTTTAGAGTAATCAACCGAATTTTACAAAACATTTCGTTACGTATTTCAATAATACATTTAAAGAAAAATTAAAAAAGAAACATTTGTCCCAAAAAAAAATGAATGTGTAAAGGGCTCCAGGGTCAGTACAAAAAAAGGTCGGGTTGTTGACTGACGGGGGGTTAGATCTGAAACTGAAAAAGAGTTAGGATTTTGAACTGGCAATAAACTTTTTGTCTCTTAAATCGTATGACCTATGATTCAAGCGACTCAGACTTGGACTTGATTATATCTTGGCTCCCATTCTGATTCAAATTATCAACCGGAATATAGAACCGGAGATCCTTTTTACGGAAACAAGGCAATACGTCTTAGTCCTCACGTGTGACAACGCATCTTCATTTTGATTCAACTCATCAAACCCCAGTTTTTTACATATATATTATAGGATAGGGTGACAAATGAGCACACAGTCCACCTGATGAAAAAAGTGGCCAAAAGCTGAAGGCTGTGGCACTGCGAATAGCAGGTATTATCATCGCATACAACAATTATTTATTTCCTCTTGGTTTCCGTTGTACAACTCATCAAACCCCAGTTTTTTCATTATTAATATTAAGTTTTTATTAATAAAATGCTGTTGCTCGATTTCCCTTTGTCATCACGACACCTCTAAAAAAAATAGATTTTTTTTAATAGGATAAGGGTGACAAACGAGCACACAGTCCACCTAATAGTGGACTTGTGCCCGATCGCGGCTCATAGACATCTACATCTATCCTCGATTACGAATCAATATGCAGATGCGTTGTCACCCGTGAGGACTAAGACGAATTGCCTCGTTTCCGTAAAAAGGATCTCCGGTTCTCTACACTCACCATGCGAACCACGGCAGCATTAAGCAGCTTTTAAACTGGAATTCTATGAGAGCGTGGTCCTTCCCCGATCGAACCGACCCATTTGTTCAACAACTATACCAGTAATATAGCTGCAGCATGGCTCTACCACGTAAAAATTGTCTATGACATAGTGATGCGGGTTGCGGCGTTGAGGGTCACAAGTTCGAATCCCGCGCGACGTGTTTGGATGTAGTTTAACTATTTGCTAACACTTGTACAATATAATGAACAAAATTCCTTCAATGCAAAGCATTTGGTATAGTAATCGCCATTTCCATACCCAATTTATTTTTATAATTAACAATATTTCATGAAAAACAGAAATGTTAAAAGGGCCCCCCTTTCGGGTTAAAATTGGGTTTGTCGGCTTTGCTTAATTTTAATGGGATTGATAATTTGAATCTGAATGGATTCAAAATCCTAACTCTTTTTCAGTTTCAGATCTAACCCCCCGTCAGTCAACAACCCGACCGTCGTTTGTACCGACCCTGGAGCCCTTTACACATTCATTTTCTTTGGGGCAAATATTTCTTTTTTTTAATTTTCTTTAAATGTATTACTGAAATAGCTAACGGATTGTTTTGTAAAATTCGGTTGATTTTACAAAACAATCCGTTTTGTAAAATCAACCGAATTTTACAACCAAACTTTTAAGTTTAAGGACTAATTAGTGTTATACAGACATTGAAATAATCGTATGCTAGAAGCCATGTTAGCTGTGCTAAAATGGAAAGTGATATTTGTTATTTTGGAACTGCAATGAGATCGTATTCCCGGTTAGTTGAGCACACGGCTTCGGTCAATAACCTCTAAAGAAAAAATTTGGTCTATTGATGGACGATAATCCAACATTGAGCTATAAAACCTTATGACGTTAGTTTGATACAGTCGTAAAAACCTTTCAAGTTTACGCTTTCGTACAATGCTCACCTTATTAGATTGTCGATTTTGCGAGGCATTTTTATTGGTAACATATATCATAACAAAAGGTATTAAGCACTGATTAGTTTTTTTTTAAATAACTGAAAGTGGCAAACGAATTTAAGGTCTTTATGATGATACATGGCTGGTGAAAATAGGCGATTCCCTTAGATTACTTCATAGGGGAAATATCTGATAGTAGATAGTAGCCAAACTTGGTAAGCGGTCATTTTTTATTATATAAGATGCTGCGACCCATTTCCTGTTTCAGTTACCATCTGTCGCCTCTCACGGGATGATATGACGTAGTGTATTCTCTTACGTCGCCATTAGACGGCGAAGATGAGATAGTAAAAGTAGTGAGATAGGAGTAAGAAAAAGATAGATATTTATTAGGAACACGTCGTTGCCCGTCTCCTTTATTCATTGCGCTACGTTCAGCAGTTACTTGGTGTGGCGCCGTTATGTACTCCAGATCGATTTTCGGTCACGGCGGCAAATCTTAATGGCGACTAGCCATCTTTATAGGACGGAAGTATGGTGAACCAATGTGTGCGCAAGCACAAAAGTTATTTCTATACGTTTGAATACTGATTCTGATAAAACACTTAACGGGAACCACAGGGTTTTGTTACACATTGAATCCCAACATAATAACTTAAACACTCACGCCTGTCACCCAGAGGGGTAGGCGGAAACTTCCTTCCATTTGGCACGATCCTGACACACCTCTATACCTTCATATACCTACGCATACATGCTCGTCAGCTAAGGATTTTCATTTTTAATATATCACCAATTTTATCGATAAACTTTCCGACTTCCCTCTCCGACTCTTCCATTCACATCTGCAATATAAATTTGCTTTGTCACTCTTTCCTCAATCATTCTTTCTACAACCATTTTATATGTTAAGATTTTTCCGTTTATATGGAAACAGTGATCTATTTTGTATTCTGTGTTATTTTGTATTCAGTAATCTATATGCCTTCGATGTACTCGGCAATGATTTATGGTTTAACCCTTTTTTCTATTATATTTCAAGCGATTCTCTTTTAAGGCGGCGAGCCAAAAATAGAGTATTGATGGTATTTCGACATTGTAGAGCCATGCTGCAGTTATATTAGGAGTGTAGTTGTAGCACAAATGGTAGGTCGGCTCGACTAGGAAAGGACCAAGCTCTCACAGAATACCAGCGTAAAATGGTAGCTTAATACTGCTGTGTTTCGTATAGTGAGTGAAAAGAACCGGAGATCCTTTTTACAGGAAACGACGCATTTCATCTTAGTCCTAACGGGTGACAACGCATCTTGATTCGTAATCGAGGATAGATGCAGATGTCTATGGGCCACAGCAACCACTTACCATCAGGTGGATTGTGTGCTCTTTTGTCACCCTATCCTATAAAAAAGACGATGCCTGTGGTTTCTAATAAATTAATTATTAAATTACTGTCAAGTCACGTGACAAGGTCAAATAGTGGTTTTATTTTGTTAACATTAGGAGATACTTGTTGTAAAAATTAGGAGGTACATAGGCGCATTTTCTATTTCCTCACTCTTATAAGTCTAATGGTATAGCTATCAGCAATCAGCAATCGGAAGTCGTGCTTACGATCACTATACTACCGAAGTAGTCAAAGCTAATAGGCTGCAAAGTGTGCATGAACTAAAAGAAGGAATGGGCAGAGTGAGATGGACTGGAGGGAGAAGGTACCGTGTTTGCGCGTTCACTCGAAATACTTGTGTATTATATTTTATACAATGTAAAGCATTGATTCAGCTATATTATGGTTGTAGCACAAAAGGGAAAATTCAAACGGAGAAGGACGACGCTCTCACAGAATACCAATCTAAAATAAAAATATGAAATATATTAATTATTTGACAATTAGATTTTACGCGGTAGAACCACGCTGTAGCTACATATATTGTAATTTCATGTGACATCTTCGCAGATAAAGAACCGATTTTAATGATTTTTTCTTTTTCTTATATGTGTTATACTTCAAGGTTCTACCCATATAAAATTGAATTGAAAAATTCCACTCCTAAGGGTTGCAAGCAACTAACTTTTTTAGCAATTTGAAGTCACTTTTCACTTTTGTTTAATGTTATAATACCCATTTCTTTTCTCGAAATTAATTGTAGTAGTAGTAGTAAGTAGAAATGGAGTACCATTTACAACCACCGTAGGCAATTTAGCTTTGTTTTATAAAATATCCAGCTTAGTAATTCCCGCCTGTCTGAAAAAAAAATCGCAAGAGAGAAGTTAATTACTCTCCGTTATTGCGAATTTTTCACTGAGATCTGATCTTTTATTTTTATTCTTTCTTTTTATATTTATTATCTGCCTCTAAGAATCCTCAGGCCTTCTCACAAAGGAAATCTAAAAAAAAGTACTCAGACCACAATATAGCCAAATTTATTTCGTTAAATTCCCTAGGAACCCTTAAAATGCTACCAAGTGAAATAATAGCTCACCTTTAAATCCACATTAATATTTAAAGATTTCCATAGAAATATAGCACTATATTTAAGAAAAATATTCTGTTTTATATTTTAAGACCTGTTTTATATTTTAAGCGACAGTAGCCTAATGGCAGGGCGCGGACCGCGAACTCAAAAAGGTCGTGGGTTAGAATCCGGCATTCGACTACTAGCGTGAGCCACTCGTAACACAAGCAATTTAAGCTTACCACGAGTGGTAAGAACTATATGTAAGAAAAATATTTTGTTTTATATTTTAAGGATTACATCATTAAATACATTTTGTTAAATATCGTGAAATCTCTGAAGAACATTTAACCAGACATTATGTGGGTTGAATAGCAGGTTATAAATATATATAATTAAATAATAGCGTATACATATAAATATATATATATAATATGTGTGTGTGTGTGTGTGTGTGTGTGTGTGTGTGTGTGTGTGTGTGTGTATATATATATGTGTGTGTGTATATAACCTATAGACGCTACCTAGATAGTGAGTAGATAATGCGGTCCTATGACACCTAAAACCGACTTTAAGCAAAAAACACCGAACAGCTGCGGGTGCACATCTAGTAAAATCAAACTCTATAGCACAGGTCAAGTAGCAAGATGATGAAACAGACTTAACGTGATGATGAGACGTGTCGCTGTGGTGATCAATGCAAGGTGAAACTACAAATTTTTTTCTTCTTCCATTGTAGTGAGGACTTACCTTACGTATAAGGCTTGATATCACCGATCTGGGTATTTTACATTTAAAGTAAAGGAGATGGTTATACCACCATCTGTTGGAAGCCATGGCATTTTCGAGAATATCCAAGAGTTGCCTCCATCAGCTTTGCAGCCATAAAACGCCCCCGGGAATGAAATGTGACGATGGATTGTCTTACGCCGGCACGACAAGTCTAACTCTATTGTTGTTGTTCTTTTGTAATAATTACCAACATCTTTTACTATACAAAAGATCATTAACAACAATCTTTTTCTCTTGAATTCCTGCAAATTCCTAGGAACTTTATTGTATAATTTAACCGTTCTTTGTAAATAATAGAATAATTCTAGGAACAAGAATTGTTAAGAACTAACCTTTTCGCTGTCCCGTACAATGTAGGTGATTGCTATTGTCTTACTATTGTGTCTGAAAACCGGACGGTGAAAGTGTTAACTTAAGATTTTTATCGACTTCAAAAAGGAGGAGGTATTCAATTCGACTGTATGTTTTTTATGTGTGTTACCTCAGAACTTTTCTCTGGATGAACCGATTTTGACGATTCTTTTTTATCTGAAAGCTAGTGCTTCTCGTGTGGTTCTACATAAATTTAATCAAGGTCTGACTTCGAATACATTGGTTCGGTCGTATTGAAGTCGGTTACACAAAATTTTTAATTTTAAGACTTGTTTAAATACTTCGCCAGTTTATGATGAAATTATCAAGCGCAATCTCCGGATATAAGGAATTTTATATCCTACCCGGTTAACAATTAACCATTGTAAAAATACTAAGTTAAGTAGCAGTCAGCGTCAAAGTAATGAAATGTCTGTCTGATACTAAGATCTTCAATCCGGCTACCAAGCTAACGTGGTAGAGCCGTACTGTAACTATACATAGCTGCAGCATGAATGGGTCTCCTTGACCAAGTTAGGACCACGCTCTCACAGAATACCAGCGTGAAACATCAGAATAATGCCCCACTAATAATAGTACGGGCCCCCAAAAGAAAAACCCCCAGGTTTAATAGCGACACAAATATATAAATAGTTATATAATTATATCTAGGCCTCTAAGCTCTCTACCGCGGACGGATGGACGGACAGATATGGCGAAAATGTAAGGGTTCCTTGCTGTTTAACTACGGAACCCTAAAAAGCGTGACGGTGAAGGCAAATCATTCATACATATATGGAAGAAGCATCACTAGCCGGGGATTTTCACAGCCCGAACAAAAAGAACATAATATAACATAACATACTTTGTAAATCGTAATGACATAGACAACTGTTTTCAACATATTTGGATAAGGGCTACGTTTATCAATTAAAATCTGATAATTACTCTGCTTAGGATATTATATTATCGTCGAGCCGGTGAGGAGCAAGAATATCATATTTTTCGCATAAAAAGGAAATATAATATTTTTTCTCAAACACAAGTCGTAAGATCGTCCAACTATACGCTAAATGGTAAGATACTTAGAAAATTATGTTCGTTAGTATTCTTGGAAAGATCTTGAAATTGAATAAAACTAAATTTACGGATTTTATTGCGTTTATTTCACTACTTTTACTTATTTTTAATTCCCGACGTTTCGGGTGTAAAGCACCCATGTGTAGTGTTCGAGTAAATTTAAGAAATCATTAAGATCTTGGAAGGTACTTAATGATGTTTGTATACTTTTTCAAGTATAGGATCCATGTTAGATCAGAAGATAAGCACAAACCTCTCGATTCCCCTCGGTGCAAATGAAATCATGATATTAATTGTAGTTAAATGCTGATGTCACGCGTATTCGTCAGCGAAGGAAAATATCTTGAGGGAACATCTTTTTGAGAATTACTGCTAGCCAATTTTAAGTCGTAATTGATCCTACATAGTAATACAAAATGAAATATGATTAAAGAAACCTAAAGATGCTTTTCAAAGACCTGCTCAATGATACCCCATTTGGCATAGTTCGTCGACTCGTTGGTGTCTGCTTGTCGCCATATAAATTTTTGATTACTGTCATGTTTTTGGTGTCACCCACAAAATTAAGACAAATCTATGGACGTTATCGTATCTAAGGATCATTAAAATTGGCCCACGTAATTGGTCTCTAGAGCGCCACAAAGGCAAAAAACAGACATATTAAATATATCGGCCGATAAACACATTAGCCTCCTTTACGTTGAACAGTCAGGTAAAAATTAACTTCGTATTAACCTGTGTGTCCAAAGTACTAGAATTATGTAACTTAATATATAATATCTTCGTGGATGTTTGACGTCCGTCGTCACGCAGTGGTCAGGGCGGTAGACTCTTTCCGGCACAACATGATGAGGAGTCGCGTGTATGATCGCGAGGCAAGGGAGGCACTCTAGGAATACAAACCAATTTATTTATCTACTAAAAAACCTTATGTACTAGGATACTACTGTGACGTGGAGGCGCTTTGCGTACATAAACGACACTTAGAAATTTTGACACTTGATTTTTTTTTTTATAGAATAGGTTGACAAACTAGCACACAGTCCATCTGATGGTAAGTGGTTGCTGCGGACCATAGACAGCTATATCCATCCTCGATTACAAATCAAAATGCAGATGCGTAGTCACCCGTGAGGACTAAGATAGAATACCTCGTTTCCAGTAAAAAGGGTCTCTACTTTACGCTGGTATTATGTGAGAGCGTGGTCCTTCCCCGGTCGAGCCGACCCATTCGTGCTACAACTATACTACTAATATAACTGCAAAATGGCTCTATCATGTATTGATATACACGTATTGATACTGGAAGTACTGGAGTAGGCCGCTTAACTACAGTGCTGTCTGACTGTGGGAATTTCTATGACTACACCTATCTTTCTCTCTACTATCTCAGTACTTTTACTATCTCATCTTCGCCATCTAATTGCAACATAAGAGAATACACTACGTCATATCATACTGTAAAAGGCGACAGATGGTAACTGAAACGGGGAATGGGTAGCAGCACCTTCCTGTGTAATAAAAAAATCACCACATACCAAGTTTGGCTACTATCTACTATCTACTATCAGATATTTCCCCTATGAGGTAAGCTATGGGGATCGCCTATTTTCACCAGCCATGTATCATCAGAAAGACCTTAAATTCATTTGCCATTTCAGTTATTAAAAAAAAAAACAAATCAGTACTTAATACTTGTTGTTGTGACATAATGTTACCAATGAAAATGCCTCACAAAATCGACAATCTAATAAGGTGAGCATTGTATGAAAGCGTAAACTTTGAAAGGTTTTTACGACTGTATCAAACTAACGTCATAAGTTTTTATAGCTCAATGTTGGATTATCGTCCATCAATAGACCTAATTTTTTCTTTAGAGGTTATTGACCGAAGCCGTGTGCTCAACTAGCCGGGAAACAACACGCAACAAAACAATCACTTTCCATTTTAGCACAGTTAACATAGCTTCTAACATACGATTATTTCAATGTCTGTATAACACTAGTTAGTCCTTAAACTTAAAAGTTTAGAGTAATCAACCGAATTTTACAAAACATTTCGTTACGTATTTCAATAATACATTTAAAGAAAAATTAAAAAAGAAACATTTGTCCCAAAAAAAATGAATGTGTAAAGGGCTCCAGGGTCAGTACAAAAAAAGGTCGGGTTGTTGACTGACGGGGGGGTTAGATCTGAAACTGAAAAAGAGTTAGGATTTTGAACTGGCAATAAACTTTTTGTCTCTTAAATCGTATGACCTATGATTCAAGCGACTCAGACTTGGACTTGATTATATCTTGGCTCCCATTCAGATTCAAATTATCAACCGGAATATAGAACCGGAGATCCTTTTTACGGAAACAAGGCAATACGTCTTAGTCCTCACGTGTGACAACGCATCTTCATTTTGATTCAACTCATCAAACCCCAGTTTTTTACATATATATTATAGGATAGGGTGACAAATGAGCACACAGTCCACCTGATGAAAAAAGTGGCCAAAAGCTGAAGGCTGTGGCACTGCGAATAGCAGGTATTATCATCGCATACAACAATTATTTATTTCCTCTTGGTTTCCGTTGTACAACTCATCAAACCCCAGTTTTTTCATTATTAATATTAAGTTTTTATTAATAAAATGCTGTTGCTCGATTTCCCTTTGTCATCACGACACCTCTAAAAAAAATAGATTTTTTTTAATAGGATAAGGGTGACAAACGAGCACACAGTCCACCTAATAGTGGACTTGTGCCCGATCGCGGCTCATAGACATCTACATCTATCCTCGATTACGAATCAAAATGCAGATGCGTTGTCACCCGTGAGGACTAAGACGAATTGCCTCGTTTCCGTAAAAAGGATCTCCGGTTCTCTACACTCACCATACGAAACACGGCAGCATTAAGCAGGTTTTAAACTGGAATTCTATGAGAGCGTGGTCCTTCCCCGATCGAACCGACCCACTTGTTCAACAACTATACCAGTATTATAGCTGCAGCATGGCTCTACCACGTAAAAATTGTCTATGACATAGTGATGCGGGTTGCGGCGTTGAGGGTCACAAGTTCGAATCCCGCGCGACGTGTTTGGATGTAGTTTAACTATTTGCTAACACTTGTACAATATAATGAACAAAATTCCTTCAATACAAAGCATTTGGTATAGTAATCGCCATTTCCATACCCAATTTATTTTTATAATTAACAATATTTCATGAAAAACAGAAATGTTAAAAGGGCCCCCCCTTTCGGGTTAAAATTGGGTTTGTCGGCTTTGCTTAATTTTTATGGGATTGATAATTTGAATCTGAATGGATTCAAAATCCTAACTCTTTTTCAGTTTCAGATCTAACCCCCCGTCAGTCAACAACCCGACCGTCGTTTGTACCGACCCTGGAGCCCTTTACACATTCATTTTCTTTGGGGCAAATATTTCTTTTTTAATTTTCTTTAAATGTATTACTGAAATAGCTAACGGATTGTTTTGTAAAATTCGGTTGATTTTACAAAACAATCCGTTTTGTAAAATCAACCGAATTTTACAACCAAACTTTTAAGTTTAAGGACTAATTAGTGTTATACAGACATTGAAATAATCGTATGCTAGAAGCCATGTTAGCTGTGCTAAAATGGAAAGTGATATTTGTTATTTTGGAACTGCAATGAGATCGTATTCCCGGTTAGTTGAGCACACGGCTTCGGTCAATAACCTCTAAAGAAAAAATTTGGTCTATTGATGGACGATAATCCAACATTGAGCTATAAAACCTTATGACGTTAGTTTGATACAGTCGTAAAAACCTTTCAAGTTTACGCTTTCGTACAATGCTCACCTTATTAGATTGTCGATTTTGCGAGGCATTTTTATTGGTAACATATATCATAACAAAAGGTATTAAGCACTGATTAGTTTTTTTTTTAAATAACTGAAAGTGGCAAACGAATTTAAGGTCTTTCTGATGATACATGGCTGGTGAAAATAGGCGATTCCCTTAGATTACTTCATAGGGGAAATATCTGATAGTAGATAGTAGCCAAACTTGGTAAGCGGTCATTTTTTATTATATAAGATGCTGCGACCCATTTCCTGTTTCAGTTACCATCTGTCGCCTCTCACGGGATGATATGACGCAGTGTATTCTCTTACGTCGCCATTAGACGGCGAAGATGAGATAGTAAAAGTAGTGAGATAGGAGTAAGAAAAAGATAGGTGTAGTCATAGAAATTCTTACGGTTAGACAACACTGTAGTTAAGCGGCCTACTCCAGTATTTCAAGAATCAAGTATTTTATCTAAGTGTACTTTATGTACGCAAAGCGCCTCCGCGTCACAGTGGTATCCTAGCACATAAGGTTTTTTTAGTAAATAAATAAATGTGTTTGTATTCCTAGAGTGCCTCCCTTGCCTCGCGATCGTACACGCGACTCCTCATCATGTTGTCCCGAAAAGAGTCTATCGTCCTGACCACTGCGTGACGATGGACGTCAAACATCCACGAAAATATTATATATTAAGTTATATCATTCTAGTACTTTGGACACACAGGTTAATACGAAGTTAATTTTTACCTGACTGTTCAACGTAAAGGAGGCTAATTTGTTTATCGGCCGATATATTTAATATGTCTGTTTGTTCCTTTGTGGCGCTCTAGAGACCAAATACATGGGTCGATTTTAATGGTCCTTACGTCCATAGATTTGTCTTAATTTTACATTACCTGGGTGACACCAAAACATGACAGTAATCAAAAATTTATATGGCGACAAGCAGACACCAACGAGTCGACGAACTATGCCAAATGGGGTATCATTGAGCAGGTCTTTGAAAATCATCTTTAGGTTTCTGTAATCATATTTCATATTGTATTACTATGTAATTGGCTGGCAATTATTTTCAAAAACATGTTCCTTCGCTGACGAATACGTGTGACATCAGCATTTAAAACTACAATTAATATCATAATTTCATTCGCACCGAGGGGAATCGAGAGGTTTGTGCTTATCTTCTGATCTACCATGGATCCTATACTTGCAAAAGTATACAAATATCATTAAGTACTTTTCAAGATCTTTCCAAGAATACTGACGAACATAATTATTCAAGTATCTTACCAGTTTGCGTACACTTGGACAATCTTAGGACTTGTGTTTGAGAAATTTGAGAAAAAATTTTATATTTCCTTTTTATGCGCAAAGTATGATATTCTTGCTCCTTACCGGCTCGACTCTATTATAATATCCTAAGCAGCGAAAGCCCTCCATTGGGCTTCTTCCATTATTACAAATGATTTGCCTTCAACGTCACGCTTTTTAGGGTTCCGTAGTAAAACAATAAGGAACCCTTACATTTTCGCCATATCTGTCCGTCCATCCGTCCGCGGTAGAGAGCTTAGAGGCCTAGGTATAATTATTTAACTATTTATATAATTTATATAAATAGTTTATATATTTAATGCTTGGGAGAATTCACAGGATGCTTTGGGTGTATTCTGTGACCTATCCAAAGTCTATATATATATATATATATATATATATATATATATATATATATATATAGATAGATAGATTATAGATAAAGCTTCAATGAGCAATTTTAACTACAATCTTACTGAAAAAATAAATGACATTTGTTGAAGAAAGTTTAACTTGAAAACTTATGTTTTAAAAGTTAACTTTGGTACTTGTTTTGAATCTTTTGCAATCTTTTTACCGTTAACGACATTTGCGAAGATTGTTGTTCAAAACAAATAAGGAAATTCAACAAGCATGCTGTTATATAACAAACTAAATTGAACAAAATACATTTCTATATTTATAAGCCGTGGTAGTTTACGGGCTACGCTGTTATGCATGCGATGAAGGAGGAAATTTTAAGAAAACCTACATTTCTATTTAATAAAGGATTTCAAGTACTAAAATAGTCCACATTTAGAGGAAAATCTTCAAAGCCATAAATTTATCACAAAATAACTTTGTCTACCTCTAATACGTATATAGGCTGTAACTTTTATTTACTTTTACATATTTATTTTAGTATCAGTGAGAATATTATGATAATAAACTCCTTGCCCGTTACAACACAGAAAATCTTTTAAATCTTTTAGTTCTTTCTAAAACTTTTGACCTTACTTTCTTATTTAAATTATAAATTCATTCAGATATTATAGACAGTTTGAGACAATGTACAAAAGTTACTTATTTCAACGTTGTCTACGTAGGGAAATTCCCTTTATTATAATTGTCAATATTTTAGGATCATACCTAACTAAAACTGACCATAGGTATTTTTATTGTACGCCAAAATTATTTAATATACAACTTATTTAAATAAAAATATAATATGTATAATAAGATTGTGTAATTTTTTCATCATCATAATTACAGTGCTTCAAAAGATCCGTATTAAAACGCAGCTCCGCCAGACATACGGTAATTACCGTATTTTCCTGTAATTTCATGACCGAAGATATTTGCAGTAGAACAAGATTACCCAACTTTCTTTATGAACGCCTGTCATAAAATTCTCTACTTGAAGAGTTAGGATTTTTTTCTGTTTTTACAATTATTATATTCATATGTATAATGGAAATATCACTTCTTAAAGTATTAACAAAGACAAAAAAAAACAATAACCCATTTGTTTTTTGCCGATATTTCATGTCTCGCTTTTGAAATCTGTGGTAGTCTTTGACATTCACCAGATCTTATATAAGTCTAAAGTTGAGTAATGTTACAGTACTTCAAACAGCTGGGAACAGACCTCCTCTCATTGTGAGCATTTTAGGTCAATAAAATGTTCGCCGTGTTGTCCTAATGCGTGTTGGCTGACTTAACATGTCTTCATTTTTTTCTCAGACTTGCGGATTACCTCGCGAAATTTTTCGTCACCGCCAATCACTTGGTAAAACAACTCCCAAAAAATTATTATATTGGTTATATATTGGTGCCGTTGGAAATTGAAAGCAGGTTGCTTGCGTAATGTGAAATTTATTATCAGCGCTTAGCCCTTGAGCTACTACGGCTTCCATATGTAAGCCTAAATTGATTTGCTCAACGGATATAAAAACTAAAGCAAGCCGGTCGTGTAGCTCAAACGTCCGACAATTGTGCAGCATCGTACTGGTAAACGAGGAAGATGAGATGATAGAGAACTAGACGGAGAAATGACAGGTAGCTCAAGACAGTGTTTCCAGTAAAAAGGGTCTCCGGTTCTCTACACTCACCGATGGAATCGAGAGGTTTGTGCTTATCTTCTGATCTACCATGGATCCTATACTTGCAAAAGTATACAAATATCATTAAGTACTTTTCAAGATCTTTCCAAGAATACTGACGAACATAATTATTCAAGTATCTTACCAGTTTGCGTACACTTGGACAATCTTAGGACTTGTGTTTGAGAAATTTGAGAAAAAATTTTATATTTCCTTTTTATGCGCAAAGTATGATATTCTTGCTCCTTACCGGCTCGACTCTATTATAATATCCTAAGCAGCGAAAGCGGGCTTCTTCCATTATTACAAATGATTTGCCTTCAACGTCACGCTTTTTAGGGTTCCGTAGTAAAACAATAAGGAACCCTTACATTTTCGCCATATCTGTCCGTCCATCCGTCCGCGGTAGAGAGCTTAGAGGCTTAGGTATGATTATTTAACTATTTATATAATTTATATAAATAGTTTATATATTTAATGCTTGGGAGAATTCACATGATGCTTTGGGTGTATTCTGTGACCTATCCAAAACCTTATATATATATATATATATATATATATATATATATATATATATATATATATATATATATATAGATAGATAGATAGATAAAGCTTCAATGAGCAATTTTAACTACAATCTTACTGAAAAAATAAATGACATTTGTTGAAGAAAGTTTAACTTGAAAACTTATGTTACGATATTTCATGTCTCGCGTTCGAAATCTGTGGTAGACTTTGACATTCACCAGATCTTATATAAGTCTAAAGTTGAGTAATGTTACAGTACTTCAAACAGCTGGGAACAGACCTCCTCTCATTGTGAGCATTTTAGGTCAATAAAATGTTCGCCGTGTTGTCCTAATGCGTGTTGGCTGACTTTACATGTCTTCATTTTTTTCTCAGACGTGCGGATTACCTCGCGAAATTTTTCGTCACCGCCAATCACTTGGTAAAACAACTCCCAAAAAATTATTATATTGGTTATATATTGGTGCCGTTGGAAATTGAAAGCAGGTTGCTTGCGTAATGTGAAATTTATTGTCAGCGCTTAGCCCTTGAGCTACTACGGCTTCCATATGTAAGCCTAAATTGATTTGCTCAACGGATATAAAAACTAAAGCAAGCCGGTCGTGTAGCTCAAACGTCCGACAATTGTGCAGCATCGTACTGGTAAACGAGGAAGATGAGATGATAGAGAACTAGACGGAGAAATGACAGGTAGCTCAAGACAGTGTTTCCAGTAAAAAGGGTCTCCGGTTCTCTACACTCACCATACAAAACACAGCAGCATTAAGCTACTATTTGACGCTGGTATTCTGTGAGAGCGTGGTCCCTCCCCGGTCGAGCCGACCCATTCGTGCTACAACTATACTACAAATATAACTGCAGCATGGCTCTACCACGTAACAAACCCTTAAATCATACAATAAATAATACTTCCAAACTTCTACAAGTTTTTCTTTGTTAATTTTAAAAACAAACAACCATGCGTCAATTCGAAAGGAAGACTCGAAATGAAGGGTTGGTGGCTTGGTGGAGAGCGCCGTATCGCACTCGCGTGAACAACGCGTTGCCAGCTCGCGCTTCACGCGAGGCAAGCATGCCAACAGGGAGCTATCATCGAGTGGTCCACTCGCAGTCCGCGCATGGACACCTCGCTAGTGAGGCGATCCGGTGATGGTACGGAGTTGATGTAGTGAGCGCAGGTCCATACAAGTCTATATGAAGAATACGAACCGCTCAAGGCGAGGCGGTGAGGGTCGGGTGCCGGGTGGCTCTAATGAGCTGTGACCTTAATAGGGCGACGCTTGAGGCGCGGAGTGTGGGAGCGCGGCGGGAGGTAACGGCATTCTTGAAGTGAACAAGTAGTATGTGAACGAAACATAGTTCATCTGATGGGGTGACCCACAGAGGCTTGTATCTATTCTTGACTAATCAAAATTCAGATGCATTGTTATCCCTGAGGACCAATGTGGAATGCCTCTTTAGTGTTTATCAAGGGTTTCTGTTTCTCTACTCTCGACGTACGAAAAACAACAGCCTTATACTGATATTTTATGCTGGTATTCTGTGAGAGCATGTACTTCCCCGTGAAGCTGACCCAGTCAGTCAAGTTACAGCAGTTAGAAATATTCCCAGTGGCTGAACCATGGATTTAAAAATAATTAGAAATTTTAGTTTATGTCAAAAATTATGTATAAGTTTTATCAAAATAATTTTTTTAAATTATTGTCCTAGAGTTCCAACACCGCGCGGCTCTCTGTCAAGTACTAGTAGTACAAGCACTAGTTCAAGATTGGCCCGACTGCTAACTCAGGGTGTCCGAGGTACGCCTGATGAGGTTGCTGCAGATGCTCCTCGCAGATTGAGCTGGGAAAGGTACGTAACCATCAATTAATTGCTTCATTATGTACCATTCTAGAAAAGTACTTAAAATGTCTTTTTTTCTATCAAAGAAACTTTTAAGCTTCTTTTTCGATTTACACTTACTAAATTACATAACACTTATAATTTATAGCGGTATAATATGTTTTAGAGCTTAGTTCCGGCTCGTAGCAGGTATAAAGAGGTAATTTATTAAAAAGAGCCACACTTTCATAACTGGTAATGAGATGTGTTATAATTACTTCATATTAATTAATTGCTATACGTAAATAAATAAAAAGCTTACCTAATGGAAACCCTCACCAGGGGAGACCAAACGGCCGAGGGGTAGGGGGAAAGGGAAAGAAACTGGCGGAAGATGCAGGCGGTATCGAGGAGCACCGCTTTCTACATTAGAGCATGGAATGGTCCATTACGGAGTCCCAGTCACCTCAGAGGACTCAAGAGGCTGACTGGGATAAGCCTGTTCGCAGAAACGACTACTGCATAATTTCGCTCGGCAAGCCACCTGACGGTCACCTCATGAGCCAGGTGGTCCAGATATTTTGTTCGCTTATCTGTTTCGGCTTTCATCATACGGAATGGTAATGTCGACCAAAATTATCCTTGATTGTGCCCGATCCATCAGCATAATATCAGGCCTATGGCAAGAATAGTCCTGTCTGTATCTGATGACCCGGTCCCAGTAGAGCCTTGCACGGTCCTTTTCGAACGCGGCTTCCGGCAAGTACTTGTAATCATCCATATGGTGTCCCGGTCAAAAATGCACTGTACCACCGGGTCTTGCCATTCTTCATTGGCTAAGGATAAAGGGGTAAGGCCTTTATCACAAAAAATGACGTCCCTATGGAATGAATCATCCGATCTCGTCAGAAAGTAATTACGGAGGCTGTACACTTCGCGATTATGCACGGTCAGTGCGCTTGAAAAGCCACGCCCACGATGTTTCCGCGGCAAGTACAGCTACATAATCAACGATATCGGGTGATGCATCTTATGGGACGTTATAGTAGTGCGGGCTATTCAGGGTGTTAAGCTGAGTTTGAGTCTACCTAAGTATGCCAAAGGTATACACGAGGACAGGCATGATCCTAACGTTATATGCTTGTGTCTTATTCACACCGGACAAGAGGATGTTAGGCACTTTGGTCAAGCGTGCGTAAAACACATCGCAAACTAACCGTTTCATATCCACCTTATGGATACCGATGTTCTGTGGAATACCCAGGTATCGATATGTTTCAGATTAGGAAAGAGTTCTTAAGTTGATGGGCATAGATAAGTCTATGACCTCAGAGTTATCTTATCAACATGGAGGACCGCACACTTATCCGTCCCCAGCTCCATTCTAATAGAATTACTATAATCCCACGTGATGTTTAATAATTTCATAAGACAGGAGCGGCAAGAGGCGAATAATTTGAGATCATCCATATAGCCGTGCTAGCTCAGATGGTAAACGCTCGCTATAAATATAACAGAACGCGAGTAACCCGGGTTCGATCCCCGCCGGCACCAATGAAATTGTTGATTGCAATTTTAAGTGCTGATTTATCATGTGCTCGGCGGTGAAGGAAAACATTGTGCATGTCTGAGGAATAAGAGAAAAATATATTTCAAAGACATGTGAAGTTCGCCAACACGCATTGGGGCAGCGCGGCGGACTATTCCTTGTCCTAAAACCCTCTCAGAAATGAGGGGAGGCCTATGCCCAGCAGTGGGACGTATATAGGCTGTAACTTTACTTTAACTTTACATAAAGAAAAGGTGGGTCACGTTTGTACCTCCTTTTCCTAGCTGAAATCACCTCCCGGAGCCATCCAGTAAGGCATTGAGAGGGTTCAGGGAAAGGCAAAACCAGACTGGACTCAAATCATTACTACTATTATATTATTACTATTATTCAAATTTATTCAAAGTTGACCGGGAAGCAACTTTATAAATTGTTTTTTGTTACAGTCAGTATGATTTTAGAGTACATAAACATGTGCTGACAAAATAAGTACGTATAATGTTATATGTTGTGATATAAAACAGTTTTTTTTAGAAGAGGGGGAAAACGAGCATGCGGCTCACCTGATATTAAGTGACTACCGCCGCCCATGATCAACCGCAACACCAGGGGAATTGCAGGTGCGTTGCCGGCCCTTTAGAAAGGAGTACGCTCTTTTCTTGAAGGTCCCCAAGTCGTATCGGTCCGGAAAAATCGCTGGTGGTGAACTATTCCACAGAGAGGTTGTACGCGGAAGAAAACTCCTCTTGAAACGTACAGTGGGGGACCGCCAAGCATCCAGATGATGTGGATGGTATCGCGACGTTTGTAGCGTAGTGCGTTCACGAAATTTGGCGGCTGGGATTAATCCGAACAATTCTTCAGAGCACTCTCCATGGTATATGCGAAAGAAAATGCAAAGAGATGCAACATCTCTTCGCAGTGCCAGTGAATCGAACCGATCGGAAAACACTCGGTCGTCGACGATTCGAGCCGCTCTGCGCTGGATGCGGTCAAGTGGAAGGAGCTGGCAATGGGGAGCCCCAGCCCAGAGATGGGAACAGTATTCCATGTGCGGCCGAACCTGCGCCTTGTAAAGTTGCAGGCGGTGTGCCGGCATGAAATACTGTCCCGCTCTGCTTAGCACGCCAAGCTTTTTAGAGGCCAATTTGGCCTTCTCTTCCAATTGACCACGAAACTGCACGTCACTCGATATGTCGACGCCGAGGATTCCGATACTGGCTGAGGCAACAAGGGGGAGTGCCTTAAAACTGAGGAGATACGACAAAGGGGTTCTTTTTAGCGGTTAACGCGCAAACTTGTGTCTTCTTGGGGGTTAAACTGGACTAGATTTATTCGCCCCCAATCCGAGACTCTGTTCAGCAAAGACTCGACTTCAGACACAAGTTTGTCCCGGCACTCGGAGACGTTTTCCCGAGAAATATTGGCTCGACCGGTGTAAAGAGCATCACCAGTGCTGTCATCTGCATAGCAATGAATGTTACGGGTTTGCAACATATTGTTACGAGCTTGAGGTTCGTGACAATAAAAATTGCCGATAAAATTACCTAAATTAACACTTTAATTTACTTTACGCAAATTAAAACTAAAAACACTAATAATTAAACACACTAATTCACTTAATTCCGCTCCGAAGCTTCGCTTGTGTCGCTGAGTTCAACTCTACCACGATCGCATCTTGCAGCGCCTATATATTTAAATTAGCAAAGAAATATCCAGAATGTTCAAGTAAACACGCGCAAGGTACCGAGCGTTCGAGTTTCGACTAGGCGCTGTCGGTTGAGTAATTTGTGATGTCATTTTCTCAATGCTCCCCTCGCTCTCGTTCCTGACACTAGATGGCGCTAGTGTATCGTTGACTGGAGCGCGTAACAATATCATTGATATGCAGAAGAAACAGCGTTGGCGATAGCACGCAGCCTTGTGGAACACCAGCATTAATAGGCTTGCGATCGGAGCTTGCACCGTCTACAACGACCTTGATGCCCCGATCTGCAAGAAAGCTGGTGATCCAATCGCACAATTTCTCGGGAAGCCCATAGGAAGGGAGCTTTGAAAGAAGCGCTTTGTGCCAAACCCGATCGAAGGCCTTCGCAATGTCCAAACTAACGGCCAATGCCTCCCCCTTGGACTCTACTGCCTCCGCCCATCTATGAGTTAGGTAGACCAAAAGATCACCAGCTGACCGACCACGGCGAAAACCGTATTGGCGGTCACTAATCAGCTGGTGATCCTCAAGGTACCTCATGAGCTGACAGTTTACAATGGACTCCATTGTTTTGGAGAACAAGGAGGTGATGGAGATAGGCCGGTAGTTGGACGGGTCTGAGCGGTCGCCTTTTTTAGGGATCGGGTGGACGAAATCCGTATTCCATGATTTTGGGTCTACGCCTAGGGAGTAGGAGTACCGTAAAAGACGCGTTAAAACCGGTGCCAACTCTGTAGCACACGTCCTCAGCACAATTGGGGGGATTCCGTCAGGCCCACTCGACTTATGGATGTCCAGGTAGAGGAGTGCTTTGCGAACCGAGCGCTGTGTGAACTGCACTTCCGGCATGATGCACTCACACCGCGGGATGGTCGGCGGCGTACTCCCCCCGTCATCGATATTCGAGTTGGACGCAAAGAAAGAGCCTAGAAGTTCGGCTTTCTCCTTTGCGGTATGGGCCAGTGAGTCGTCCTCCCTGTGCAGAGATGGAAAAGATGGCTGACAGAAATTCCCCTGGACAGCCTTGGCGAGAGACCAGAATGCACGGGTTCCAGAAGGAAGGCGGACTAGTTTCTCCCAATTCTGCCTATGTGCTCTGACTTTGCCTTGGAAATGACTCTTTTAAAGGACCTAGAGGCGGAATTATACTTCTTTTTTAGAGCGCTGGTGTTTACATCCCGGGACGCTGATGCGTCAGCCCAGGTTTGGTAGCACTCCTGCTTATAGCATATATTATAGCTATTTTACAGGAGCGACCAAACCATGGCTGAGATTTGCCTCCAACGGGCACCACAGAGGAAGGAATAAAAAGTTCCATACCCTGAAGTACCACGTCAGTGACAGAATCCGCAACAACGTTGGGATCGTCCGGCGAGAAGCAAACCCGCCTCCAAGGGTAGGATGCAAAGAAAGACCGCATCCCATCACAATCGGCTGACCTATAGTGCCAAACACGGCGGCAGCCTGCAGGTTGCAACTGCGATTTCAGCGTGAGTGGCACCACACTCCGAACAAGACAATGGTCCGAGGAGCCTAAAGGGGCGTCAACGGAAATCTGATGTCCGTCCGGGTGAGAGGTCAGCAGAAGGTCCAACAGGGAAGGTGCATGATCCTCCACATCTGGAATCCGCGTAAGCGAAGTAACCAGTTGTGTCAGACCATATGCTAAGGCAAAATCATGAACAGATCTCCCCGCATGATCGGTTAAACGTGAACTAAGCCATTCGGGCGTTAAAGTCGCCGAGGATCACGATCTCTGCGGAGGAGATCTGCTGTAGCAACGAATCTGTAGCCATTTGGACGTGGTCGAAGAGTCGGTCTGTTTCGGCATTACCGCTATTGGACCTATAGAGGCACCCGTAGACGTGCGGATGGTCGTCGCTGTCTACGCGTAGCCAAAGGATGGACAGGTCCGAACCTTCAAGTCTGCCGTGGCGTCGAGAACAGATGTCCTCTCTGACGTAAACGCAAACTCCAGCCCGAGGCACAAAGGAGTGTTCCAGTTTGTACCCCGGGTAGGAGAGATACGAGACATCAGGCGGAGAGGACACCTGCGTCTCGGTCAGAAAGAGCAGAGCCGGCCTCGTCGTCTCGAGATAGTAGTGGACGGCGTTTAGGTTAGAGTGAAGTCCCCTGATATTGCAGAAATTCACGGACAGCGTGGCAGGGGTCGCCTTGGTTTTGTTGCTCCGTTTGCCCCGAGCAGTTGTAGTCCTGAGCGGAATTTTGCCCCCCCCCCCCCCCAGAATACGCGGGGCAGCCTGAGCACCCACGCTCAGAAGTGGAGAAACATGATCGTGGATGCTCAGCGAGGGATTCTCCTGCGGTGCTGGTACCCTCCTGGGGTAGTCTATCATCATTTAATTCCGCTACCATGTTGATGGGGGGGGGGGATTTGGGCCTCCGGCCCCCTACACTCACCAGCCAAAACGCGGAAGCAGAGCTTCCACTTCACGCCGGTATTATGTGAGGTCGTGGTACCACCCCGGTTTGAGCCGGCCCATACGTGCAACAGTAAAGCTGCCGCGTGGCTCTACCACTGTTAATAAAACTGGCTCTATAACAATGTAATAAAAATCTCATTTATCATATTCAAGTCATTAATTTCTATACACAGACAGTAATATTTATTAGGATTTAATTGGATTAATTCTT